>OZ014555.1:8236581-8609081 GCA_963966155.1 Clivina fossor | reverse complement strand
CAAAATTTGTGAAAAACTGTAAGACCCTTGCTAAGAAAAAGTTATAACATTTTAAAATTGTCGATAAAAAATGAAAAATGTTAAAACTTTGCTAAAAAAAAATCGTGACTTTATAAATTGACAAAATTTGTAAAAATTGTCAAACACTTTCAAAACTTTGCAAAAATTTTTAATACAGAACTGTAAACTAAGGCAGTTTTATTTTAATATAATGAGTTCTGAAAAAAAATTTTACCATGTTAAAAAGAATATTTGCTTTTCTATATTCATTTTAAATTTAATGCACATCAATTGGTTGGGTTACGTTACATTAGGTTAGGTTAGCCTAGGTCTCATTTATTAGGTTGGTTCATTTTATAAATTGATGTTTAATGTGCATATTAAAATGACAGTTGTAAATTTCTGTTAATTATTTTTACATTGTCCTATTCTGGCGTTGATTCACCTATTTTCAGCGTATATAAAAATCCCAGTCCGAATAAAAATTTTATATTAATTAAAAATATTTCTTTAGCTCATCCTAATCTAAAACTCTTTATAACCCATGGAGGACTTCTTAGTACAACAGAAGCAGTATACCATGGCGTGCCCATAGTTGGCATTCCTGTTTTTGGTGATCAAAAGATGAATATGGCCCAATCGGAGAAACTAGGTATCGGTCGAACTGTACATTTTACTGAATTGAATGCTGATACGCTGTTAAGTACTATTGAAGAAGTTCTCAATAACATAAAGTAAGTTTTTAATATTGAGTTAAAATTTTAAATACATGCTAGAAATTGATAACTTAAGGGCCGATCGCATAAAACGTAATTAAATATACGTACAGATAACTTTGCTACAAAGAAAAGTCAATATATGTTAAACGTTGCTAAAAAGTCAAAACTTTGTAAATATTGTTAAATTTTAAAATAAAATGGCTTTAGGTTTAAGTTCTGTATAAATATTTATTTATTGCCGTGTTTGAGTCAGTTAAGATGGTTCGGACATGTTGAGCGAATGTCTAATGAACGTTTGGTTAAAAAGATTTATTTAAATGATTTTGATGGTATACGTTTGCGTGGATGTCCGATGAGTAGTTGGAGTGGTATGATTGAGAGAGTGGCTTGTGTGAGCGAAAGTTTCCAAGTAGTAGGAATAAAAGAGCATGTATGAGAGGAATTATGAATGTGGATAAAGCGAAAGTTGCTTGTTTGGATAGGAATGTTTGGAAGAGACTGATTCCGGGATGATGAAAAGAGTTTGTACCACCCTTTTGGGTACATGGCGTAATTGTGTATGTATGTATGTTAGAATAAAAACTATCGAAATCTTGCTAAAAAATTTAAAACCTAATTAAAAAAGTAAAAACTTTGTTTGGGAAGTAGACTTTGCTAAAATAAAACAAAACTTTGTAAAAAAATTTTAAAAAATATCAAAACCTTGATAAAAAAAAGTTACTCTATTAAAAATAATCAAAATTTGTTTAAAAAATTTCAAATACTTTGCTAAAAAGGAACTCAAAATCTTCTAAAAGCTGTTAAAAACTTGCTCAAAAAAGTCAATACTTTGCTTAAAAAAATCAAAACTTTACTAAAAGTTAAAACTGCTTATAAAGTCGACTTTTAAAGAAATCAAAACCTTAAAAAACAGTCGAAACATTGCTATACCAAAAAAATATTAAATATTAAAATATTATCGAAATTTTTTTAAAAATATCAAAACTTTGCTAAAAAAAACACAAAATCTTGTAAAAACTATATTAAAAATTTAAAATTTTGTTAAAAAATCTAAACCTTGTAAAAACTGTTATAACCTTACTAAAAATAATCAAAAATTTGCTAAAAACTGTCAAAACATTGCTATGAAATTATTAAAAACTTGCTTTTAAAAAGTCAAAATTTTACTAAGAAACTCATAACCTGCTATCTAAAAAAAAATAAAATAACAAAATATTGCTAGAAATGCGAGTTAAAACCTTGTAAAAATTATTAAAAATTTATTAAAAAAATTTTAAAACATTAAATATATTTATTTTATTTGTAGCTATCGTAAAAATGCTCGTCTTCGTTCCAAGTTACTTCGTGACCAACCTATACGTCCCATAGACAATGGAATGTTCTGGATCGAGTATGTCCTACGAAACGGATATTGCCCACATCTGCGTATCGCTGGCATGAACATGCACTGGTACCAAATACGACAGATAGATGTCATTGCTGTACTCAGTCTAGCTGTTGTTTTAGCATTTATTATTGTTAAGAAAATTGTTACGAAAATTTGCTGTTGTAAACATTCTAGTAAGAAATATTCTAGTGAAAAGAAAAAGAAACAATAATTTTATAAATATAAGTATATAAATATATATATATATATATATATATATATGTATATATATATATATATATATATAAATATAAGTATATAAATATATATATATATATATATATATATATATATATATATATATATATATATATATTATATGTATATATATATATATATATATATATATATATATATATAAATAGTAACTAATTAAAATTAAAATACTATTGAAAATAGTAACTAACTACTGAATAATAATGTACATTATTGTACTAGCAACAAATTGAAATCTTTTTACAAACCCAATAAAGTTTGACCAATCCAAATACCTGGTGTATATACGCTACACTACATATATATATATATATATATATATATATATATATATATATATATATATATATACAGGATGTTCGTTCGGCAGGTTGATATAGGGCAATAACATGGGATATTGATAATATGCAAAATACTTCTTTCTGAAGTAAAATTCGAAGAAATACTTAGAATACTTTTCGATAGGGAATTAAAAGTTCTAGAATTTGGTTATAGTTATAATTTGCTAGCATGTGCCGTTTGGGAGCTAGAATTTTTTTAAAAATGTTTTTAGAATTTTCAATAATTTTTCCTGCTAAATCAGTATGAGTTAGAGTAAAAAGTTACTTAGCTATTACGTAGCAATTTTTGTTCTCTATTTTACTGAATTTTTCCAGATTTTTTGAGCAAATTTTGAAAAAAGTAATATTTTCCAAAAATTATAAATTTATATATTTTTTCAAAAATTTGTTCAAAAAAATCTGAAAAAATTCAGTAAAATAGAGAAAAATATTAGCTAGATAATAGCTAAGTAACTTTTTTTTCTAACTCATACTGATTTAGCAGGAAAAATTATTGAAAATTCTAAAAAACATATTAAAAAAAATTCTAGCGCAAAAACGGCACATGCTAGCAAAATAAAACTAAAACCAAATTTTAGGACATTTTATTCTCTATCGAAAAGTATTATAAGTATTTCTTCGAATTTTACTTCAGAAAGAAATATTCTGCATATTATCGATATCCCATGTTATTGCCCTATATCAACCTGGCGAACGAACACCCTGTATTTATATATATATATATATATATATATATATATATATATATATATATATATATTTCGTTTAAAGAATGCATATATTTATTGAACAAAATTTAGCAAACTGGTGCAGTTACTTATTGTAGACTCCGCCCGGTAATCTGTACAAATCTATACTAAAACTGAAAATTTTCTTAAAAAAAACCTTACAAATTTAGAATATGTAATCCAGTAAACTTAGATGTACGCGTTACAAAAAAATATATTACGTTGCCGCTTATCTTTGTATTATAATAATATAATCAATGGTTAAACGTACCCGCGTCTTTTACTTTTTGAGCATTTAATTTAAATATATTTCAATATCCATGGTTATGCGATAAGTTATGTCAATTTGTTCAATTTTGTTTTCTGATTTGACATTTATGATGATAATAAAATAAAACATAATATGTAATTTATGTTAATTTTAATTTTTGTTATATGTTAAAAAAGAAATTTCGAGATTTCAGAGCATCCGGTTTGTATTTTAAGTTTTTCACTTGCATTTAATAAAAAGTAGTCAAGGGATAATTCGAATAAAAAATAATCGATCACTTGATTATGAAAATTTCGAATGAAATTGAAATCATTCGAATGATACGTATCTGTTCGTATCTCTGTATTTGCGCATTTGCTTTATTCAAATTAATCAAAATTAATCAATTAATATTAATAAATTATTATTTACAGACTTACAAAAAATATTGTTGCATCGTATTTTATTAGTATATTTCATTTCATATTAAATAATTACTTAATTCGAATGCTTAATTTGTATTTAAATTTTAAATTGCTCTATAGAACAAATTACACAGAATCATTGATGAAAGATTGATAAGTATGTTACAGTATTAAAAAAAAAGGAATTCACAATGTGTGTTAGTTAATAAAATGATTGAAAATTCATTATTGTAGCAAATATTGTATAAAATTATGAGTAAAAAATATTTTAATTCAATATAAATTATATATGAAATTAAATATAAAATAAGAAAATAAGAAATAACAATATAACATTTTTTTAAATACTCAGCAAGGGCGGATCCAGCAACAAATGTTAAGGGGGGGGGTAATAAAAAATTTCACAAATATTTCATATTCATTTATTTATTATAATAAACTTGTAAACATATAAACATTTTAATTTCATATTGTTGTCTTTGGACGAAATAGAAATTGACCATAATATAACAAATTAATAATTTAAAAAATAGAGACATACATATTAAAAAACAAAATATAACGCATAACACATGCTCAAATAATCTACCGCATCGAGTATAATTAATTGAAAAATATTTTTGAATGCTTAATAATTGAATCTGAAGCAGTCGTCTGTTTGCGACTACTATTTAAAAAACTGAATTTTTTTGAAGATCTCTAGCAGTAGTTAATTTTAGTTAATAAAGAAATACATAAAATGCGCAAAACAGAGGAAATTGTTCCCAGATGTGTTACTTTTATTGGTGACTTACAATAGCAGATACCTAACTGCCAAATGCTAGCAAAAAGGGTCTGGCGTCTGGCCTACTCATAGCAGAGTTGTATAACCGAATGTATGACGACAAAGAAATAACAAAATAATGTTAAATTTTACAATATTTTTACATAATGAGTCAAAATAATTCTATTATGACAATTTGACAATACGTGAAGCATTATTATAAAATTAAAAAAAAAACATAGATACATTTAGATTTCAAAACATATGTATATATATTTTTTAATTTAATTAGCTTTTCATATGCATATTTTAATAATCTTAGAATTCTTGGGGGGGGGGGTAGTTACAGCCTTTACCCCCCCTATAGATCCGCCCCTGAAATACTGTTAAGGTAGTTCGGCCGTCAATTAAATTTCGTTGATTTTTTTCAGTGCAATTAAGTCAAATGATAGAAAATTAAATTTTATTTTTGACGGTACCAAGAAAACATGATCTTACCGTACTAAATTTTGAAAAAAAATGAGTTTAAAGTTCACGGTTTTTAACACAGGAAATTACGTCGTTAAAATTCGTTGAATAAAATGAAAAAAAAATGATATTTCAAAAATTCAAACATTAAGGTTTCGTTACGCATAGTCAAAAACCTACCGATGTAAATATTCCGCAATAGTAGAAAATGTGTGATAGAGTTACGATTAAGCGGAAGTTGATCGAACGTCACGTTTTCAAGGGCTGCCAACTATGGAACGTGAAAAATTTAAACACAGAGAAATGAATGAAATAATGTTATTTAATCTTATAATTCTGGAAAAAAAATGAACAGTCTGTATACATTTCATTAAACAGTTTAACAAAGTATCAGAAAAGACGTTGTCAAGTTTTCATTATTCAGTAAAACTACTTTATTATTATTACTTCTATTATTATTACATTTCTATTTACTGGTAAGTAGAAATAATATTTTATAACAAAATCATTTTTTTATCTAATTTAATTTATTCAGATTCAACTTTAAAATATCATGTCTGTCATTATACCGAAATCAATAAATGTAATAGATTTCGAATGTAAATTAGATGCAAATGAATTTTTGATTTTTAAATTAGTTACGGATTTTTTGTTAAAACTAAAATCTTATTCAATTAATGTATGTGTTGCTGGTGGATACGTAACCTGGTTATTTAAAAATACTTTTAAATATGACGATATCGATTTTTTTATAAATAATCCTTCAGAGAGTCTTAATATCGCACATATTATTTTACAAATTTTAAATGAATTGTTATATTTGTATGGAAATTTTTCTTCTGATAAAAATATATATCAACGTAACCCTAATGATTTTCGAGCTAATTACGATCTTTTAATTCGCGAATGTCCCGTTTTTCAAAATTATAACTTGAAGATTAAAATACTAAACAATATTTTATTTTGTAAGGTATTTCAATATTTAATTACTGAAATAAATTGTCAAATGTTTCAAAATTATCCTATAGCTCTTTTGTCAAGGTTCGACTTAGAGATTTGTAAATTTGGAATTGAAAATAACAGTGGCGTAGCGAGCATAACTGGCGCCCGGGGCACGATACCTTTTTGGCGCCCCCCGCCCTCCGAATAACATATAGTAATATAATATTTAGAATATCATCGTCAACAGGCAAAACACAAAGAAAAAAATTTTGACGTTAAATTTTTTTTTGTGGTATTGGAGCTATCGATTATTCTGAATTGGCGGTATTAATTATGTATGCATACAGTGCTAATTTGGAATAAATTCAGTAAATCACAGATCTATTTATATTTTGAAAAATGCTCGGACACGTCGATTAGTATTTTAAGTTGAGGCATTGTTCATGAAAAAAAAATTAGTATACAATCTGTCCCAAATTTGAGATACAACGTGATCACTAATTTGTTTAAATTGCGTATTTTGTTTTTTATTGCGTATTTTTAAAGTACATATCAAGTTATTCGTAACTGCCAAATTTTTAATTTTTATTCTTTGTCATTTACAAAAAATTACACAGAAAATTAATTTTAGTTGGAAAATAATATTCTCGCAAAGCGAGAATGGAGCTAGTCGAATGTGGTTTGATTTTATAAGCTAGTTTTTCGACTAGCTAAAATAGAAGATTAGAAGTGTATATGGGTAAATCCATATATAGACCACTTTGATATTATCACATAAATGATAAGAAATAAGAATAAAAAAAATTTTCACCGAAAGTTGGCAACATTATATTTTGCTAATATATAATATTATAGGCGCTAAGGGTATCTTCTGTAAAAATTTCATTAAAATCGGATAAATAATGCGGGCATAACAAATTTTTAGAAAATTATTAATTTTTTTTTCGGAAAGTTGGCAACATCGTATTTTAATAAAATTATAATTTATGTGGGCACTAGAAGAAACTTTTCTGAAAATTTGATTAAAATCGGATAAATAATGTAGTCACAATAAATTTTTAATATTTTAGTAATTTTTTTCTCAATAAGTTGGCAACACTGTATTTTGTTAAAATTGCATAATTTATGCGGGCACCAGGAGAATCTTTAGTGAAAATTTGATTAAAATTGGTTAAATAACGTGGTCATAATAAATTTTTAAAAATTTTAGTAATTTTTTTCTCAGAAAGTTGGCAGCACTGTACTTTGTTGAAATTATCTAATTTATATGGATACCAGAAGAATCTTTTGTGAAAATTTGAACAAAATCGGTTAAACAACATGGTCGTAATAAATTTTTAAAAATTTTAGTAATTTTTTTCTCGGAAAGTTGGCAACACTGCGGTCTGAAAATTGAACTTAATTTTTTATTTGGTATGAACTATCTAATTGCCAAGTTTCAGATTTTTACGAGCTTTCCTTCATACTTATAATTAACACTCGTATTTATCGAATTTTTTGGACACGGCCGGCCAGCCAGCCAGTCAGCCAGCCGTATTGACGATTTTATAAGCTAGTCTTTTCGACTAGCTAATAATAAGAAATTACATTAATAGTTTACATATTTCAATAAATGCTCAAAATGCTGTCCATTCACTATCTGACAGTACCCTAAACGGGATTGAAACTCGTTTTGAACATTTCTAATTAAACCTACACTCATTTCTTATAAAAAAATTTAAAAAAAATTATAATAAAAATTTGAAATTTGCAGTTACGAATAATTTGATATGCACTTTAAAAATACGCAGTAAAATATTTAAATAAAAAAAAATTTTTAATATAGCACGTTTTTAAAACGGATTAAAAAGTAAAAAACTAATTTCTCTCCTAGTATTATCTATTGCATGCGCCCCACGTTTTTCGAGGAGAGAAATTATTTTTTTACTTTTTAGTCCGTTTTAAAAACCTGCTATATTAAAAATATTTTTTTTTTATTTAAATATTTTTTTAAATATTAATATTAAGGTAGAAAGTGGCGAATATTATATTGCACTTATGTCACTATTGTCACTGATGTCACTGATGTCACTAATGTCACTAATTATGTCACTATTATGTTTAGCGCCCACTAAACTATAGCTAAGCGTAAACACTAACTGCTGAATAAATAGATCAATTTCCAATTTTATTTTATTGTTAAGTATATGTATAGGTAACCTTTTACAATCGCAGTAGCATTTTTCTGCGTTTCCGTAGTATAAGCATATCGGCACGTATAGAAAAAAATTATTACTCCAGCAAGATAATCTAATTGGTCAATTTTCTATTGAGGGGAAAGTGGGGTGCCCAGAGCACCAGAAAACAAGCGGAAATAAATAAACATTTCCCAAAGCAATAAAACTTTGGGACAAAATGTATATTTTTGAATATTTATAAATAATCTGACGCAGTCTTCTGTTTGCGACTACTATTTAAATAACAGAATATTTTTGAAGATCTCTAGCAGTAGTTAACTATAGTTAATAAAGAAATACATAAAATGCGCAAATACAGAGGAAATTGTTTCCAGATGTGTTACTTTTATTGGTGACTTACAATAGCAGATACCTAGCTGACCGACTAAACGATAGCAAAAAGGGTCTGGTCTACTCACAGCACGGTTGTGGAACCGAATGAATGCCGACAAAGACAAAAAATTGCCTTTGCATTTTTAGGTTTGCTCGAAGAATAACAAAATAATGTTAAATTTTACGATATTTTTACAGTACGATTCAAAACAATTGACAAAAAAATTTTTTTTTTAAATTTTAATTTTTCGGAAAATCCTCTTTGTTTTGGGGACCATTTGGCGCCCCTCTGCGAGTGGCGCCCGGGGCATGATAGACCCCCTTGCCCCCCCCTCGCTACGCCACTGGAAAATAAAAATAATCAAAGCATTAGAGCTTTTTTAAATTATTATCCGCATTTGAATCGCATACAAATTAAAAAAGAAACTCGCGGACGTGAATATCAACGAAAAGATAATTATAGGTATTCATAGAATGGTTAAAGAACCAGAAATTCAATTTGTAGATGAACTTGGTGTTAAAAATTTAACATATGATAGAAATAGCAAAGTTATCAAAGATCCAAATGAAGATGAAAGTACAAAAATTATGATATACTACGGAACAAACTAGTGTTAAAAATTTAACATATAATTTCAAGAATTTATAATTATAATTTCAGATTAAACTTAAAAAAATCATGTCTATCATTACACCGAAGTCCATGAATGTAATAGATTTTAAATGTAAATTAGATGCAAATGAATTTTTGATTTTTAAATTTGTTGCAGATTTTTTGTATAAACTAAAATCTTATTCAATTAATGCATGTGTTGCGGGTGGATACGTAACCTGGTTATTTCAAAATACTTTAAAATACGATGATATCGATTTTTTTATAAGTAATCCGGGAAATTTTAATATCTTTGAAATTATTTCAAAAATTTTAAATGATTTGTTGAATTTGGTTGGAAATCTTTCTTCCGATAGAAAAATATATCATTAACCTAAAAATAGTCTTGTGTCCCCTAATTAAATTATGACAATTCCTGAATTATACATTATTAAAAAATTTTACGTGTATATCAGTATATTAAACGATGATGGGGATGTTGTATACGTTAGAAAATTTCAATTTTTAATAACTGAAAATTGTAAAAAGTTTCAAAATTATACTACAGATATTCTCAGTTTTCGACTTAGAGATTTGTAAATTTGGATTTGAATGTAACGATAATCAAAATATTACAGCGTTTTTAAATCATCATCCGCATTTAAATCGCATAAAAATGATTTATGGACTTCATATAAATAAACATGAATATCGTCGAATAGACAGAATATATCGACAGAATGGTTAACGAACCAGAAATTGAATTTGTAGATAAAAATATTGTTGTTAAAAATTTAACTGCTAATTTTAAAAAAATTGTAATTTAACAATCTTTTGCATTTTTTTACATTTATTCTATTATACATTTATATTTCAGTAAAAATAGATAAAATAGGTAAAATATTACCATGAGCAAGTAGAAGATTTTGAAATTAATAAAATTTGGAATCAGAACTTATTAGAATATTATGACAAATCAAACGATAAAAAATTGAAGTCCAAATGCAGCATAAAATGGAAATTCAATTTAAATCAAATCATCGAGGAATTAAATCTAAGACAAAAACTTCAGTGTCGATTTCCAAGAAATACAGAAAAGTGCTATATCTATTATAATTATTTTCTGAAGAAACAGGCTCTGTATTGTATTTGAAAATTGTGTTTCTTCCATCTGTGATAAATTCATTGGCTGTACAGTTTTTATTATTTTATCAACTTTAAGAGCGATATTCTATAATGTATCGGTAAACCAATAGGGTCATTTCACAATTTTTTTTATTACTTCAATTGAAAGATCTTATGTATTTATAGGCATAAACAGGGCCGGATTTACAGCTTGCGGGGGCCCCAAGCACGAGGTAGGGATGGGGCCCCTATCTCTACTTTCAAGAAATGTTTCAAGCAAAAAAAAGGGTCTTTCATAGTTTACTATGAAAAAATAAAAAAACAAATAAAAAAAAGGTTGACCGGGGGCCCCCTTGGGTTGGGGGCCACAAGCACGTGCTTGTTCCACTTGCACGTAAATCCGGCCCTGGGCATAAACAGCAACAACAATTTTTGTTTCGCATTATTATAGCCGTAATTAACAAAAAGATTTGCCCGCCAAACGGGTTCCCAAAAATCGACGTCGGCCATTTTATGACGTCTTTCATGCACAAAAGAGTTGTTTGACGTCATCGCAACGTCACCGTTGAAATACGTGCTATGCATAGTATTGTCATAACGGTATCAATTAAAAGAAAATATTGCTTGCAGTACACATATATTTACATTAAAATGATCTTCGCAAACAAATATAGAACTTGAAAGACTATAATCTGAAATATTTCGTCCTGTTGTTTCTAACCAAACTTTTCTTCTATCATAATCAAATGGTACAGTAATAAATAATTTGTTACTATTATTTGACTGGTTACTATTATTTGGCTGGTACCTATTGCATGATAAAACTACGCAGTGCTTTTTTAAACTCATTTAAGAAACTTCATAAGAACAAGAACAAGTTGTTTGACATATTATGACAAATAGTACAGCTTAATTTTAAATTCAAGTGACAGTAGGCACCTTACTAAGTGCGTTTGTTTTGCAAGGTTCATAATTTTCTACAAAAATAAACTTTTTCAAAATTGCTTCAAGATTTATTCTGTTAATTTAACTATACTTATAATTAACTTTATAAATATATAATAAAGTATTATATTAGAACTTGTATATTTTTTAATGTATATCATTAGTTAAAATATATATAAAACGTTCCGAATTTTTAACTTGTATTTGCTAAATGTTGTCAGCCAATCAGGTTGTAAAACGTAGTAAAGCGTCATATTATAGCTCCATTGTTCATTACATACGTCATTATTTTTAAAATAATTTGAAAATGTACACTGATTTTCAATTATTAATTAAAAATGAATTATAAAACTTTTGTTGTTTTCTTTTGTTATGAAAAATTATGTTTCATATTCGACTCTCGATTGTGATACGTTTTTTTAAAATTTAAATTTTGTGAAATGATCCTAAACATGCTAAATTTTAAAATAGAATCATCATACGAACATTTTAGAAAATATGCAATAGTAAAGGGTACATGCTTTTCCGTATTACTTGTATTTTTCTCGATAACTTTCAATTTTTTCAAAATCGATTCTAAATCACAATACAGAACAAATAGAACTTTTTCCTGATTTTTGTAATTAGTAAATTTTAAAATTTTATGTTTTTCATCAGGTAATACAATACGACATTTATTAAGTTCTTTACAATATTTTAAATGTTTTAATAAAATTGATTTTGTAGTGAAATGATTTAAACATCTATCACATATATAAGTTTTATGTTCATGAGCACTTAACTGACTACTTACTAAACGTGATAAGTTTTTTATCCACATAAAGTGGTAAGGTAAGTTTGAACGAAAATATTTCACTTCATCAATGTTCATTTTTTCTCCTTCTTCTTCTTCTTCTTCTTCTTCTTCTTTTTCTTCTTCTTCTGTTTCTACAGCTTCTACCGCTTCATATTCACTATCACAATTTATCATTAATAAATGTATAACTTTTTCAATTTTTTTTTTCACTTAAATACACTGGTGTTACTTCATAATTAATTTTTTTCTTTTTATTTTCATTGGGAACACTAACACTATTTTCTAATATATAAATATTTATTGAAAGTTTATTCATTTCTTCAAATTTAGGAACACCTATATGCGAATAGGAAAATCTATACCATCATACTGTAGAACTCTGAAATGTGGATAAAGAACTTACTCGATCACAATGTGTATTAGCTGGATGAAGAGCTGAAGTAACAGCCCAAAGAAAGCAATATTCATCATCATTTTTTACGTTGATAACTGCACACTTGTTTTTTATGCATTGAGGTAAGCTTATATATGAAGCACCCTGTGAATGGTATTTATGTGCACTTTCAAATGAAAAATTTCATATAACGCCCAGCCTGAATCTCTCTCTTGAAAATCTTCTAATTTCAATAAAATTTTGTTTTCCACATTTTCACAATACCATTCCTTTAAATTTGTAGCCAGTGATATTATCGCGTTACTTGTATTAAATGTTTTTATATCCAATTCACCTGTTTGTGGTAATATGAATTCCGCACTAAACACTACATTCACTTTTAGCATTGAAGTATTTAATGCAGTTTTAATTTTATTTTTAAAAATGTTAAATGCATGTTTAAAACACAAATGAGGTTCTTTATGCTGCTGATTAATTATAACTCCTGTTTGAATTCTTCCTTTAAATGCATTCTGCCACACTAATTTTCTTGATATTTGCTTTCCTCTATTATCAATTAATCCTGATCCAACTTTTCTATTAACACGTTTAAATTTCTTAATTTTTTCACGATAAGATTTTAAAATTGCTAAATTAGCTTCTAACTTTATTAAATTCTAGAATATATATTTGTTTTTACGATCTGCGATCTGTTGTCGATTAATACATCGTCGTAGTAACTATTAATTTGATTTTGTAAATTAGTTGCTTTATCAGTAGATTTTATTAATTTAAACGAAGCTCTCAATGACTTAATTGCTTCATCACTTATTTTACATACAGACTTATTAACCTTTTTTTATAGACACTTACGAGATGATTCGTACAAATATTGATAAATTTGATCACTCTATTCACTAGAATAGTAAAAACTGTACAGAGCTGTGTACATAAAAGAGTTAGTTTATATACGTTTCAAACATGTATTTTCTGAACACTGCGTTGTCGAAACATTAAGTTATGTTTTTTTGTTATATTTTATGCATAGTTGTGGGAGACGGTTAAAACAATGTTCCCATGCCGAGTAAACACACACACCACGAACACATGTGGTGATGTATATAAAAATAATATCACCATATGCTAAATAAACACATGTGGCATGACATCATCGTCTAGATATTTGTGTATGCGTACATCTTTCTCATTATTTTCATCAATTCAAAAAATTGGTCCATAATTTCCGTTATAGTGGCTAAATTCAGCTGAATACACTATTCAAAAAAAAAACACGTTAAGGGGAGGTTCTTTTATAATTGTACCAAAAGTACCTGATATTTGACAATTTTTTTTGAGGAACTGAAATGACTTAGACATGTGCGCTTTTTTGCAAAATGTTTATTCAAGTTTTGTCTACAAAACAAAATTTTTTTAGTTTTGGATATTTAAAAATGTCGTCCAAAATGACGGTTCCGGGAAACGATGTTGTAAAAACAAAACTTATCCACGGGCACGATACAGGTCGCAATTCGTCACCTAGAAGCATGAAACCAAAACGACCTTAAAGATTATATTTCATAGAGGCATCTATACCTAAAAAACATGAAAAAATTCGTTATAGAAATAAAATGGCGGCCACTTGAAAATAAGGTATTGTGTTTTCGCATGATTTTTCCACTTTGGCCTGCTGTAAAAAATCGTTAATGATCAAAATGTTGCAATTTTATAGGTTGAGTTGCCCGAGGATTTTGTTTCCTTTCAGGTGGACAAAACGCGAAGTTGATTGTTTGAACGATTCAAAAGTTACAATGCCCGTGGATTCGAAAAATGTAGTTTCGTATAAAACGCGTTTAAAGTTTTGAAAACGGTTTTTTCTTGTACAATTTGAGTTACTTGATCAATTTGTCCAAGTATAAGTGAATTTATAGGTTTTTGGGGTCGCTGAACACGAATTTGAGGTCAGATTTGAAAAATTCAAAATGGCGCATCCAACATGGCGGCCAAAAATTGATCTTAATCAATTTTTATGAAATTTTGACCACAAGGATTTTCGAGAAGATTGAACAAAAAATCGAGAACAGTTTTGAAGAATTCAAATGATCAACTTACAATCAATCCGCGATTCCGTTGAGGTGCGCGCGGCAAATTTGCTGCCTGAGCGCCCGTAACCGCTCAGGACATCGGTCCGTTCAAAGCCGTGCAACGACGGAACTAATTCACGGATCACCTAATCATTTTACCCACATATTCTAGACAGTTATAGCATTCGATTTATGCAATAAAAAAAAATCGATTTTTTAAAAAAATTATAGAAGAACCTCCCCTTAAACCGAAACAGCGTTAAGCGGATCAGCGTTAATCGGGGGTCTTACTATAAGTATTAAACTTTTTTTGTTATATTTTAAGACAAACAAGTAAATATTACTATGGCTATTAATTATTACAATACCAATGAAAGTAAATATAATGGTGCAGGAATACATATATGATTTTTTAAAGCGCTCCAATAATTATAATTGTCTACGTTTCATAAAACTGCAGTACAAAAGTTTAACACAAATTTTAAATATCTACAAAAGTATATAAAATACTCTATTCATTACATTAAAAATTAAAATTATGTTTATTCCAATCAAAATGTAATTTTTTACTCATTTCCTAAGTTCTATAAACACATTTTATATTCTTATAAAAAATACTCTATACATTTATTGAGAGAATTAACTCATGCAAATAATTGATATTTATATCATCAATAATATGATAAATATTATGTTCACTCTAATTATAAATGTAATTTTTTACTCATTTCCTTACAAAAAACGATATTATAAATATCGAACTCCTCATTAAAATAATAATTATTCATATTTTATATTCGAAACATGATGAAGTACTTTCTTGTATTTGTGACTTTATTTATTTTTACAAATTTTACACAAAAAGTAATTTTTTTATTATTATTATTATTATAAATTGTATTTATAAAACTTTTGCAAAATGGTTTTTGTCAGGCACTTGTAACAAACCATAAAAAAACCGGGTAATTATAAAGTAAATGAGTTTAAGATAGTAAAAACATCTTTTATAACTCATTATATGAAATAAAACTGTTTTAGATTCAAATTCTGTATTAATATGTATTAGTAATCAACGTTTTGACGAACTCAACGTACGTCTTCATTAGGAAAAAAAGATAGAAATGATATTTACAGTAAATAAACAGAATATAGAAATAAGTTACTAGGTAACTTGTTTCCATGTTCAGTTATTTACTGTAAATGTCATTTATATCAATTTTTTAATGAAGACGGACGTTGAATTCGCAATGTACGTCAATTATTAATAAATATTAGTATACTAATATAATTACATAATTATTAATAATTATTAACAGAATTTATTTTTACATTCGTCGAAACGTTGACTACTAATAAATATTAATACAGAACTTAAACCTAAAGCCGTTTTATTTTATTATTTTAAATGAGTTTGTTTATCGTACTCTAAACTTTAATACTTTTTCATTTCAAAGTACTGGTTTTACTTAAATAAATGCTATTTTAGCGAAATAAAGTTACTTGGAAAATGCTTTAAATTATAAATTTTCATATTTCAGAAACAAGAAATTTATATAGCAAAATTAGACAAAGTTATTGTATGTGAACGGGTGCTTGACAAAATAATGCATGTATACAATGTTACTGATGAATACGCCCCAAAAGTTGGACAAATTATAAATGCTGTTGTTGAATTTAACAGAAATAATAATAAAAAATTAACTTGGGTATGATAAATAATTTATCTAATTCGAATTGCATTTAAAATTGATTGAAACAAAGATTGAAAAAAAAATTACTTCAAAACCAAAGTTTTTATTATTAATTTAAAAGTAAACATACCCTGTAAAAAATGTAATATAAATTTATGTTATGTTTACTTAACTATTAACAGTAAAATTACAGCATTTTGTAATTTTCACTGTGATAATTGACGTAATATTACATTTTTTATGAAAAAAATTATTCATATAATATGCAAATTTACATAAATTTTGTACAGTGTACTTTTAATCTGTAAAATTAGATTTTTGTAATTGAAGTACTTTTTTTAATAAAAATGAATAATAGTAAGTTAAACGGTTTTGTTTTATCTAATTTTAAAATAGGTTTTGTTATCGTATTTTTATTTCTAGTGTCATAATTATGCATGTCTTTTTTTATATAATAATAATATTAAATATTAATAACAATAATAATAATAAGTTTTATGTTATGTTATGTTAAATTTATATTTATAAAAATAATAATAAATTAAATTTAAAATGTTAAATTCTATTTATTTATGGAAATGGACCTATAACAAGATGTGCCAGCAAAGAAGCATTAAATACGAGCGAATTTTACCGAAGTATCAATTCTCCACCACTACAGTATTGCTTAATTTTGCAATTACAAGCTTTACAAAATATTGGCATTTTACAACATATTGAACCGAAGTTTAAATGTTTAATCAAAAAGTAATACAAAAGAAGTTTTAATAAACAGTATATGTTCTGTGAAATTGGAAACATTTTTTGGAACGATAATTTTTTTGCGTAGAAAAATACATAACCCAGTGGTGGATTAAAAGAAGGGTCCAGGGTTCTCCAGTATTTTAGAGTCCTTATACTTTAGTTTTACTAAACAAAATAATAGTAATCTTCAGACTTTCACAGTCGGCATCCATTTAATTTATAGAATTTTTAGGGCTGGTATCCAGTGTTCAATATATCCCCGTCGCCATAAATCGTTGATGGCATCCTCAGTGCTTGTTTACTGAATAAAAGTTTCTGCTCCGCAATCTAGTCTATATACCTGTTCCCCCACCATCCTCTACAGGTGCTGTTACGCCATTAGCCGATTCTGGCTGGCCTGGATCAGTGACATTATGTATGTATGGTTTGTTTTGCACGTCAGTGGTAGCCGTATTGAATATTTCTTGTTTTGTCCGTGGTTTCACTACTCTGGAGATATCTTTTTAAAGAATATCCATTGACGTGAAAGACGTTTTTAGAAGTTGTAATTCGGTACTCCTAGCAAGTAAACGGAAATAAACCAATTAAAATCGACCAATGGCGTGCCAAAACCTATTACGAAAACTGAAGGTACAGTCTGATTGGAAAAGTTGGGCCATCCAGGCCAGCTAGAATCGGCCTATGGCGTAACGGCACCTGTAGAGGATGATGGGGAGACAGGTATATAATATATATATATATATATATATATATATATATATATATGTACTATATTGCGGAACAGAAATTCTCATTCAGTCACCAAGCATTGAGGATGTCATCTATGATGTATGGCGGAACGTCTGCAACAAGGATAGATCGACCACGGCGTACCAACCCAGAAAATTTAGTAAATAATAGTTTATGAAGAAAAATTATGCATTTTTGTATATTATATAGCATTAATTAATTAATTATTTGCTGTTTACAAAATAAAATAAAAATAAATTACTTGTAATATGCTGGGTGTCCCATTTTATATTATTTCCTTGAATATCTCGGAAACAATGCATCGTAACAAAAAGTGTGCCGAATCAAAACCTTCATAGTTTTAAGGGGAATATCGGATTTTGACAAAATGGGCACCTTGAACCCCCAGGGGGGGGCGGTAAAGGGGTCAACTTTAAAATCTTAAATAGAAACCCCTATTTTTTATTGCAGATTCGGGTTCTACGGCTTAAAATACGTATTATTTGTCTAAAACGTTTTTTCTATTCCTGATAGATAGGGCTGCAATAGGGCGGAAAATAAGCTGAAAATAAGCTGAAAATATTCGCTGTAGTCAAAATCGCTATACCCCTTCGAGACTTTTTCCAAAAAATTAATATCAACGGAATTACTGAATTTATTTTTTACTTAATTTCTGCACTGTATATATGCTTGCTTTCATGGCCGTATATATGTACCAAAAAATTTGGAGAATAAAGGGAAATAATAATAAAAATAATACTTTTATTTCCATTTAAACCAATACAAATGGTATGTGAAATAGTCAACAAAAAATATATATATACAGAAAATAAGGCAGTGAAGTAAAGTTCAATAAGTATTTATAAAAAAAGTATTTAAATACTTTTCAAATATAGTATTTGTATTTAAATACTTCTATTCAAAGTACTTAGTATTTTGTATTTAATTACTTTTTAAAAGTATTTTACCTAGCTCTAGTGTTAGATTTATTTTCAATAAACAGCTTGTAAATTGCTAATATAAATTGGTGAACAAGACCATTGAAGAATAAATATTTTTTTGGTCAGGAGTGTGCGCCTTGAAGCGTCACAGCCCTAAATACTAACCGTCAAATAATCAATAAATATGTTGCATCGCATTGTAAAACACTAATTCATTGTCATTTGACAAGCGGTTTATAATCGTGTATCAATTATTGAGAGTAATTTGCCAGTTATAGTTATTTTTAACGTAACATTATTTCTATTAAATTATCAAATTTGAGAAAATAACCTGAAATGACTATTTATTATCGACTCAAACATTTCTGTTGCTGTTGTACTTTGAAAACAGGTAGTTTGGTTATTGCTACACTTACCTGGGTAAGAGTTAATTTTTATTTTCAAATCATTTAAAACCAAATTACGTTTAATTAATAAAATATAAATGGTATACAATAGGTTCTTCATTTATACAGGAGTAATTAGTTTCATAGTATTGTACAAGATAAGTTGTAGAAATTTAATTAATTAATAAATATTAGTTACTCAAATGAAAATTGCTGAATACAAAAATCAATTGATTTTGATCAATTGCATTCGCAAAATTTATCACTTCCTCAAATTTTATACACCAGATTGTACAAATTTTTAGTATGTTCGTTAAGTAAGATTGTAGTAATTTTACATGATTCTAAAAAAAAATTTAATTGGTTCTAAAGGATTTTACTAAGATTTTAAGGGAGTTTTATTAATTTGTACACCAGGGGGTTAATTCTCGAATGATGAAATATTCTCATCGAGTGAGAAAACGGTCACGTGATCGCATTTCCACCGTATGAAACAGAAATCATATTCTCGATCTTTTTTTTACATTTCATTTACGTTTCATTTCGTCTCAACACACATAAAATTACTCATATTTTAATACGTAAAATTGTATATAGGTAGGTTAGGGTAGGTTAGGTTAGGTTAGGTCAGGGTAGGGTAGATTAGGGTAGGTTAGGTTTAGGTTGGTTTAGGTTTAGTTATTTTAGGTTTACTTGCGGAAAAATAGCTGGCGGCAAAATATCCCGGCGGCAAGACGTCCGTGACAAAATGTCCGGTGGCAAAACGGCAGCAGCAAATGGTCGCGGACCCTCCAGAATTATGTACCGTAATTACTAGAGCTGATAGTACATTCAAAAATAAGGATACCTTTTTATATACACTTTTTTCCGAAACTCAATAATAAGGGAGATGCAACCCTGTAAAGTGTCGTTGATAAGAGCAGCTTCTATTCCAAAGCCTACTTTACTTATTAAATGACTTTATTACGATTACATACAAATGCACGTTTACTTTAACTTTAAATTAAAGAATTTTGTTTAAATAAATGCAAATTAAAAAAAAATATGACGTAATAACTCACACGTACCCTCCAAAACTACCGCTTAATCTTAAGGGATGGAATAAGTGGTAACATAAATTTAATTGTTCTAATGTCATATACTCATCCCTAAAATATAAACCCGTTTTTCAAAAGCGACTGGAAGATATTTAAATAAAATTGTTTTTATTTCACCTCTTTACAGGATTGTATCTCCCTTATTATTGAGTTTTGGAAAAAGGTGTATACAGAGTGTCCCAAAAGTCCCGGAACGGTAAAAATGGGGCGGTCCCATTTAAGTTTTTCAAGTCACACCACCACGCCGCCCCCCGGGGGTGGTGGGGGGTAGTTTAGTGCCACGGTTCAATACCTCTCCAAAAATAAAGAAAGGCGTGTTTTATAACTTAGCAATCTGTCGTTTCGTTTTCAAGATATTCAACCGTTCCGGGACTTTTGGGACACCCGGTATAAAAAGGTACCCTTATTTTCGAATGTACTATCAGCTCTAGCAATTACGGTACATAATGCTGGACCATCCTGTATAATAAATAAATAGAACACATAAAGTTACTAGGTATCAAAATAAGTAACTAGATTATCATACAGTATTTAAAATTATGAATTATGTAATTAGCTATATATATATATATATATATATATATATATATATATATATATATATATATATATATATATATATATATATATATATATATATGGGCGCCCCGAAGAAGGTGCAAGTGGATGCATATGCACCCCCTGATTTTAGACTAAATATTTAAATATGCTATAAATTTAGGAATATATGGGAGAGGACAAATGAAACAACTATATAAAACAAAGAGTTAATGCAAATTATGTTTTTTTAAGACATCATTTAATTTTAATTTAAACATTAATTATTTTTTTGTAAAATGTTAATGTGCTCTGAAAGTAAATTAAAAATCGACTTTTTATTTATTAAACATTTTTCGTAAAATATATATATATATATATATATATATATATATATATATATATATATATATAACCATGTATTACAATATGTAAGGTATATATGTATTTATTATCTTTGTATAGCATTTTTGCTAAAAAAAAAACTTTATTATTCTTATTATTAACACAAAAATATTTAACAGATTCTAGCACTGTGGAAAATAATTGATGTAATTTTCGGAATAATTACATTTTCGGGAAGCTATTATAATAGTGAATATGAAAAACTAACACAAGAATTTTACAATTTGCGTTTCTTACAAATAGGCTCTCGTGCTTACTTTCGTATTGGATATTCGTTTATTCTTTTAATTACTGCGATTATGTTAGTTTATGGAATACTAAAAGTAAGTAAAATTAGCTAGAACAATATTTTTTAGATGAATAAGAATTGTTATATGTCCTTATGGTATAAATGTGTATATGTGAAAAGAGATTCAGTCAAATATATAAAGGAACTATTCCGTTATTTCGTTAATCAGAGCATAAAACTGTTAAAAATGATCTGCTAATTAAACTGGTTAACCGATATTGTTATAAATATTTTGTAACCTTAATCGATATTTTAAAATCTTAAAAACCGCTCACTTTTAACCAAAAAAAAACTAACACCCGTTTTTTGTGAACGAAACCGAAATATGAAGTAATTGTTATATAACGTACTTATATTTTTAAGCGATATTTATGAATTTTAAACATTGTTACCAAAATCAATGTTCTGTACATATTCGCATTGGAAAATTGAATCTGTTTTTTTAACCTATAATTTTTTTGCTCCAAAAGTAAATAATAATAATTGTTAATGATTTTACTGTTTGCTCATATAACAAAAATTAACTTATAGTTTGCCAAAAAATATATACATTATTTACACATTAATGATTAAATCGATGTAGAATATGAAAACTCGGTTAAAGAACAAAAACTAATATTAAAATATAATTTTCGATACTAGATAAACATTTAACCAATATTTTTATCGGTTACATGTCCTAGTTAAACTTTGACAGATAAAAGCTGATTCAATTTCACGAAAAAAAATATTATATAAACCTAGGTCCGATTTGTTTTAATGAAGATGTTATAAGTTTTTGAAAATAGCGCAATGATGAAACACAAAAATAAAGTTGGTTGTGATAAAAACAAAGGTTGTTCTTGTAAAGTTTCTTCTTTATCGGAGTTTAGAATCAAAAATATATCTTCATTTACGATTGAAGAGTATGCAGATATAATTTTTTCATAAGTTTTGTAACATTGATGGTAATAATAACAAGACGCAGCTGTTCACAAAAGAAATGAATTTTAATTCGTCAATTTGAGGCATACATTCAAGCTAAAAGTTAACTTTTGAAACATTTCTTGTAGCTTTTAAACTAAAATTTGTACGTTGTTAAATTTTTTTAAATTAAACCGTGTTAAATTTTTAAAGGCTCTAATTTCTTAACTAAGACTATTTGAACCAATGTTGTATTTTTTCTATAAAGTTTTTTTTTAATTATTTTTAGAAAAAACTCTATTTTTTCTTACCCTGGTTAATCGTAATATGCATAGTCAGCATCGTTTTAACAGTCATTAATGTGGTAATATTTGTTGTAATATGTATCGAACAAGAGGGCCAGGCGATATATGCATTAATGTTTTGTATAGTACTTGGACTCATTTCTGGTAAGTTCAACAAAAAAATCATAAGTATTTTTTTTTTAATTTGTTGTTCAAAATTTTTTTATACTGCATTATGTTGCTACTTGTTTAGTTTTTTTAAAACCAGACGCAGAATTATATCTACACTAATGTTTATTTGTGTTCAAAGCTGGGTAGTATTTTAAATACTACAGTATTTAAAATACTTTTAAGTATTTAGTATTTGCATTTAGCGTAGTTATTCCATTTTATTTATTCATAAGATAAGTAAAAAAAATCATTTTGTGATTGGCTAAAAATGTATACTCAGAATAAATAGCAACATTTCATTGGCTAATTTTAAAATTAATTCAAGGATAAACTAATTCCAACAATTGGAAATACTGGTCCTTAAGAAATTATATAAATTAATTGAGTAAGTGTGTTAATTATAGATTATCTGATATGTAAAATTTGTTTTCTTCATTTATGATAAAAAATAGAGCTATTTGATAAAAAAAAAATATTAAAAGACAGAATTTTTTCACATGATTTAATGATATTTATTTAATTTTGTATAAATAATTACTATACTAACCTTTGTAGTCATAAAACTTTTTTTTAAGTAAAACAGATTATTAAATAACAAATTTTTAGATTGTATGCAATGTTTGATAGCTTTTATAAAAATGTACATCTAACAATTTTATAACAATTATTGTTTTAATGAAGTATTATATAAAGTTTTTATTAAATTATTATTGAAATTTAACATATAAGAATAAATTTTTTATTTATGTTTACTTATTATTTGCGTAATTAAAAGAATTAATTTTATATAATAAACATATGTTTTAATAAAAGTATTTATATTTTGTATTTATAAAAAAGTATTTAAATACTTTTGTTGAAAATATTTGGTATTTTGTATTTAAATACTCTTTAAAAGTATTTTACCCAGCTCTGTTTATGTTCCATATTTTTTTAAACTTTACTCAAAACATTCAATTAATCCCAATTTTTATTTAATGCAACACAGATTATCTTTAAATTGTAAACGTATCTTTGCGTTTATGTTTCTTTAATGGATAAATATCTTTAAATTTAGTTTTTTTTTATATTAGTTATATGAAAAAATCACTAAATAACACCAACTCTAGTAACTAAAACCCATTTGTACAAAACAATGTTAAGTGCTTTGTAAGTTAACCAATTCAACTGATGCCAACTGATCAATCAATGAGACGGTTTGATGTCAGTTGACAATCTAGTTGTCTAGTTAACTCACTGATTAAATTAATAATGCTTTGTGCAACTGGACTTAAGACACTGTTATCATTTACTAATTCAATAACTGAACTTTTCTAGGTTGTTACTGGTATTCTTGGGCATGCGTTTACAGTCATTATAGAGAACTAAAAGAAGCCAAGGAATTTGATATAGCAAGAGTTAATTATCGTGTTCAACATTCGTCTCCGGCCTGTTCTGAAAACAATGAAATATGTCTTACACAAATGGCCTAAATATTAAAATAAATATTATTGAAATTACTGATTGAGGAGTTGTTATCCCTTACGATTACAAGTAAAGTAAATTTTCCGCTAAATGAACAAATGTCAAATTCAGTATTTATTATTTCAATTTGTAAAATTAATTTTGAAAAAAAATATGATGTCGGTTTAAAGATGAAACTCAATACTTCAATTTTTTATTTGGGAGAAAACAATAATACACTTAGATTATAGCATTTTGTTTTTGCTTAAGCAAAAACAAAATACTATAACTTAATATAATACGCCATATGTAATTAAGAATATATAAAATAATTCACTTGTAAATATCTATTTTA
Source organism: Clivina fossor (assembly GCA_963966155.1). Classification (NCBI taxonomy): domain Eukaryota; kingdom Metazoa; phylum Arthropoda; class Insecta; order Coleoptera; family Carabidae; genus Clivina; species Clivina fossor. Next base: position 8,584,367 of record OZ014555.1, on the reverse strand, counting down.
AAAAAGAGAAATACTGTAGACAATTTTGCTGTAATCAGAAATACTACTTCGCATTAATAATTGTTTCTAAGTTATAATCCAAAAATATCGATAGAACTTTAATTATACTTACAATTAGTAACTTTTACTTTTAAACTGACGATATGAGGAAACCAACGACCGAAATTAGATAGAATTTTCTTAGAAGGGTAAATTGAAAGATATTTGGTGAAATTAATAACGAGCTTGCAAATAGGTCATAGGGTCATATAGGTCTTAGATTTGAATTAAATATGATGAATTTGGCATTTGAAGAAAATTTAATTTACTTCGAAATTTTAGTACAAATTTCATCACCATGGACACGAATTCATTTTACTAGCGAATAGGTACATAATTTTACCTAGCATAAATTAAATGACTTTGTCTTCCACGTATTGGCTGCCTTCTTACTCGTCGTGTACTAAATATTTTTAGCTTTATGTAGTACCATAGTACATAGAATTTTAATGTGTCATTTTATTCTACTGAACAAATATCAATGTGGGATATTAATCCTTAATCACAGAGATGTATTTTTACTTACACCGGCACAGAAGTGAGTTTATAAATCCTTTTAATGATTAATTGGCTAGTAGTGTAGTAAATATATTGAATTTTGAAATTAGGTTTACGCATGGTATTACAGTAAATCATTTACATTGAATTTAAACAAATAGAACACAAGTATCTAAAAAATGGATTTATTTTCGATTATCTATATGCAATATATCTACATTCTCAAAAAAACCTGCAAATGTAAAACTCACTAGAATTAAGGGACCACTCCTTTGTGATTATTGATTAAAACTATTACTTATATAATAATAATATGTAATAATAATAATAATATATACTTATAAAAAAAAATCTATTTGTAAAATTCTATTTTTTTACTGAAAATTATAAATTCTATTTACAAATGCATATTGTTATAGTGTTACTATTTATTTTATGAATAATAACACAATTATTTTTGTATTATTGATAATATAACTGCCAAATGTTTATTGTCGAAATAAAATATAATTATTTTTATTATTGTTTCTGACTTTTATTGTAATATTTTTAAACCAAGTGTCCGTTGAATTAGTATCATGGCCAGTGCTGGATTATAGCATAAGCTGACTAAGCTATAGCTTAGGGCCCCGAAATTTTGGGGGCCCCGCGGAAAAAATCAAAGCTTTTATTAACGCATTATCGAGAAAAACGTTTTTTCGCGATTTTTCGTAGCAGACGACAAAAATTCGCGAACAAAGTTTTTCTAGATCATGTGTTAATAAAAGTTATGATTTGTCAGTCACACATATTCACCAACATTCATAGAATGTCGGAAAGGTCGGTTTATAGTAAAATTATTATTAGTTCATTTTTTATTAACAAAGACACTAACTTTGTTACAGCAGACTTTCGACATCACCATAAGAAGACGTACTAATGGTGTCAATATTCATTTACTTATTTTCCTGGCAATAACCTTCTCTACGAATCAGAGAATTTGATTACTCTACAAAATACTTTATTCTATAATAAAATTTGTACAAAAAGGGGGGGAGAGGGGCCCCCAAATTTTTTTGTGCTTAGGGCCCTCATTGTGTTAATCCGGCCCTGATCATGGCTCGTACCACATATTCGGGTTTTTTAGTGTTTTAGTTCATTTTGTTTAGGCTTGCTCTTATGACAGTTACATTGTTCTAAAACCGCTATTAGTTAAAACCGATTTTTAAACCAAACTCGTGGTATCAGTCATAGATATAAAATATTGCAAAGTTAAACTAATTGTAAGTGAAAGAGTTTCATAGAATAATATAAATTTTACAAAAATATAATTTTCGGTTTTACCAGAAGGTTTATCGAAATGTTTGCGTTATAATGTCTGTGTTTTTGTATCTGATACACTCAAATGTATGTCTGAAGACACGATCTGTAAACAAATGTAGTCCTATTTCTAAAAAAAATTGATTGTAGAAATAGTACAATATATTACTCGGGCAGAAAAGCACATACGGCGATTACAGTTCATTTTGTACAAAAACTGTTATATTTTTTGCAAAATAAACTTGTGAAACAAGCACAATTTCATCACATATTAAAAAGCCAATGGACAATATACAAATTAATATATTTAGGATAATATAAATTAATCATTTTTTCGAATAAAGATATGAACAAGAAGGCGAAAATGGATCAAAGAATTGGGATATTTAATTCTTATATATCATGTGCCATCTTCAGCTTAAATATTATTTAATATAAATTTTTTTTATTTGTTACATTGTATTTGAGATATCTCAATAAAATATTGTTAATACATGAGTTCGTTGGTTAAAATTTAAATTTAGATGTAAATTACATGTTGTTGAAGTATATAAAAACATATTTGATAAGTTATACATTGAGAAGTTACGTTGTTGAATAAATAAAATCAGATGTTGATGTGAAACACAACTTTATCCATGAACATCTGTTTTTATTTATTCAACAACGTAACTTCTCAATGTATGACTTATCAAATGTGTTTTTATATACTTCAACAACATGTAATTTACATCTAAATTTAAATTTTAACCAACGAACTCATATATTAACAATATTTTATTGAGATGTCTCAAATACAATGTAACAAATAGAAAAAATTATATTAAAAGAATATTTAAGCTGAAGATGGCACATGATACAATGGCCGAAACATACTAATTTTGAAAATATATATGATCCATTTTCGCCTTCTTTGTTATTCGAAAAAAGAAAATCGTGAGGATCAACAACTTAGCTTCATTAACAATAAATTAATCAAATAAATACCAGATAAATATTATTTATTCACTGATAATTGGATATTTATTTAAATAAAAAAATCTTATCTATTAGTACAAATCTTTAATAGTTTATTTTTTAATGCGTAGTAATATACTTGTAGGTGTCATATATTGTTTTTAAATTTTTAAAAGGTTCATTATTAATAAAAGAAAAAAACTAATTTTAATGTAAGTAAATTTTAATTTTCCTGTATTTCTGTATATAAGCGAATGATGCAAAAAAAAATTGCTTGATTAAAAAATACTAGACAAAATTAAGTAAACTATATTACATATTTTGTTTTAGATAATTTAAAATATATTTATTTTTAAGAAAAACAATTTTGTTCAATAAAGAACAAATATGAAAATAATGAATATTAATTATTAGAACAATATGAATAACAGAGAAGGGCAAAAAGCATTCACATCAAATTCTCTTCAACTTATAAGTGATTCAAGTAAGTAAACAAGTATGTTTTTCTACTACTGTTAAATAACATATTATTTTTATATACGTTTCGCGATAAGTAACGTTATTCACTACTAACATCAATAAATTTTTAAATCATAATTCAACGCTTTTTTTGACAACAAGTTAGCGTTCTAACTCAGTGAAATTGCTAAATTATTATTATTTCATATCAGACTGAAAAGTGTAATTTTCTATTGCTCATTCGAATTAATTACAACATTAAAGACTCAGTTTCATAATAAACACGTTAACTAAAGTCGACAAAAAAGCATCGATTTTAAATTTTACTGGCAAAATTATTATTGATATCAATAAAAATATGCATTTTTTTGTCAACTTTTCAAATTTGTAACGGCAAAGTTATTTGCTGTTGTCAATGAAACAATGCTTTTTTGTCTCTTTATTCGAATGATATCATTCAATTATGATATTCATTCGATTTTTAAAATCATTCGATTATGCCCATCACTAGTAAAAAGTAAATGTGAAATTGGCGGTTCCATTTAAATATTAGGATTTCTTAATTTTTTTATAAAAGTGATAAAGCTTAAGCATTATATAATAAATTAAAAAAAAATTGTTGTAAATTTTATCGTAAAATTTGTCTTTGGTTTTTTTATAATTTTTTCTGTTTTATTTTTATTCCAGAATAGATTTAAACAGATGTAATATGGATCAATATATTTTCTAAATTTACAATGCAAGTTTTTGGCTTAATGCTGGCCCAACAAGATTTTACCACTCATTTTTTGTTATTATACATATATTGTTTACAATTTATTTATATGTGTACAAAAATTTAGAAACCAACAAATTGATTTCTGGTTGTTTCAATAAATTTTATTAAATCAATCTTAGTAATAATTGCATTTTTATTTCTAAATTAAGAAAAGAATATTTCATAATCTATAATTAAATTTACATTTTCTGAAAAATTAATCATGATAATTGTTAATATTTCGTCAGATCGTAATAAATATTTTAAAATATATATATTTTAAAATATAGAGTGTTAATCTTAATCGGTTATAACAAGTTTAAAATATAAGAAACTGGTTAAAGAACCAAACCCGATATTAACAAGATTAGAAGTATATGGGTAAACCCATATATAGACCACTTTGACATTATCACATTAATGATAAGAAACAGGAATAAAAAAAATTTTCACCGAAAATTGGCAACATTGTATTTTGCTAATTTATTTTCTGTAAAAATTTCATTAAAATTGGATAAATAATGCAGGCATAACAAACTTATAGAAAATTATTAATACTAGGAGAAACTTTTCTGAAAATTTGATCAAAATCGGATGAATAATGTAGCCACAATGATTTTTTTTTAAATTTTAGTAATTTTTTTCTCGATAAGTTGGCAACAGTGTATTTTGTTAAAATTGCATAATTTATGCAGGCACCAAGAGAATCTTTAGTGAAAATTTGATTAAAATCGGTTAAATAACGTGGTCATAATAATTTTTTTTAAATTTTAGTAATTTTTTTCTCAGAAAGTTGGCAACACTGTACTTTGTTGAAATTATCTAATTTATATAGATACCAGAAGAATCTTTCGTGAAAATTGGAACAAAATCGGTTAAACAACGTGGCCGTAATAAATTTTTAAAAATTTTAGTAATTTTTTTCTCAGAAAGTTGGCAACACTGTATTTTATTAAAATTACGAAATTTATGTAGGCACTAGGGAAATCTTTCCTGAAAATTTGATCAAAATCGGTTAAATAATGTAGTCACAATGAATTTTTAAAAACTTTAGTAATTTTTTTCGGAAAGTTGGCATCACTGGAAAAAACCAATACCACATGACCAGCTTGGGTACTAGACAAATTTATCCTGAAAATTTCATTAAAATCGGTTAAACCGCCTAGAAGGAGTTGCGATCACAAAATTTTGCCTGACGACCGAGCGAGCGAGAGAGCGAGCTGACGACGCACATCCATACACCCACATAAACTAAGTTCAGATTCGTCATCTAGAGGCTATATGAGGGATTTCTATACACAAATTTTTTTTTTTGAAAATGTTACAGACACCGTACCAAACGCTAGACCACTTTTTCCTTGCAGTCAAAGTGGTAAAAAATAGTTCTCGATACTGGTTAACCGTTAATCAATATTTTTATCGGATACATACCTTGATTTAAATAAATTTTATTAAATCAATTTTAGACAATTTTATACGTATATGTAGGTTTATGACTTACTGTGTCTCGACAAAATTTCTCTTTCCATTATCTTGAAATCAGTCTCTTACATACATTCCTATCCAAACAAGCAACTTTCACTTCATTCACATTCATAATTCCTCCCATACATGCTCTCTTCTATTCCTACTACTTGGAAACTTTCGCTCACACAAAACACTCTCAATCATACCACTCCAACTACTTATCGATTTTTAATTATTGCAAATTTTTCTGTAGACACTTAAATATATACTTAAACTTATATATATATATATATATATTTATAATATTTATGTGTCTGCAAAAAAATATATGAACCGGCAATTTGGTTAAGTAGTAAACTAAATAGTAGTAACTAAATAGTAAATCAGTCAGTAAATTTCAAAATTATTGATAAGTTTATGATTTGTCACCTCTATAAAAGTAAAAGAGAAATTTGTGTAATAATAATTCCAAAATAGATGTATTACCATAAAAATATATATATACAAATCTAGTAACTTGTTTCTACGTTTTGTTTGTTTATTTTATATATTTTTCCTAAAACATCGAATTTTAAACAGAACTTAAACCTCAAGTCTTAAAAAAAATTAATGTCGATTTGATTGGATTTATAACATATAATAAATATTTAATAATTCAATATAATTTATAATTTTATAATTTAGATATATATATACCGGGTGTCTACTTTTTTTTTGTTACATAGGGAATACAATGCTAAAATTTTCATTTGGTGATAAATTTTCCCCTAATTATTATAGAACAAAAGTACAAATACAAAAGTTGTTTAGAATTCAAAAATGCATCAAATGATGCCAAATTTATCAATATAGGATGTTCCGATCAAGAATTAGAAGCAAATTAAAATTTCCATTTTTGCGCTCTTTACATCAAAGTGCCATGGAAATTAAACAAATAATTTCATTTCTTCTGGAGTTTGAGTTTGACAGATCGTATTTATTTTATTGTTACGTTCTGTATTATTATCATTATTATTGAAAATAATGAATAAACTTAAGGTAAATGAAAAAGTTCAGTGCGTAAAATGGTATTTTACTGGAAATTCGATACGACGAGTAAGAGATTTATTCAGCGCTTTCTTTGAAAACCGTCCCATACCTTCCGCTATGACTATTCGTAGGATAATTAAACAATTCGAAGAAACTGGAAGTGTGTTAAAACGTTGTAAAAATTGTAGAAAAATCAACGCAGAAGATCAGGAGGAGAATTTAAATCAAAATGCAATTAAAGAAAATACATTGAATATACTTTTGTGTGTAACGGAAAACCCAAATGTTAGTGTGCGTCAACTTGGTGCTGAATTAAATTTGCATCCTTCAACAATACATAAGGTACTAAAAAATGAAAAATATCATTCTTATAAATATTCCACGCACCAAGAGATATTTGAAGCGGATAAAATGGCTAGAAGCGAATTTAGTAACATTATTATGGAAAAATCCAATTTAGACAGAAACTTCTTGAAATCTATTTGTTTTACTGACGAGTCTACGTTTACTTTACACGGCGAACCTAATACACAAAACTTTAGAATATGGAGCCAAACAAATCCTCATTTAATGGTAGCAACACGTACCCAATATCCAGAAAAAGTTAATGTATGGGCTGGAATTTTTGGCAGGTGTATAATTGGGCCATTTTTTATTGAAAATAATTTAAACAACGAAAAATATTTGGATATGTTGCAAAATCATATTGGTCCGCAGTTAGAAGAGTGTGCAACTCAAGATAATGTTGTCTGGTATCAACAAGACGGATGTCCGGCACATTACAGCTGCAACATTAAATTATATTTGGATCAATGTTTTCCAAATTCATGGATTGGTAGAGGTGGTCCAATTAATTGGCCAGCTAGATCGCCCGATTTAGCACCGTGCGATTTCTTTTTATGGCCATATTTGAAGGAGAAAATTTATAAACGACATATCAAAAATCTTGTTGATTTGAAAAATGCCATTGTTGAAGAGTGCAATAATATAACACAAACACAATTAAGCTCTGTACGTCACGAATTTTATAACAGATTAGGTTATTGTTTGGCAGTTAATGGCGATTTATTTGAACATTTAATTTAAATTGTTAGTTTCGTTTTTGTTCTCCTATATCTTGTATTCATGAATTTTTCTGTTTTATAGGTATATTGAATATTGTAATAAATAAAGAAAGTTTTACGGAGTTCAGCTATTTACTATTTATTAAACTCTTATCCGACGTTTCACTGCACAACTTACAGCATCCTCAGGGATAAGTTTAAATTATTATAATAAATATATTAGGCATAATGCCAGTCATCTAATTCAAATGTATTGTTTTTATAACTTGAAGTTAATAAATAAATTAAACAATTACTTAAAATTATAATGGAGACATTCACAATTTAAAACCACAGCTAGTACGTAGTGTACAGCCGAGTAAAATACCCTTTCATTGTAATAAATAATAAATACTTAATACTTTTTATACTTAATAGCTTTTCATTTACATTAAGTTTATTCATTATTTTCAATAATAATAATAATAATAATAATAATAATAATAATAATAATACAGAACGTAACAATAAAATAAATACGATCTGTCAAACTCAAACTCCAGAAGAAATGAAATTATTTGTTTAATTTCCGTGGCACTTTGATGTAAAGAGCGCAAAAATGGAAATTTTAATTTGCTTCTAATTCTTGATCAGAACATCCTATATTGATAAATTTGGCATCATTTGATGCATTTTTGAATTCTAAACAACTTTTGTATTTGTACTTTTGTTCTATAATAATTAGGGGAAAATTTATCACCAAATGAAAATTTTAGCATTGTATTCCCTATGTAACAAAAAAAAGTAGACACCCGGTATATATATATATATATATATATATATATATATATATATATATATATATATATATATAAAGTTATGTCAGTTATTATCAGAAGCCAAAACATACATATTTTTCTAGTTTTGAATTATTTATAGATACCTTTAAGTGATTTTTATAAATAGATTTAATTACGCGAGTATGTTCATAATAATTTTTGGCCAAAACATTTATCTTGTATATTGGAAATTTTTCAACTGTCGAACACAAAAATTAATTTATTTTTACTGCATTGATAATATTTTTTTATGTTAATAAATATTACATTTCATAAAGGCAATAAATTAATGTATGCAATTAAAAAATCTAATTTAATTTCGGTATATATCCTATCAGTATAGATAATCGACCTATTCGTTTATACCTATGAAATCTAAGGTGCAGATTTATGAAGAAACATAATGTTGCATTATGAATTTGTCGGTTGCTAAGGAAACTTGTCAAAGTGTAGTAAATTCAATTTACGTAATTTATCAACGATGACTGCAAGTACGTATAACAACACGATTATGCAAAAAGTTATTTTAATATTATCTGTTCTTAACGTAATTGTTTACTCTTAAAACAAAACAGAATCCACTAATTTCCGACCGACCTATATGGAACTGATATTGCCAATTAATGAAATAAATGAAGAATTTTTTCTAACATTTTATACAATAATAAATCAGGTTTTGTTTGAAAGTTAAACTAAAAACTTTGGTTTCTGCAATATTGTTTCATTGTAAATATATTTTTATTTAACTTTAACGATTAATCATTTATTTAACTTATATCTACGTTGCAAAATTCGATAGTCATATACTTAAGTGTTTTAAACTTGATTTTTGTACGTAAAACTATTATATATTTAATTATAAGAATAAGTTTTGTTAAAAGTAAATCTTAATCATTGTGAACAAAATAATTACTGATTTATTTTCCGATGCAATGATTTCCAATTTCTATGATAACAATACATTATCCGAATTCATTGTAGTTAAAGTAAATGTTATATTATCACGACCGGCACATAATCGACAAAGTTCTTCATTTAAATGTTGTTTTAATATTATCTGAGAATCGAAACATTGTTTGATAAATTTATAAGCACCATTCAACCGAACAGCGCAAACTGTGCAAATACCATTCGGTAATTGCATCCTGCAATCTACCTAAAAAATATAAATGACTGAAAAATAATGATGTATATTACAAAAAAATAAATTAGTTAATTCTTACAATTTCTGAAACAATTGCTTCCAATTTATCTACAAAACGTTTACTTTGCATCCAGATTAAGTGTAGTGAACAATACATTTTTATCACTTGTACATAATTGACAATGTTGCATAAAACGATTCATGTTTAAATCTATTTTTCGACCAAAAAAGCTTCTTACAATAACTAAAACATAAAAATGTTATATTTGATACTATTAGAGGTTAAACTTACAAAAACCTGGCATGAATCCAGTTGGCCAGATGAATTTTGTGTAATGTTTCTAGTATAAGAAGAAGAATAATAAAGTGCAGCGTATTTTTGTCGAATGAAATAATAAAGAATCACAATGTGGAAAAATAGTTCAGAAACTGTCATTCTCATTTTTAATTTCGTTGTGTACTACACTGTATATAAGCATTGAATGAAGTAGGCTTTTTAGTTAGTGTAATTGATGTTCTAGCTATTACTTCATTCAACTTTATTGACCTTAGCTGCAGAATGAATAATAAAGTTAATTTTCTATTTTTTTTTTTGTTTGAATTTTTTTAAGACAAACAGCTAGAAGCTAGATCAAGTAGCAATTAATGAAACATTTTCGTAATTAAATATGGTGCGTTCAACAAAAATACGCTGTTGTTTATTCTTCTTCTTATACTAGAAACATTACACAAAATTTATCTGGCCAACTGGATTTGTGACAGCATAAGTTAAGTTTTTGTGGGTTAACAACCTCTATAATATCAAATACAATATTTTTATCTTTTACTTTTTGTAAGAAGCTCGTTTGCTAGAAAATTTAATTTTAATCATGAATAGTTTTATGCAACAGTGTCAATTATGTACAAGTGATAAAAATGTATTATTCACTGTCCTTAATCTGGATTCAGATGGCAAACGATTCGTAGATAAATTGGAAGCAATTATGCCTAAAATTGTAATAATAAAATAATTTGTTTTGATTGTAATATATATTATTATTTCTGAATCTTTTACTTTTTTATGTTAGGTAGATTGCAAGTTCAGATTACCGAACGGTATTTGTACAATTTGCGCTGTTCAATTGAATGATGCTTATAAATTTATAAAACAATGTTTCGATTCTCAAATAATATTAAAACAACATTTAACTGAAAAACTTTGTCGACTATGTGCTGGTGGTGATAATATAACATTTAGTTTAACTACAATGGATTCGGATAATGTATTGTTATCATACAAATTAAAAACTATTGCATCGGAAATTGTAAGTAAAATATACTAGCTTTAACCAGGCCGACCAAAAAATTATGTCCTTAAAAATTAATATTTATTATCTCTTCCACAAGTTTTGAGAACAGACCACATTTAATCTAACCTAATTTAGAGTATTTTCAGTTTTAATAAATACATTTGTTCGTTTTGTTTAATTGAATTAATCGATATAAATTTAGTGGTAATTTGAACAATAAAGGTTTACATAAAAAAAATATATATTTTTTTGTTAGGATTAGAAACCTACAAAAATATTTTTTTAAAAACAAATAAATCTGTAATTATTTTGTTTACAATGATTAAGATTTACTTCTGAAAATTTTTATTTTTATAATTAAATACAGAACACCATAAAATATGACTATGATCGATTATTGTGTCATAGGTATAAATTATATTATTATCTTCACTTAGATTTCATAAGTATGAACGAATTAGGGCCGATTTTCTAAGGCTCTTCTATTTCGGAATTATTTTCTGGCACACAGTCCATAATATAATTATTAAAATAATAATTTTCTAATGAATGTTATACAAATTTGTTTTTCAATCTACCACTTTATCAAATAAAGCAGTTATTTATTGATTTTACCATCGTGAAAACAACAACACAGAGATAGCAACACTTTCTCCATAATGGCCATAATGTTAAAACAGTAAAATTGTCAGTGTAAAATACTTGTCAGTTTCCAATTTTTTGTTTACACACACATAAAGAAATATATTACTTATGTACAAATTATAATAATCAAAAATCGCTGACAAACTTTATAAGGGGTAACAATAATAAATTTGTGAATAATTGAAAAATTAGCTGATTAATTTACTGTTTGTTTAGTCACTAATTTGCCGGTTTCTAAATTTTTGTTCACACATAAATAAATATATTATAAACAATTTGCAATAATTAAAAATAGATGACAAACTGTGTAGGGGCGCAGCAAGTCATAAATTTATAAAAAAAAATATGCATGTAACCGATACAAATTTTGGTTAACGGTTAACCAATATCGAGAACTATTTTTTAATATCGGTTTTGGTTCATTAACCAGTTTCTTATATTTTAAACCTGTTAGAACCGGTTTATTTTTTATAATTTTATTTTTATAAAATAAGACTATGTCAATTATGTATATATGTCTTTGTACTTTATATTTCTTTAAAAATATTCGTTATGTTTGTGACGAAATAGTTAACATATTAACAATTATTATTATTATTATTATTATTCATTTTTCAGAAATTCTAAATTTAATTATAGGTTATAAAATATTCTGTATATATGTTAACTTGCTTTAAAATTATTGAATACGAATGTGGATGTTTTTGGTAACAGTATAAAATTTATAAATTTGGTTAAAAGCAAATATAGATTTGAAACGAGGCAGATATTTGCACCTATTTTTTTATACTATTATTTTTTATGTTAGTTTTAATTTTTTTGATTTATTTTTGTGTTAATAAAATGTATGCAAACTGTAAGTACACATTCTATGAAAATAATTTAAAATTTTGGCTTTCTTGCCAAAATGTCGGTGCTATTTTTTTTTGTTTGTTAAAGGTTATCGGTTTTTAAAGATTTTAGAATATCGGTTAAGGTTACGGCTAACGCTCGCTAAATATTTACAAAAATATTGCCGCTTTACCGGTTTAATTGACCGATTTATTTTACCGATTTCATATCCTGACTATGTTGTCGGTTCCTGAATTTAGTACACATATTTCGAATATTATATAAACGATTTATAATAATTAGTGGTGGGAATCGAATCCAAAAGTATTCGAATATTCGGGTAATTAGGTTTTCGGGTACCCGAATCTTGGATTCGAATCCTGTATTCGAATAATGGATTCGAATTCTATATTCGATTCTCAGATTTGAATTTCAAATTGAAATTTAAGATTCGAATTCCAGATTCGAATCTCGAATTCGATACCAAGATATTATTGATAAAAATACTTCATTTGTGTTTTTATTTATATTTTCATATAATTATTATTAAATTAAATTTTGTTTTCAAATTATACTTTATTATTATATAATAGCAATATCTTTAAGAGAGAATATATCTTCAAAATCACTTCACATAACACAACAGTTATCGAACTAGAACGAGGGGAAGAGATAGCGATTAGATTAGCTATAAACAAGTTATAATTTGCTATAATTTAAACGAAAATGCAAGAACATAAAAATGAATGTTTTTTTTAAATAAGTTCATAATTTTTATGTGATTGTTAATAATTAATAAATAATAATTTATTAAAACAGAAATATATTGGATTTTTATTTATTTAATGAATTTTTTTTAAATATTTAATGTATTTCTAATTTTAATTGAGATTTTTATACCAAACTAAAGAAATCTAATTATTATTTTCAAAAATTATTTGCATATTTTTATTTATTAATTGTATTAATATTAAATTTATTAATTAAGTTACTCAATTTTTTTTCATATTTTTGCGAAATTCTCTTAAGTTTTTTGAATACATATAAATGTATTGTAAACGAGTTTCCATAGCAACTAATGTTGTCAAAACGAATTATGGTTGGCATATAATAACATCGCCAGATATTGAAAATGACTGCAGTTAAATTATAATAATAAATTTATTTAATATGGTGACGGTCGGTTCTGTGGTGGCCACAGCTGATTTTTTATATTAAAAGTGTAGCTTGGCTTATTTTTAATTCAATTCATATATTCGCATAAAAATTTCACCCCGACTTAAAAAGTCACCAAATTGTTGGAATTAACTAGTATAAATTACGCTCATATAATCTCAGTTTTAATTCTCGAATTCGAACCTCAGATTCGAATCTCGAATTCGATTCCTGGATTAGAATCCTAGATTCGAAATTCGGGTATTCGGATACCCGAATATTTTTGGATTCGGCTAATCGAATCCAATTTTTTCGGATATTGACAGCACTAATAATGATCAAAAATCGGCGATAAACTTTGTGCGGGCGGCAGTAAGTCATAAACTTACTTATAGGTTAATCGGAGAAGAAATCAAACTGTAACGTATTAATAATACAATGTACCAGTTATATGGATACAACATTTGATTTGCATATATAAAATATTAATATGAGCTTAGAAGTTGTCAGTTCCAAATAAAAGAATATTTTTGTGAAAATAAATTATTTACAAAAAAAATTACAATAAAATTATAATAAAATGTTACACCACAAACTAAGTCAATAGTAAACTTACAGTTTTAAAATTTATTAAGATTGATTTAATAAAATTTATTAAAACAACAAGAAATTAAATTGGTGGTTCCGGAATTTTGTACGTACACACATACCCATACATAAAAAATATTAAATAAACAATTCAAACAATCAAACTTTGTGAGGGGTGGTAGTAAAACGTATTACTTATAATTATCAGTTTTCGTAAGTCCTATGCTCGAGAAGCTGAACATATAGATTCTTAATTTTTTCTTGCATTGTCAATGGTGCGGGTCGTTAGACCACAGCCAAACAAGGTGCCTACAGCTTATAGTGGGTTCCGAAGCATTCAGACCCAGCCGATATCAGTTCAGTGGTACAAAATTCTAATATCAAAAATAATTTATTTGTAGAAATATTCATAATACACTAGTGGAATTTCATATAAACAGGAAAGTAGTAAATAATATTTAATTTAATTTCTGGTATAAGTGCGGCGCGAACCAGGGACCTTTGGCCTACGGCTGCCTGTGATTACTTATAAGCACTTGTGAAATTTTCTGATTTATTTTATAAAATTTGTTTAATCAATAGTATGTCGATTCCTGCATATTTGTATGTATATAAATAAATAAATTATAAACAATATGCAATAATAAACAATAAATGGCCAACTTTGTTAGGCCGTCAATAAGCCACAAATAATACACAAAATTAGAACCGACATGTAAATTTGTAAGTATTGCTGCGATTTTTAAATGTATTTTATTAGGTTTGCTTATAATAAGCTTATTATCATCATCATATTTGGTACGACAGCTCTAGGAGAACCTGATCGCAAATACAAAATGCTTGTTCCGTGATTATTCATTTAGACACCTTTCGAAACTGCAAGTTATGCTTTCGCATAGAGCAGTTCCGGTCTAATCTAAACTACTGATATTTTAGGGCAAACAGTAGATCAAACTGAAGTGTCCGATTCTGTTTAATTAATGCCTGACTTGTGACATTTTTAATTTTTTACGTCGAATAGAAACGCCGGCCAGCGGGTTCGTTCAATTATATTCGGTAGTACTTACGCTAAAACACGCTCGGCTACCGCGCTAAATAAGCTTATTAATCAATTAATTAATATTAATTAAACAAAATAAAGTTTGTTTCAGTAAGACTCAGTTTTAACTGAACATTATTTAACTGTGCAGAAAAATCTTAACGAAATTGAGCAGTTTTTCAGATAACTCACTTTTACCCATACACTCTACATACAGTTTTTACTCAATTTAATGCGCAGTTTATTCTTTATTTATTCTTCAGTTTATGACAAAATTACTACATACTTACATATTACTACTACAAAACCTACACACACACACACACATACGCTCTGTTTCTATTGGGTAGTTAAAAAATGTATTGACTATATATTTCATTCAGCCAAATTTTTGGCCAGAACGTCACTCTGCTTTTCACACACACACGCGTGCGCTACGAAATACAATAATTGCTTAATTTCGGCCTGTGCAGTTAGAACTGTGTAATAAATTGAGCGTGAGAATAGTGGGAACAGGCTATTATGAAAAATGGTTGCTGTCTCTGTGTTACTGTTTTTCAGGCCGGTGAAAATTTCGACTTGTATTTTTAATTGTATGCGGGTTATTTCCACACCATATGTTACCCACCCCATGGCGAAGTATCGAACCTACTGCGTTAGTGGATTTTGGATTACTCAAATACATCAAATATTAGTCAAATTTTGATACAATTTAATTTTATATTTTTAGCTGGAATGTACCGAGAATTTATCGGATTGTATTTGCTCAATTTGTTCTGTTCGATTAGATGAAACTTATAAATTTATAGAAAAATGTTTTAAATCGCAAATTTTTTTAAAGCGATATGAAGAACAATCGCAAAGTACTGAAGTTATGAAAAACGAAATTAAAAATGAAAGCGAAATTAAAGAAGAGAATATTGATGAAGAATACATTAAACTAGATTTGGAAACTGATATAAGCATTAAAGTTGAAGAAAGTTTAGAATCACAAAATGAAACAAATTTTGAAGCAGTTTATATTAAAGAAGAAGCTATTCATAAAGAATACATTGAAGTAGATTTATATTCAAATGATACAAATAGTAAATTTGAAGAGAGTTTGAAATCAGAATCTTTAGATTTACATTCAGAAATAATAACTAAGGAAGATTATTCAGAGTTTGAGAATGAAACCGATAAACGTTGTCGTGCTAGCAGAATTTCGAATAAAAATAATATTTTCAGCTCGGAAGAAAAAGATAAATCTTTAAAGAAAAGTGAAGAATCTTATAAATATAAAATATGTGAAAAAGAAATTTTAAAAAATGGAAATTTAACAAAACATTTTCCTACTTATACAAAGAAAAAAACCTATAAATGCGAAATATGTGAGAAAACTTTTACTCGAAGTGGCAGTTTAAAAAGGCACATTCGTACCCACACAAAGGAGAAACCTTATAATTGCACAATATGTGAAAAAGCATTTACTTACAGTCGATCTTTAATATTACATATTCGTTCTCATACAAATGAGGAATCATATAAATGCGAAATATGTGAAAAAACTTTTACGCAAAGCGGATATTTAAAAATGCATATTCGTGCACATACAAATAAGAGATCTTATAAATGTGAAATATGTGAAAAACAATTTACTAAAAGTTCAGAATTAAAGTCCCATATTCGTAGACATAAAAATGAGAGACCTTATAAATGTGACGTATGTGGGAAAGCATTTATTGAAAATGGAGAATTAACGAAACATTTTCGTACTCATACGCAGGAAAAACCGTATAAGTGTAAAATATGTGAAAAAGCATTTACTAATAGTGGAAATTTAACAAAACATTTTCGTACTCACACGAAGGAGAGACCTTATAAATACGAAATATGTGAAAAACAATTTTCTCGAAGTGGACATTTGAAAGTGCATATACGTACACATACAAAAGAGAGACCTTATAAATGCGATATATGTTATAAACCTTTTACCACAAGTGATCATTTAAAAGTCCATATTCGTACGCATACAAAGGAGAGGCCTTATAAATGCCAAATGTGTGAAAAAACTTTTACTCATAGTGGACCTTTAAAATTGCATGTTCGTATACATACAAAAAAACCTTAAAATGCAAAATATGTAGAAAGTTTTCATCATGAATGGTCATTTAAAGAAGCATATTCGTTCTCATGCAAAGATGAAACCTTATGACTGCAAAATAGAAAACTTTTACTAAAAATAGAAATTAAAAATTGGTATTCATAGTGAAACGATTTAATTTTTATAGTTTTCTTTTTATTAATGATTAAATTTTTTCATATTTTTATTTATTTCTGAATTAAATCAAAATAAGGAAAGAATTCTATATTACCAATAGCAATTAGGAATATGACAAGCAGATGTCACTGGTTTGTTTTTAATTTGTTTATTGCGAAAGCGCGAGAAATCTAACTAAACTGGTTACGTTGGGAAAATAAAAAATGTAATTCGTTCGTTTGCTGAGAACAAAGGTGTTTTATGTGGAATGCGCCATCTTCTGAATATTATATTTGCAGTAAAAGTAAATACTGTTATAAGTTTTGTTTATGGATTGTGGATTCACTGGTTCAATTTCCTATACACGAATTGATAATACTGTATGTATCAGTCGTCGTTCAGGCGGATATATTGTACATATTCGAAAATTGAATGCAAAAAGGGGATAACATCTTAATGCGTAAGTGTTTGTTTAGTTTATCATTTTCATTAATGCTGTAATGGTACAAATATGTTTTATAGCCTTTTTTATAAACGGAAACGTTTTCTTAACTTCTTTGATTATGGAGAGATTTACGAGCTTTTGAGTACAAATTTAACTACTGTACAAATTATCCCAATTCTATATTAAAAAATATTAAAATAAATTTTTATTTTAGTGTTTAAACACATCGCTCTTGAGATGAAATATGACAACACGTAATTAATTTTATATTTTGGTTCTATTTTACGAAAATACTAGTTAAAAATGATCAGTTTATTATTTATTTTTATTCAAAATCTTTTTGTAATTTGCCACAGAAAAATAGACTTTATCTTCACCAACGTTACTATTGAGTTATTAGTATCACTGAAAAGAGCACAAATTTTTATATGTAAATTTGTTAAAATATTCCAGAAACTGTTGATATTGAACTGTTTTAATTCATAACTGACTCTCTTAAAAAATTTGCTTTGTGAAGAAAGATTCCTTTTCCTGTAACATGGTCACATATTTAAATTTAATATATTTCGAATTTTATTCAGATTCTTTTTTTCAAATTGAAGGCTTACAAACAAACATAAGTTTCTTAATCGATTTATGTAGACATCCTGAATTTGTAGCAGAAAATTTTTCATACAAACTTTATTTAAAATCATAATATGAATTATTTGTAAAAATTGAATCATTGGAAATAGTTTTAGCTAAAGCTGCTGTTGCAAGAGTTCATATCGGAGATCATTGTCATCCTTTCGTATATGAATCTGAGTTTATTACAATTTAGAAATAACAATTCGATTTAATTTTGGTAATAAATCTAGGTTTGTTATTCAGTTAATAATGTTATAATAATTGAATATTTGTTAATTTAAATCTTAAACGAGCAATGATTGTGTATTTACTAATTTATATTTATGTAACTTATTATAGGCTTATTCAATAAAAGATCAAACATGTGAATTTGTTTTATTTGTAGCCATAACTTTTTATTCAATTATAGGAGTAATAAAAGTTAATTGAATTTTTTTTACATACAAAAAAAATTAAACATAATTTTTCAACAACATAGGAAAAATAGCATTACACATTTTTCCAGTTGCATCAATATTTTTGTTTTATTAAATTTGTCACTAACATAACGACGTGCAACATTAAAAAGTAATCGGACTATATGTTATTCGTTCATCTAATTATGTAAAAACGTGATAAATTATATTTAAAGTAATTGTTTACATTAATAGAAAAGCATGTATGAGAGGAATTATGAATGTGGATAAAGCGAAAGTTGCTTGTTTGGATAGGAGTGTTTGGAGGCGACTGATTTCGGGATGATGAAAAGAGTTTCTGCCACACCCTTTTGGGTACATGGCGTGATTGTGTATGTATGTATGTATGTTTACATTAATATTTAGTTCACGGTCTTGCAGGTAAAGTTAAAAAGATTGAATAAAGTAGATTTTTTAGTTGGTGTACTAGGAGTTACTTTATTCGACTTCAATTGACCTTAGGTGCAGAATGAATACTAAACTAAATTTTTCTATTTTTTTCCTTTTTGCTGAATTATTTTAAAAAATAAATATGGTGTGTTTCTTACTGAATATATATATATATATATATATATATATATATATATATATATATACAGGGTGTTCGTTCGCCAAGTTGATATAGGACAATAACATGGAATATCGATAATATGCAGAATACTTCTTTCTGAAGTAAAATTCGGAGAAATACTTAGAAAACATTTCGATAGGGAATGAAAAGTTATATAATTTGGTTTTAGTTTTAATTTGATAGCATGTGCCGTGTGGGCACTAGAATTTTTTTTGATTTTTTTGTTTTTATTTTTTTTCTTAAAAACTATGAGATGTAGGAAAATAAGCATGATATGGAAAAATGCAGAATAATAAGTACTATACTATAATTGAGTGAAAAAACCATGGTTCTGCGATGAATCGTTTAGTAGAAAAAACTCAATTTGAAAATTTCTCAAACGGGATTTTTTCAAAATAAGACTTTTTTCAAAATTTGCTCAAAAAATCTGAAAAAATTCAATACAATAGAGTGAATTAATTAAAATGAGTCACCCGGTATATATATATATATATATATATATATATATATATATTTAATTTATGTATTTGTACTTTTATTATAATTATTAATTAACTAATAATAATATTACGGAACGTGGTAAAATTACAATTACTAAACAACGTTATTTAAATAGTTTTCCAAAAATTATTAAATAACACCGTTCTGGCATTTACACTATTAAGGAGGTAATAGTTATTAGTAGTGTTAATATTAATTTATTTATTGAAATAATACACTTCACTAATACACTAATATCTATTTCGCATACCCCACGTAAAAATCTACTAAAAATACTTTTGCAGCCAAACTCAACATTTACAAGACGTAGACACACCAAAACAGCATTGTAGGTATATACTCAAATAAATAAATAATAATAAATAAATGATATTACCACAAATACTAACATTTTTTATTTTATTTATTTATATATATATATATATATATATATATATATATATATATATAAAAGTTTAATAAGGTATGCTCATTCAATTTTTGTGTGAAACTCAATATTGGCTATATATATATATATATATATATATATATATATATATATATATATATATATATATATATATATATATATATATATATATAAAGCAAAAAGCGAACTGAAAGGCCTTTAGAACTGTGTCATGTTTGACACCCCTTTCCATTTAACATTTTTGGAGTGCAATCCATCCTCATCGTAGGGTTGAAGTTAGGCAAATAGTACTTATCCATTTAGATATCCCTCTTCATACTAAAATTGACGTGTTCGAGCGTTTTTCGCAAAAATAATGTTGTGTTAAGTTAAATATTAATTTTTTACTAGAAAAATATTTTTGAATGGTGTATTTCAATATAAAACAAAAACAAATACAGTAAGTTATAATTATATTAAAACAAATGTACAAAATAATTATTTATTATTTCTCAATTTAATTGAGAAAATAAATATAAGAAAATTTTTGTAACTTTTTATTTTAAATTAATGTTTTATATTTTTATTTCTGCTGCATGACATAACTTATAGATGAAATTTTATCGTGAAGATAAATGTAATCATTTTAATTTTTTCGTTATATTTCTCAGATGAATTAAACCATAATAATCGTGGTTACTGTTTATTTATTTTAAAGTAAAAATAACAGATATAAACGAAAATATCATATACACAAAATAATATATAAATTTTTTTTTTTAAATACATAACTTTATCATCTGTTGTCAAATAATTTTTAGCAGTGTTGGTTTTAAATTATTGTTATAACTGTTTTAAAAATAACATATTCTAAACAATGTTCATAGATAAATTTTTTTCTTTATCGTACAAAAAATAAATATTGTTAACACTACTGCTTGAGAAAATCAATATGTTGCCCGCAAAGTGGGAGAGAACAGCTGTTTGTACTGACCGTGAATAGTGAATAACTATTTTCTTTGTATTTTTTTTTTCATATATTTGTATCTCATTATTATCTCCTTTTTCATTATTAATATTTAAATCTATTTACAATGTTAAATATTTACGTATAATTTAGTTCTTTCAGAATCGGACCATCATTCGCTCATTGGCTCATTGATAGAACTAGTTGGCCAGTTGAATGTTGTGTTATAAATTTTCAAATATATGTTGATTTTTATAGTAATTAAAATACTTTATTCTACATAACATTTAGATTTGATTTAAAATAATAATCATTTGTAAGAATTACTGCGATTTTACTGTTTTAGTATTAACTAGCATAATGCTCGCACTTCACTATGGGATTCATTACTTTAAATCCATTCTAACTTATTTGCTGTTTTTATCGTTTACAGCGTACGCCTGAATTATAAAATATCGATCAGTAATTTTATTTTTAAAAAATTATTTATTAATTATATAAGATACAACTTAACAGCATAAAAACAGAAATGAGAATGAATTCTATTATGTGGGAAAATATACATAACATATACAAGTTGAAATAAAACACTAGTCTATTCTTGCTATCTCAGCTTAGATAAAGCGGAGATGTTGGTGTCAGATATATATAACTCCTGCGACTCACACTGCATTGCCTCATAGTAGAATCTATCTTGAAAAACGACTCAACTATTAATAAAACTCCCATAAAAATTTGTTCCGTGCATGCATATCAAGTTATAATCGAAAAGAGTTTTAATTAATTTTCATCATTTGCAGCGTTCGCCTGCGACTCAAGCTGCATTACCTCGTAGTAAAACTTTTTGAAAACGACTCAACTTTTATGAAAATCTGTTTCGTGGATTTTATGTTACAAGCAAACATAGTTTTTAGTCAATTTTTATCGATTACAGCGTGAGCCGTCCTCAAAAACCACTAAACTATTAATAAATCTTTTATCAAAATCTATTCCGTGAATAGCAAATTATAAGAGAATAGTTTTTTGTCAGTTTTTATAGTTTACATTCCTTTTTTGAAAAACGACTAAACTATTAATAAAACTTCCATCAAAATCTGTTTCGTAGATATCAAGTTATAAGCAAACAATAGGTTTGATCATTTTTCATCATTTACAGCGTTTGCCTGCGGCCCACGCTGCATTGTCTGTTGGTAAAATTTTTTGCTTCTATCATAATCTGTTCAGTTAATTAAGTTTTTTACTACTTTGACTGCAAGGAAAAGTGGTATAGCGTTTGGTACGGTGTCTGTAATATTTTCAAAAAAAAAAAAATTGTATAGAAATCCTTCATATAGCCTGTAGATGACGAATCTGAACTTAGTTTATGTGGGTGTATGGATGTGCGTCATCAGCTCGCTCGCTCGGTCGTAAGTCAAAATTTTGTGGCCGCAACTCCTCCTAGACGGTTCAACCGATTTTAATGAAATTTTCAGGATAAATTTGTCTAGTGTTCAAGATGGTCATGTGGTTTTGTTTTTTTCCAGTAATGCCAACTTTCCGAGAAAAAAATTACTAAAGTTTTTAAAAATTCATATTGGCTACGTTATTTATCCGATTTTGATCAAATTTTCAGAAAAGATTTCCCTAATGCTCCCATTAATTACATAATTTTATTAATATTCAGTGTTGCCAAATTTCCGAGAAAAAAATTACTAAAGTTTTTAAAATTTTATTATGGCCATGTTATTCAACCGATTTTACTCAAATTTTCACAAAAGATTCTCCTAGTATTCATATAATTTATGTAATTTTAACAAAATACAGTGTTGCCAACTTTCCGAGAAAAAAATTAGTTTAACCGATTTTAATCAAATTTTCATAACAGTTTTTCCTAGTGCCTAAATAAATTATGCAATTTTAACAAAATACAGTGTTGCCAACTTATTGAGAAAAAAATCACAAATTTTTAAAAAAATTTATTGTGGCTACATTATTTATTCGATGTTGATCAAATTTTCAGAAAAGTATCTCCTAGTGCCCACATAAATTATAATATTATTAAAATACAGTGTTACCAACTTTCCGAGAAATGTCAAAGTAGTCTATATATGGGTTTACCCATATACTTTTAATCTTGTTCGTTTATAGCGTTTGTCTGCGGTTCACGCAAACTTATCCCTACTTTTGGATTTTTTCCATTATTGTGGTAGTATTACACAGCCTGTGCTAAATGCCAACTTTATATCTCACTTCCACGTTGTATTTCAAAACCTGACAAATATACATATATCTACATCATATTTACAATATGCTTTATATGTATAGATTAAATTGTTCTGCATGTATTTTATTAGATTTAATTATAATATGTTTTTGCTAAAATAACAGTTATTTCTGTAAAAGTAGTGGGGAAATAGTTACTATGAGAAAAAAAATTTACTTGCATTTTTAATTGTGTGCGGTTTATTTCTAACTATTTTTTACCCCATAGCCAAGTTAACGTACCCACCTAGCTTATAGTGGGATTTGGATCAATCAAATACATCAAATATTAGTTAAATATTATAGGGACTTTGTGTTATTAGTAGAAATATTTTTTATTAAGCTTTCTTTAAACTGGAGATTATTATTATATGTACTTAATATGTAATTTTAATTTATATTTTTACCTGGAATGTAATGTAAGTTATCGGATTGAATTTACTCAATTTGCTCTGTTCGATTAAATGAAACATATAAATTTGAAGAAAACTATTTTAAATCGCAAGATATTTTAAAGCAATATGCAAAACAACAATCGCAAAATAATAAAGTTATGAAAAACGAAACTAAAAAAGAAAACAAAACTAAAGAAGAGAATATTGATGAAGAATATATTAAACTCGATTTGGAAACTTATATAAATATTAAAGTTGAAAGATTAGAATCACAAAATAATACAAATTTTGATTTTGTTTGTGTGAAAGGAGAACCTATTAATGAAGAATCTACTGCAGTAGATTTGAAAAATGATAAAAATATTAAATTTGAAAAAAGTTTATTATCAGAATTTTTAGATTTACATTTAAAAATAATAATTAAAGAAGAATATTTAGATTTTGAGAATGAAATCGATATAAGACGTTATCAAGCTAGTAAAAATTCAAAGAAAAATAATAATTTCAGCCCGAAAGAAAATGACAAATTTGTAAAGAAAATAAATTCTGATAAATGTACATTATGTGAGAAAACTTTTGCTAGAATTTATAATTTAAAACCATATTCATTCTCATACAAATGAGAAACCTTATAAATGCGAAATATGTGAGAGAACTTTTACTGAAAGTGAAAATTTAAAACTGGAAACTTAAGAAGACATAATATCCGTTCACCTACAACCGAGAAATCTTATAAATGCGAAATATGTGAGAAAACTTTTTCTGAAAGTGGAAGCTTAAGAAAACATCCGTTCTCATACAAATGCGAGACCTTATAAATGCGAAATATGTGGGAATTATTTTACTGAAAGTGGAAAGTTAAGAAGACATATCCGTTCTCATACAAAGGAGAAATCGTATAAGTGCAAAATATGTGAGAAAGCATTTAATCAAAGTGAAAATTTAAAATTGAATATTCGTATGCATGCAAATGGCAAACCTTATAAATGCGAAATATGTGAAAAACAATTTACTCATAGTAGAAATTTAACAAAACATTGTCGTATTCATACGAAAGAGATATCTTATAAATGCGAATAATGTGGGTAAACTTTTATTGACAGTGGACAACTAAAAGTGGATATTCGTATACATACAAAGGATAGACCTTGTAAATGCAAATTCGTGAGAGAACTTTTACTCAAAGTGGAACTATAAAATTTCATATTCATAAACATACAAATGAGAGTCCTTATAATTACGAAATATGTGAGAAAACAGTTACTAAATGTGGAAATTAAAATCGCGTATATTAAAGTTTTATGTACTTATTATTTATATACGTAAATAGTTGTTTGTAGAAAACAAAAATATAATAATAACATTCAAGAAAATATTAATTTAGAATAAAACATTTATGTCCTTTAAATGTAAGAATATTTATACAAAACGTAAAAATTTATAAGTAATTATAAATAATGGATATAGAAATTAAAGTTATTCTAGTATATATTAATTTAAAAAAAAAATTGCATATTTTTAAAGTCATTATTACTAATTGCCAAATTATTAATTACTGCGTTCAAATTATTTACTGATGACTTGATAACCGAATGTAATGTTTATATTGATGGTGCACATTTAGAGCAGGTAAATGAATTTGTGTATTTGGGTAGTTTGCTGTCTAGAGATGGCCGTTTTGATCGTGAAATTGAAAGGAGAGTAAATGCTGGTTGTAAGGTTTCGGGTGCTTTGGGAACTTTTGCTAGGAATGTAAATATTTCCAAAGAAACCCGTTTGAGTATATACAATGCAGTTGTGGTGCCTACGTTGATGTATGGTAGTGAATGTTGGGTTTGGTTGCAAAAGCATAAACGGAAAGTGACTGCTGTGGAAATGAGATTTTTACGTGGGGTATGTGGTGTAAATAGGAGAGATCGGGTACGAAATAGATTAGTGTACGATGAGTGTGAAATTGAAAAAAATGTTGTAGCAAAAGTTGGTGTTAGTCAGTTAAGATGGTTCGGACATCTTGAGCGAATGTCTAGTGAACGTCTGGTTAAAAAGATTTATTTGAATGATTTTGATGGTATACGTTTGCGTGGACGTCCGATGAGTAGTTGGAGTGGTATGATTGAGAGTGTTTTGCGTGAGCGAAAGTTTCCAAGTAGTAGGAATAAAAGAGCATGTGTGAGAGGAATTATGAATGTGGATGAAGCGAAAGTTGCTTGTTTGGATAGAAATGTTTGGAGGCGACTGATATCGGAATGATGAAAACAGTTTGTGCCACACCCTTTTGGGTACATGGCGTGATTGTGTATGTATGTATGTATGTATGTATGTATGTAAGTATGTAAATTATTTACTGTAGTACATAAATTATCCGAGTTTCAGGAATATATTTGTGCTGATGCATGCAATCTATCCTTAGATTTGATAACTATAAAAAATAGCATAACTGTTACAGTCATATTCATTTTCATTTATACATAATCTTTACCTCATCGCGTCTTGTTAATTTTTTTTAGATATGTTTTTATTCTGTCGTTCTGGTTGCTCTAACATAGAATCAGTATTATATCTTTCTATTTTTCGTTTTTTTTTTTCAATATTTGTAACTGTTTGCTATAACTATCAGATAGTACAAAATAAATTTTATTAACTTCTGTTATTTCGTTGTCTATAAATTGTATAGTTGCATCAACAGAATTCTCTATTTGTAATTCTGCGACTTCTTCTAAACCAATTTTTGATAAATTTGGGACACCGGTGGTTCCAATACAACCAAATAAACTTATTAGTTTTTCTTCAATGTTGTTCAATTCTTTTGCATAGGTTAAACCTTGTTTATTTCGCATTTTATTTCTCTTGTTTTAGCCCTTGTTTTACGTTTGAATTCAATGAAGGTCTGCAAATAAAATTTGTAATTACATACGTAATTTTGCTAATTAAATTTTATCATATTATTTTCCATTGTCTTATGCGCTCCATGAAAAATGCGATTTTCTCTTATATGATTAATTTTTATTACAATAAACAATATATTTTTTGAAAATCAAAATAATAATAAACAAAAAAAAATATATTGACAATTAAATATTTGATTAAATTTTATTATTTGTTAATTTTGTAAATATATAAAAATTGCAAAATGTGGTAAGTCTCCCGGTATGGATGGAATTACTAATAAAATGCTGAAATATGGGGGTGAAAACGTGTTTGAATGATTAGTTTTTATATTTCGTTTATGTTTAAAGCATTGTGTGGTTTCTGATGACTGGAAACGAGCTGTTATTTGGCATTTATTTAAAGGTAAAGGCAGTTCAAGTGATTGTACTAATTTTCGAGCGATTAGTCTTCTGAGTGTTCCCGGTAAATTATTTGGTAAAATATTAATTCATAAAGTTAGAAAACTAACTATTTCAAAAATTAGTGACGTTCAGGATGGCTTTTTGCCAGAGAGAGGATGTGTGGATTAATTATTTGCTCTTCGTATGATTGTCGAAAAGTCACTTGACAAAAATAAAAACTGTTCTGTGGCTTTCTCGATTTAAGGAAAACTTATGACAGTGTTCTTCGGGAAATCTTGTTGGATGTGCTTTGCGAGTAAGGTGTTAATGGTAATCTTTTAGGAGCAATTCAAGCTCTGTATGATGGAAGTGAAGCTGCTGTACGAGTTGATGGTTGTCTAAGTGAATGGTTTCGTATAGATGTTGAGCTGTGTAATGTTTCTTTGGCTATTTAATTTATATATGGATGTTCTTCTTCGGAAAGCTTTCTGTGGTAATGATGGGATACATATAGGTGATTAATGTTGAACCTCCTTTAGCGTATGCAGATGACGTGGTTGTTTTGGCTGAATCTGATGAGCAACTGAGAAGGATGATTGATAGAATTAATGTTGTTGGTAAAGTTATGAATCTTTTGTTGAATGTTGATAAGCGCAAAGTTTTAGTTTTTGAGCAGGGTGACTTGACGACCGAATTTAATGTATATATTGATGATGCACATTTGGAGCAGGTAGATGAATTTGTGTATTTGGGTAGTTTGTTGTCTAGAGATTGCCGTTTTGATCGTGAAATTGAAAGGAGAATAAATGCTGGTTGTAAGGTTTTGGGTGCTTTGGGAACTTTTGCTAGGAATGTAAATGTCTCCAAAGAAACCCGTTTGAGTATATATAATGCAGTTTTGGTGCCTACGTTGATGTATGGTAGTGAATCTTGGGTTTGGTTGCAAAAGTATAAACGGAAAATGAATGCTGTGGAAATAAGATTTTTACGTGGGGTATGTGGTGTAAGTAGGAGAGATCGGGTACGAAATAGATTAGTGTATGATGTGTGTGAAATTGGAAAAATTGTTGTAGCAAAAGTTGGTGTTAGTCAGTTAAGACGATTCGGACATGTTGAGCGAATGTCTAATGAACGTTTGGTTAAAAAGATTTATATGAATGATTTTGATGGTATACGTTTGTGTGGACGTCTGATGAGTAGTTGGAGTGGTATGAGTGAGAGTGTTTTACGTGAGTTTTAGTTAATTTTCCTAATGATTACTTTTCAGTTTTTTTTACCACTTTGACTGCAAGGAAAAGTGGTATAGCGTTTGGTACGGTGTCTGTAAAAGTTTCAAAAAAAATAAATTTTTGTAGAAATCCTTCATATAGCCTCTAAATGATGAATCCGAACTTAGTTTATGTGAGTGTATGGATGTGCGTCTTCAACTCGCTCAGTTGTCAGCCAAAATTTTGTGATCGCAACTCCTCCTAGACGGTTCAAGCGCTTTTAAGGAAATTTTCAGGATAAATTTTTCTAGTGCCCGAGATGATCATGTGGTTTTGTTTTATTCCAGTGATGCCAACTTTCCGAGAAAAAAATTACTAAATTTTTTAAAAATTCGTTGTGGCTATATTGTCCGATTTCGATAAAATTTTCAGAAAAGATTTTCCTCGTGGCCGCATAAATTACGTAATTTTAATAAAATACACTGTTGCCAACTGTCCGAGAAAAAAATTATTAAAAATTTTAAAAATTAATTATGGCCACATTATTTATTCGATTTTGATCAAATTTTTACAGAAGATACCCATATCATCTACATAAATTATATAATTTTCGTAAAATACAGTGTTGCCAACTTTTCGAGAAATAAATTACTAAAATTTAAAAAAATATTTATTGTGGCTACACTATTTATTCAATTTTGATCAAATTTTCAGAAAAGATTCCACTAGTGCCCACAAATTATGCAATTTTTTAAAAAATAGAGTGTTGCCAGCTCATCAAGAAAATATTACCAAAATTTTCAATAATTTTCAGAAATGTTTCTCCTACTGTCCACATAAATTGTAATTATATTAAAATACAGTGTTGCCAACTTTCCGAGAAAAATTAATAAAGTTTTTAAAAATTCATTATGGGTATATTATTTATCCGATTTTAATCAAGTTTTTACAGAAAATACCACTAGCGCGTACATAGTAGTATAATATTAGTAAAATACAATGTTACAAATTTTTTGTGAAAAAAAATAAAAATTTTATTTCTATTTTTTATTATTTATGTGATAATGTCAAAGTGGTCTATATATGGGTTTACCCATATATATATATATATATATATATATATATATATATATATATCTTGTTTTTTGTGTCCCATCACCACTCGGAATGTAGTATTCTTTTGTTTGCGGTGAACTGCCCTTAATCAATAAATACCACTATGTTGAATATCTTTTTAATAATTAAATACTACTAATCAAATTATTAAAGAATATTAAACAAATATATTTAAGAAACTAAAAAACAATGTATTAATTTTATAACAATCATTTGTCAAATATAAATTTTTTATTTTGTATTGTTTGACAAGAAAAATTTTGAACACCACTGACCCGTAGTTAATAATTTTGCCACTAAAGGCGATTCCTAAATCAACTTGTCAAACGCTATAATCGATACCCGTTTAGGTTGAAATGCAGTATCTGGTACCGAGATTTGCGCAAGCGCGAACATCGGAATGCGCATGTTTGGTGTGCATATAAACCGGTGAACCTCAAAATGTTTCATTAGTAACTTTAATTAATAATGTATAACTTAAAAAAAAATTGGCTATTTAGGGTAGGTCAGGTTAGGATAGGTTAGGTTAGGTTAAGTTTAACAATTTCTTATTGTTCCTTTATTAAAATATATTCATTTTGTGATTTTTTTATTGCATTTTTACATTTTATGTCATAATACACATTTTGAGAGCCACTGGTTTTTAAATATTTCTGCCAGCTACAGTGAATTACAGAAACATCTGGATACCAGCTTCTGCATTTATACCCTCGTTTATTGGTTATTTCTGTAATTAATATTATTATTTATTTATATCAAAATATATAAACTTTTGGAAATATTATTAAATATAAATAGATAAGCATGTTTATGTTTACAAAGCTCTGTCGTTTGTGTATTAATGACAAAGATGTTGCATCAACTCTGAACAATTTCGATTCAGATAACTTCGTTATATTGGACAAATTAAATCGAATTGCACCAGGACTTGTAAGTATTACTCCTATATTTTAGTAACTGATATTTTATATTAAATTTATGTGTTTTAGCTAAAACTAAATAATAATTTACCGATTGGAATTTGCAAAACATGCATTACTCAGTTAAATCAAAGTTACAAATTTCTCCAGAACTGTTTTCGTTCTCAAGAAATTCTACAAAAGTATTTAGAGCAATTACAAAACGGACAGTACACAGAACAGGAAAAATGTTACGAAATTATGATAAAGGAAAGAAAATTAGCAGAAACTAATGTATTCACCGAGAAAATTGAACAAATATATTGTAATAATGTAATTATGAAAAATGAGCTGGAAACTAATTCTTTAGATGAAGAATATATTGATAAATCTAACGGCATGCGTAATACGCCAACGAATTATGACGAACAATCGAATTTTATGAAACAAGAAAACGTTGCTGGCAGTTCCGAATATATTCATGTAAATTTTGAAGATGTTATTAAAGTGGAAGAAATAGATATTAAACATAATCTTACAGATATCGAAACACAAGTTGCTGAAGAAGGTTTCATTGACCTAATTGACATAGAAACTAATATAAGCGTAAAAAACGAATTGGAATGCCCGAGCAAAGACGTAATCGCATTACTAACTGATTCAAAAAATGAAATTACTGAAGAAAATCATAGTGAAAATAATATTAACGATGATTATTTTACCGAAATAGATGTTGAACACGAAATTAAAATTGAAGAACATGAAATTAAAGGTTTTAAATTTTGTGGTTTTAATTCTGCTGAATGTAGCTTGGCAAACAACATTAAAATGAAATATAATTTAGAATTGGAACGCTTGCGAGACAATAAAACACTTAATTTTATGAAACAAGAAAACGTTGCTGGCAGTTCCGAATATATTCATGTAAATTTTGAAGATGTTATTAAAGTGGAAGAAATAGATATTAAACATAATCTTACAGATATCGAAACACAAGTTGCTGAAGAAGGTTTCATTGACCTAATTGACATAGACACTAATATAAGCGTAAAAAACGAATTGGAATGTCCGAGTAAAGACGTAATCGCATTACTAACTGATTCAAAAAATGAAATTACTGAAGAAAATCATAGTGAAAATAATATTAACGATGATTATTTTACCGAAATAGATGTTGAACACGAAATTAAAATTGAAGAACATGAAATTAAAATTGAAGAACATGAAATTAAAGGTTTTAAATTTTGTGGTTTTAATTATGCTGAATGTAGCTTGGCAAACAACATTAAAATGAAATATAATTTAGAATTGGAACGCTTGCGAGACAATAAAACACTCAATTTTATGAAACAAGAAAACGTTGCTGGCAGTTCCGAATATATTCATGTAAATTTTGAAGATGTTATTAAAGTGGAAGAAATAGATGTTAAACATAATCTTACAGATATCGAAACACAAGTTGCTGAAGAAGGTTTCATTGACCTAATTGACATAGAAACTAATATAAGCGTAAAAAACGAATTGGAATATCCGAGTAAAGACGTAATCGCATTACTAACTGATTCAAAAAATGAAATTACTGAAGAAAATCATAGTGAAAATAATATTAACGATGATTATTTTACCGAAATAGATGTTGAACACGAAATTAAAATTGAAGAACATGAAATTAAAATTGAAGAACATGAAATTAAAATTGAAGAACATGAAATTAAAATTGAAGAACATGAAATTAAAGGTTTTAAATTTTGTGGTTTTAATTCTGCTGAATGTAGCTTGGCAAACAACATTAAAATGAAATATAATTTAGAATTGGAACGCTTGCGAGACAATAAAACACTTAAGGCTTATATCGAAAATACTGAAATTAATAAACAAACTATTAATCATAACATACAACCTGGAATATCTTTTGAGAACAGTCGCAGTTGTGAAGAATCATCTTTCAGAGACGATTCGAATTTAAAAACATACAGTCATACACGCACAGAAAAGAAACGGTTCCAATGTAAAATATGTGAAAAAGTTTGGGTAAGTAGATCAAAATTGAAAAGACATATGCGTATGCATACACAGGAGAAACCGTATAATTGTAAAATATGTAATAAAAGTTTTCGTCAAAATTCCCATTTAAAAAATCATATGCACACACATACAAAGGAGAAATCTTATAAGTGTGAAATTTGTAATAAAACTTATAGTCGAAAGGCCAGTCTAAAATTACATATGCACACACATACACAGGAAAAACCGTATAAATGTGAAATTTGTAATAGAACTTTCAGTATAAGTTTGATTTTAAAATATCATATGCGTACGCATACGCAGGAGAAACCTTATGAATGTGAAGTTTGTAATAAAAGTTTTAGGCAAAATATGTGTTTAAAGTATCATATGCGTATACATACAAAAGAGAAACCTTATAATTGTGAAATTTGTAGGAAAACTTTTAGTCGAAAAGACAATTTAAAATTACATATGCGTATACATACACAGGAGAAACCTTATAAATGTGACATTTGTAATAAAACATTTAGTCAAAATAGCAGTTTAAAATTACATATGCGTATACATACACAGGAAAAACCTTATAAATGTGATATTTGTAATAAAACATTTTGTTGCAGTACTAATTTAAAAGTACACATACGTACACATACACAAGAGAAACCTTATAAATGTCAAATTTGTAATGCAAGTTTTAGTCAAAATTGCAATTTAAAAGTACACATCCGTACACATACACAAGAGAAACCTTATAAATGTGAAATTTGTAATGTAAGTTTTAGTCAAAATTGCAATTTAAAAGTACATTTGCGTATACATTTACAAAAGAAACCTTATAAATGTGAAATTTGCAATTCTACTTTTGCTGACAGGAGCACCTTAAAACAACATATTTATATACATATCTAGAAATAAATCTGTTATATTTGTACTTTTATTATATAAGAAAAATTAATTATGATAAAAAATAAAATTGTAATTGGAAAAAGATAATAAAATATATTAGAGGAATATAAATGTTAATCATAAATTTATTAAAATTTTGTAAAAAAAGATTATAAATTTATTATTTTTTGAAGTTTTTGTTTTTATGTGTGGTAATATTAAAAATTCTCACTCTAATATATGTAACACTGAAAATTACAAAAAATATTAGTGTTTTTTGGAATACAGGCAGGGTTGACAGATAAAAACCAGTATGGCTTAAACAGTTCTGGTTTTTCATGTAATTTTGTCCCAGTGATTTCTATTTAAAATGTTCAAAATCAGTCATTTATGAAATATAGTCAAAATTATTTTTATTAAATAAAAATTAAACTTTATACATAATTATCAGTTTATATACATACATTTTTATAAACATATCACAAAATAATAATTATTTTAAAACTCAAATATTTCTGTTATAAAGATAAACATTTATTTCTTTATCAACTAATAGCACTGAATTCAGTTTACGTAATCTGTCCACAATGGCTGTAAGTACGTATAACAACATGATTGTGCGAAAAATAGTTTTAATATTATCTGATTTTAAGTAGTTATTTATTCTTAAAAGCAAAATGGGAATTAATTTCTGACCGACCTGTGTGGAACTAATAAATTTTGTCAATGAAACATTGAAACATATTAACAAGTTTTTTCTAACATTTCCTACAATAATAAATCATCAGATTTTGTTTGAATGTTGTTTCGTAGTAATTTTTATCTTAATTTTAACGAATAATCGCTTACTTAACTTATACCGACGATCTAATATTCGATAGTCGATACTAAGTTTCTAAACCAGGTTTTATTTTGTAAAATTACTATATTTAATTATATAATTATAAATGTACACAAAATAATTACCGATTCATTTGCTTTAAAAAATTATTTTAGTATGTTTTATGTAATCTTTATTGTAAAAAAGTTTAAATAAAACCAAACTAAAAAGTTATATAAATTTGATATACTGTAAATTAGGTTAGCTTAAATGTGGTCTGTTCTTAAAACCTAACAATTTTTAAGCATATAGTTTTTTTAGTGCACCTGGTTTAATTTTATTATTTAATTTACAATTTCCGATGCAATGATTTCCATTTTGTATGATAACAATACGTTATCCGAATCTATTGTATTTCAAATTAATATTATATTTATTACGACCAGCACATAATCGACAAATTTCTTATTTTATATGTTGTTTTAATATAATTTGAGAATCTAACATTCTTTTGTAAATTTTCCAAGTATCATTTAGTTGGACAGCCCCAGGTTCTGCAAGTACCATTCGGTAATTTAATTCTACAATTTACCAAAGAGTAAAAGATTTAAAAATACTAATGTATATTACAATCAAAACAAGTTAGTTCATTCTTACAATTTCTGGAACAATTGTTTCCAATTTTTTACGAAACGTTTGCCATCTGAAACTAGATTAAGTATAGTAAACGATAAATTCATGATTAAAATAAGTTTTTTACCAAAAAAAAAAAAAACCTAATAAACAATACGCAAAAATATTGTATTTGATAGTCCTACAGGTTAACTTATAAAACCTCTCATGAATTTAGTTGGCCACCTGAATTTTGTGCAATATGTCTAGTATAAGCGCAGTGACCTCTAATTGTCTACTTTACAATTTATTATTTATTTTTTGAAAATTGTTTTTACGAGATTTTTAAGTACTTATCTAACAAGATTAGAAGTATATGAGTAAACCCCAGTAGCGCAGCCAGGATTTTGTCTTGGGGGGGGGGGGGGGTCCCCAAGGATTTTATCTTGGAGAAGCAAAAAAAAAGCAAATACTAACCAGATTTTCACTTTATCTTACATAAATCGAATAATTAATAGTTTAAAATAATGAATTTTGGCTCAATATTTTGTGGTAAATAATTGTAGCGTTAGAAGTGACTGCTGAATATATGACTAAACGAATAAAAATTGTGCTAATTCTGCTAGCCTTGGGGGGGGGGGGGCGAGACCCGTCGGCCCCCCCCTTGGTTGCGCCACTGTAAACCCATATATAGACAAGTTTGATATTATCAGATACTTATCACACTAATGTCTCGTTCACACCAATCATTTGGTCAAAAAAATATGATGAAAGAAGTTGGCTGCAAATTGTTTGTTATAAAAATATGAGCGCCGCTATTTTTATCAAATAAATATGACAAATGAAATTAGCTGCACACGCATAATAAACACGTGACGCACGAGACAACTTAACACAACTTAATAATTTTGAATGTTTTCCGTTTTTCTTTAATTTTATTTTCTATTAATATTTGAGTTTTCAGATAGTTTTTAGTCAAACAGTTTTTTGTGTATGATATTTATAATTTTAATCATTATTGTAGTTTAGGTTATATTATTTATTTTGTAATTTTAGTTAATAATAATTACTTTATTACTTAATAACGTTTCTTCTTAACCCCTTAACCTTTTTACTACTTTGACTGCAAGGAAAAGTAGTATAGCGTTTGGTACGGTGTCTGTAATATTTTCAAAAAAAAAAAAAAATTGTATAGAAATCCTTCATATAGCCTCTAGATGACGAATCTGAACTTAGTTTATGTGGGTGTATGTGTGTGCGTCGTCAGCTCGCTCGCTCGGTCGTAAGTCAAAATTTTGTGGCCGCAACTCCTCATAGACGGTTCAACCGATTTTAATGAAATTTTCAGGATAAATTTGTCTAGTACCCAAGATGGTCATGTGGTTTTATTTTTTTCCAGTAATGCCAACTTTCCGAGAAAAAAATTACTAAAGTTTTTAAAAATTTATATTGGCTACGTTATTTATCTGATTTTGTTCAAATTTTCAGAAAACATTTTCCTAGTGCTCCCATTAATTATATAATTTTATTAATATCCAGTGTTGCCAACTTTCCGAGAAAAAAATTACTAAAGTTTAAAAAAATTTATTATGGCTATGTTATTTAACCGATTTTACTCAAATTTACACAAAAGATTTTCCTAGTATTCATATAATTTATGTAATTTTAACAAAATACAGTGTTGCCAACTTTCCGAGAAAAAAATTACTAAAATTTGTTGTAGCTACATCATTTATTCGATTTTGATCAAATTTTCAGAAAAGTTTTTCTTAGTGCCCACATAAATTATAATATTATTAAAATACAGTGTTGCCAACTTTCCGAGAAATGTCAAAGTAGTCTCTATATGGGTTTACCCATATACTTCTAATCTTGTTTTCTTTTATTTTTTGTTGATTTGTTTAAAAGGGCTAACCCTTCTAAAATTATTATAGTGTCTTCTTCTGAACTACTTGTGTCGCTCATGTTTACATATAAACAATAATTCATATAGATACATATTTCGCGCCCAATATTAATAAGTTTAACCAACATATGAAAGTTTATTATGATTATCTATAGTTACATTTTTGGGGATTTTATTATTTTTGCTAAAAAAAATTATAATATTTTTATGATAAGTGTGAACGAGAACAAATTATTTTGTACAAAGTAATTTGTTCAAAAAATTTTGCTCAAATTTTTTTGACCAAATGATTGAAGAAATAAGAATTAAACTTTAATACTTTTTCAGCAAAAGTTGGCAGCACTGTTCAAATATTTAATTTTGTAATTATGAGGCATATAAAAGAAACTAACTTGAAAATTTGTTTTAAATCGTACAAACTATGCTTTAAATAAATTTTTAATATATTTAATTTGATCAGCCTTTACTTTGTGGTATATTATAAATAGTTTAAACAAAACAAACAATTACTTTCACAATTTTATTAACAATAATATTTGTTACTGCAGTTTCGACCGTACGGTCATCATCAGACTAAATTCTGCAACATTGCATTTGTCAAAATACATATAAAATCAAGTACAAAATTATTTCGTATTACAAATTAAAACCAAATAACATTCGAATTTTGTCAAGTTCATACAAAGTAAAAATTCAGAACAATTAAAAATTTTGAAAAAATTAAAAACATATATAGTTTGATTAAAGTACATACAAAGTAAAAATTCAGAACAATTAAATTTTTTTTGAAAAAATTAAAAATATATAATATGGTAATAAAAAAAATCCAAATACCATATTACTCAACGATCAGACTAACCTCATATATACACCATTATTTTCTTGCTGTACATAAAAACTGTTTTTTATTTTTTTAAATTATAATGTATATTAATGTATTTTAATCACACTGTAGATTTTTAATTTTATCAAAAAAAATTTAATTGTTATGTATTTTTACTTTGTATGTACTTTAATCACACTGTATGTTTTTAATTTTTTCAAAATTTTTAATTGTTCTGTATTTTTATTTTGTATGTACTTGACAAAATTTGAATTTTATTTGGTTTTAATTTGTAATACGAAATAATTTTGTACTTGATTTTATATGTATTTTGACAAATGCTATGTTGCAGAATTTAGTCTGATGATGACCGTACGGTTGAAACTACAGTAAGTGTTAATAAAATTGTGATATCTACAAAGTAATTGTTTGTTTTATTTAAATTTTGAATAGTTTTCCGGAAAATTTGCAACATTCTATAGTAATTAAATTATCTTATTCTTTAAAACATAAATATTTATTTAATATCGGATAAAATGTAGCTAAAATAATAAAATTAATATTTTTTAAAAAGTTGGCATTATGTAATAAATATTATTGAAATTAAGAGAATCTAATCTGAAAATTTGAGTAAAATAAAGTAACACATTTTATATAAAATTCTTTAGACACATAGTAGTACATTGCTAAGCACATTTATGTCTGAGATACATTGCATATTCATATATAAAAAGTACATTGTACATAAAGTTCTTTAAGCACTTGTTATATAGCTGAATATTTTCATTTAGTAGATATACTGCACATTTATCATAGACTAGGTATAGGTTAGGTCTATACTAAAGCTTTTAAATAGGAAAGTGGCTATTTATACATACGGTATGTATACGCAATTGGCTATTTATACATACAGTATTTTTACGTAATTGGCTATTTAGGGTAGGTTAGGTTGGTTTAGGTTTTTTTTTTTAAGTATGTATAAATAGCCAATTGCGTATACATACCGTATGTATAAATAGCATCATCCTTTAAATAAATTGTCGAAAGATCTATAGGTATAGTAGTTAAGGTTCAAAATCGCTTGCCTCGATCAGCTGATTTTGGGATATCGACCAGGTAAGCAATATTTTTTATTGTTAGTTAAACATTTATTGTTTATGTAATGTAGATTGTAAAAGTTAATGGAAAGCATACATTTTCATATTTATTATAGAAAAGCAAATAAGACAATTGCTTTTTACTTGATTATATTATTTAATATACATATGTGTCATAAGATAAAAATAATATTCTATATAAAATATCTAAATAATATTAATGATATAAGTAACTTGTTCGATATTTATAAACTTAATAATATGCTTATTATTGCAAAAATATTATTGTACTAATACTTAATAATTCTGGTATAAATATAATTATTAAATTATTGATGTTTAAAATGTATCAATTTTATATATATAATGATGTTGAATTCGTTCTGTTTTTTAACTGTACGCGCCCGGGTTCAAATTCTTTTTAGGGCATGGATGTTTGTGATGTCTGTGTATCATTCAAATACAATTTGAATAGTATTCGCTGTCGAATCCATTTGTGTAAAAAAAAATTCGTTCTGTTTCTGAAAGTTATGGATTGAGTTAGATGATGTATTCGTAATTTAAAATAATGATGTATGATCACGCAGTGATTTATTGATTCAATATGATATGATTCAATATTTATTGATTCAATGATGTGTGATAATATAATAATCAAAAATGTTTGAATTACGGATTTTTCGTATAGTTTTATTCATTAACAAATAATATTTTCTTAACCTAGTATTTCGTTGCTAAATATGTTGAAGTTAATATTGAATTTATTCGTTTAATACAACTTATTTATTGTAACTGACTGAAAATTACATAATGAATGTTGAATTAATAATTCAATAATAAATTTAATATTATTAATTGATTTATATAAAATGAAAAATAGTATATTTTTTAACTGGCTCTATTTTCTATCGAGCCGATCTTAAAGGTACCAAAAAAATACCTGAGATATAATATCTTATGTAGAATAATATATATTTTTTTTGAATTTTTTTGTATTTTTTTCAATAATTTTGAATTTATTATACTTTTACTATTTATTTTTACTATTATGCTTTTTAGAATGCCAAAACATTTGGTACCTATATGTAATATAGAAACCTGAAAAAAAGGGTAACAATAAAATTCACTAATTTCAGGTAATTTTAATTATTTTATTAATTGATTTTTTTGTATAATAATGAATTAATAATTATTTTCGCTCGCACACAAGCATTACAAAATCGTACACTTATTACGATCGAGTGCGTCCTGGATATTATCCATAATGGGAGTTTGCTCCTTTTGCTCAATTGCGTCAATCATACTCATCAATTCCTTGAAAATCGCAACAATCCGCCAATTATATTTTGCGCTACATTCAACATAACCGCATCGCCAATGCTTCTTCACCAGATTCGCGATATCGCGACGTTTCTCCTGACTCGTATTTGGTAATAATGCCAACTGCATGGTTGACTTGGTCTCAGCTTTCGCTTCGCTTTCACTTTCACTTAGCAAATCTTGCTTATTACCCACTACCAGCAATGGAACATTACTCATATTGCGAGATTCGTACAGCTGATCTCTCAATGTTCGAATATGCTGAAAAGTTTCCAAATTTGACAAATCAAAAACCAAAATATAAGCGGTGGCATTCCTAAGGCCGTAATATCGATAGTCGCTCCATTCGTAAAACGAGTTGGTTGGAAAATATGTTAAAACTGGTATATCGGTTATCTTTATCTCGTACAAATGGTCTTTGGTTATAACCGATTGGTAATAGGTGTGTTTGCGGTCGGTGGGTTGGTAATCTGTCGTGAAATCATTCCAAACGAATTGCTGGAACAAAAAAATATGCAAATTTTTATTAAATTATATGGTATATATATATATATATATATATATATATATATATATATATATATATATATATATATATATATATGTGTATACAGGGTGTAACAGAATAACTATTCCTAATTTTAACTGGAGTATCTTGGGCTCAGAATATGAAGATTTAATGCAAATCACTTAGATAAAATATGGCTCCTTACTGAGCTACAGGGTGTTTTATATAAAAATTTAAAAACGATTTTTGCCCAGTACTTTAAAACTATTTGACGTATCCTCATCATACTTGGCAGGAAATGTAGGTACCGTACACCATACTAAATTATGTTAAATAAAAGTTTCTGGCTACTGCCAGTGGCGTACAACAGGGGCAAGTAAGAGGTTGATCCTTCCTAAATTCTACGCCACTGTCGGAATTGTCATTTTAGCACAATTTTTCGATTTTCCAATACTTGCTGTGTAAAAAACATACTCTTTCTTTGTAACGATTAAGTCACTGTTTTTCGAGATATTTAAAGTTAAACATAAGCTGCACCCTTGGAATTTTTTCAAAATTTGCTCAAAAAAATCTGAAATAATTCAGTAAAATAGAGAAAAAAATTAGCTACATAATAAATAAGTAACTTTTTTCTCTAACTCATTCCGATTTGGCTGTAAAAATTATTGAAAATAAAAAAAATAAAATGCAAAAAATATTAATTTTCAATAATTTTTCCATCCAAACCAGAATGAGTTAGAGAAAAAGTTACTTAGATATTATGTAGCTAATTTTTTTCTATATTTTACTAAATTTTTTGAGATTTTTTTGAGCAAATTTTGAAAAAATCCCAAGGGTGCAGCTTATGTTTAACTTTAAATATCTCGAAAAACAGTGACTTTATCGTTACAAAGGAAGAGTATGTTTTTTACACAGCAAGTATTGGAGAATCGAAAAATTGTGCTAAAATGACAATTCCGCCAGTGGCGTAGAATTTAGGAAGGATCAACCTCTCACTTGCCCCTGTTGTACGCCACTGGCAGTAGCCAGAAACTTTTATTTAACATAATTTAGTATGGTGTACGGTACCTACATTTCCTGCCAAGTATGATGAGGATACGTCAAATAGTTTTAAAGTACTGGGCAAAAATCGTTTTTAAATTTTTATATAAAACACCCTGTAGCTCAGTAAGGAGCCATATTTTATCTAAGTGATTTGCATTAAATCTTCATATTCTGAGCCCAAGATACTCCAGTTAAAATTAGGAATAGTTATTCTGTTACACCCTGTATATATATATATATATATATATATAATTCATTAATCTGGTTAGTTGATAGATATATCATTTAAATACAGTTAATACTCAAATACAATCATAAAGAAATAATCTGAAAATGAAAAAATGAAAAAATCTTATCGCCTCAACCTGGGATCGAACCAGGGTCCTTTCGCTTGCACTATTGCACGAACCAACACCTTTCATAAGTATAGTTCTTATATGTATTTAGACATTAAAAATTAATGATATTGCGTATTTGTTGACTATGAAAAATTATGAATAGAATGTGTACTGAAAATGATTAGGTTTCATTCGCTCGATCTGTAATGGTCTTGATAGCTCAGTGGTAGAGCATTCGCCCGGCAAGCGAAAGGACCCTGGTTCGATCCCAGGTTGAGGCGATAAGATTTTTTCATTTTCAGATTATTTCTTTATGATTGTATTTGAGTATTAACTATATATATATATATGTGTATATATATATATATATATATATATATATAATTAATTTTTGAGACACATTGTTGACATAATTTTCGAGATATAATGTTATTCTATACATGAGGAGCTCGTTTTCAAAATGCAACATGTCCATTTTTTAATTTTTTGAAGTAGAGATGGCGTTGGGTATATTAAAAGACTGTGTATCTTACAAAATACACAGTTTGTGTCAAATCGCAACAAATCCCATTGAAAAGTAGGCGGAAAGTTTGTATTCCACTATCAAAACGCAACATGTCCACAGAGTTATGTTTTCGAAATTCAACATGTCCATTCTATAATAATTTTTTTTTTCATAAATAGTAATTCGTGATTTATATTAAATTAGTATAAACAACCCACATCATGAATGTAACTTACCAAAAAAACTTGAAAGCGCTATGTAAAGGCGGCGCTATAGAAACACATTATAGCGTTTATCTCAAAAACATAAATTTGGACATGTCGCATTTTGAAAACGAGCTCCTCACATGATCTTTAAGTCACATTTTGTGATTCACTTCATCAATTATTTTTAAAACACATTTTATATATATATATATATATATGTATATATGATACAATAAACACATTGTATACATATTTTTTGAGACACATTGTTACTACTTTGACTGCAAGGAAAAAGTAGTATAGTGTTTGGTACGGTGTCTGTAACATTTTCAAAAAAAAAAAAAATTGTATAGAAATCCTTCATATAGCCTCTAGATGACGAATCTGAACTTAGTTTATGTGGGTGTATGGATGTGCGTCGTCAGCTCGCTCGCTCGCTCGCTCACTCGCTCGCTCGGTCGTCAGACAAAATTTTGTGATCGCAACTCCTCCTAGACGGTTCAACCGATTATAATGAAATTTTCAGGATAAATTTGCCTAGTGCCCAAGATGGTCATGTGGTTTTGGTTTTTTCCAGTGATGCCAACTTTCCGAGAAAAAAATTACTAAAGTTTTTAAAAATTCATTGTGGCTACATTATTTATCCGATTTTGATCAAATTTTCAGAAAAGATTTCTCTAATGCTTCTATTAATTACATAATTTTATTAATATTCAGTGTTGCCAACTTTCCGAGAAAAAAATTACTAAAGTTTTAAAATTTTTATTAT
The DNA here is from genome assembly GCA_963966155.1 of Clivina fossor. Classification (NCBI taxonomy): domain Eukaryota; kingdom Metazoa; phylum Arthropoda; class Insecta; order Coleoptera; family Carabidae; genus Clivina; species Clivina fossor. Next base: position 8,541,128 of record OZ014555.1, on the reverse strand, counting down.
GGCCATGTTATTCAACCGATTTTACTCAAATTTTCACAAAAGATTCTCCTAGTATTCATATAATTTATGTAATTTTAACAAAATACTGTGTTGCCAACTTTCCGAGAAAAAAATTAGTAAATTTTTTAAAAATTTATTATGACCATTTTATTTAACCGATTTTAATCAAATTTTTATAAAAGTTTTTTTTAGTGCCTAAATAAATTATGCAATTTTAACAAAATACAGTGTTGCCAACTTATCGAGAAAAAATCACAAAATTTTTTAAAAATTCATTGTGGCTACATTATTTATTCGATTTTGATCAAATTTTCAGAAAAGTATCTCCTAATGCCCACATAAATTATAATATTATTAAAATACAGTGTTGCCAAATGTCAAAGTAGTCTATATATGGGTTTATCCATATACTTCTAATCTTGTTTATATAATTTTTGAAATAATCGTACATATGATTCTATAGACAAATTGTAAACATAATTTTTGAGACATATTGTAAGCACAATTTTTGAGACTATTGTATATATGATTTTTAAGACAAATTATATATATATATATATATATATGATTCGATAGACACATTGTATAAATAATTACATAATAATTGCATAAATAAATTGTATATATATAACTTTTAAGACACACTGTATATGTGATTCGATAGACACATTGTATTCATAATTTTTGAGACGAATTGTGTATATTTGATTTTAAGTCACATTATATATATATATATATATATATATGTATATATATATATATACAGTGTGTCCCAGGATTGATGTTACAAGAGGTGTAATGGACTAAAAATTTTTGAATTTCATTTCAAGATTCTGGAATTAAGCCCTGCTTGGCGTGAAACGAATTTTAAGAATTTTTTCGTTTTTTGAAAAACAAAATGGCCGTGACGGTGAAGCAAGAACTCTTTTCTTTTCAGGTAAAGTACCCTTTTTGTTTAGGATACGACAAAATTTTATTAAGAAAAGTTGTTTATAATGACAAAACATGGCCGTATACCAAACTTCAGGACGATCTACCTACTTTCATTAAACTGTCTGTTTTAGATTGAACAAAATAAATTGTAGGTATCTATTAATTTATTGAAATTTTTATTTGTAGACCATTGAACGAAACAAATAGTATTTACAACAAATTTAACTTACAAAACGTAACACAAAAAAATTTTAATAAATTAATAGATACCTACAATTTATTTTGTTCAATCTAAAACAGACAGTTTAATGAAAGTAGGTAAATCGTCCTGAAGTTTGGTATACGGCCATGATTTGTCATTATAAACAACTTTTCTTAATAAAATTTTGTCGTATCCTAAACAAAAAGGGTACTTTACCTGAAAAGAAAAGAGTTCTTGCTTCACCGTCACGGCCATTTTGTTTTTCAAAAAACGAAAAAATTCTTAAAATTCGTTTCACGCCAAGCAGGGCTTAATTCCAGAATCTTGAAATGAAATTCAAAAAATTTTAGTCCATTACACCTCTTGTAACATCAATCCTGGGACACACTGTATATATATATATATATATATATATATATATATATATATATAATTTTTGAGATACATTGAATATACATGATATTTAAGACATATTGTATATTTGATTCTCCATTTTTGAGACACATTGTATACAAACATTTTATTATATATATATATATTACGATCAATTTGATTATTCAGGGCAGTTTTCATAATGCTTGGTCATTATAAATAATGACCGATAAAATCAGGCAATTTAATAATTTTGTATTTGTCTAGGATAATTTATTACATAGCCCGGTCATTATATCTATCTATCTATCATTATAAATACTGCTATTATTTCTCAGTTCACTTTAATAAATTGGTGTGATTGGTATGGTGTGATTCTCGCTGGCCAATCAGCAACCATTTTCGGTGGCCTGTCGCTTGTACCATTTTGCACTTTAACGAGTTCACGATTGTTTTCAGTTCTTTGCTGGGCTCTATCCACGAGAGTTCTACAGTTTTCTTTGGATGTTATACAGTTTATGTGCGACGAATATTTATTGTTTTTTGCCTTAAATTGACTGCGAGTTTTTGTTTATTAAGTGTTAGTTATTTTTCTAAAAAATAAAATGATGAGTGTGAAATTGAAAGAAATGTTGTAGCAAAAGTTGATGTTAGTCAGTTAAGATGGTTCGGACGTGTTGAGCGAATGTCTAATGAACGTTTGGTTAAAAAGATTTATTTGAATGATTTTGATGGTATAAGTTTGCGTGGACGTCCGATGAGTAGTTGGAGTGGTGTATGATTGAGAGGGTGGCTTGCGTGAGCGAAAGTTTCCAAGTAGTAGGAATAGAAGAGCATGTATGAGAGGAATTATGAATGTGGATGAAGCGAAAGTTGCTTGTTTGGATAGGAGTGTTTGGAGGCGACTGATTTCGGAATAATGAAAAGAGTTTGTGTCACACCCTTTTGGGTACATGGCGTGATTGTGTATGTATGTATGTAGTAACAGTTGTTAACTGATGTAAGTGATATGAAGCATCGTTTCAACAAACGGCTGAATGAATTGTGTTTATCAAAAGGTCAGAATACACAAATTCTCACAAAACCACAATACTTGGAGTTAATAGAAAAGGTTAAAACATGTAAAAGCAAAGTAGTAGGAAAAAAACCCGAGGATTATCAGCGTTTACGCAGGTTTGACGTGATAACTATTGGAGAGAAGGAAAAGTTGATATTTCCTGTAGAGGAAGGTAAAGAGCAGATTAGGTTTTACGTACATCGGGAAGAGATATTTCAACTTTTACATGATGCACATGTTACAATTGGGCACGGTGGTTGAAACCGTATGGAAAAAGGGATAAATTCAAAGTATAAAAACATTACAAGAGAAATGATTGTAACCTATCTAAATTTATGTATGACGTGCGAAAAAAAAAACACAGTGAAGCAAAAAAAGGTTTAGTTGTAAGACCGATACTAAGTAAACCGATACTCAAGATGTCAAGTCGATTTAATCGACATGCAGTCACAAGCTGATGATCAATATAAATTCATACTTGTATACCAAGATCATTTAACTAAATTTATTCAACTTTGACCTCTTAAAAGCAAAAGAGCAGAAGAATGTACTTTTGGATATTTTTACCATTTTTGGTGCGCCTACTATTTTGCAAAGTGATAATGGGAGAGAATTTGCTAACAATACTATTAAAGAACTATGTAGCATGTGGCCCGAGATAAAGATGGTACATGGAAAGCCCAGACACTCTCAAAGTCAGGGCTCCGTAGAACGTGCGAATCAGGATGTGGAAAATATGCTTTGTTCGTGGCTGGAAGACAATAACAGCAGAAAATGGTCAGAAGGCTTACGTTTTGTTCGGATTATGAAGAACAGAGCTCATCATAGTGGCATAAACTGTACTCCGTTTGAGGCCATGTTTGGAACAAAGTTAAAAGTTGGTCTAAAAGGTTTTCTACCTACGTTCTGGATAATATAAACTGTGAAGAGGACTTAGAAATAATAGTAAAAGATCAAAACAATTTAGAGTCTGTAGAAGAAGGTGCACTGCAAAATAAACCAGAGTCAAATTCTTTAGCGGACCTAGGTCCAAGTCAACATAAGGAGGAATTATCTTCTATTGATAGTTATGTTCAACCTTCAACTTCGTTATCTAAACCAAGTTCTGATTTCCATAACAACGAAAGAGAAATAAATGTTTCCGAGCCATCTGATATTCAGGTCTCCGGTCATGAAAAACGCGCGTATGAAGGTTATGAAGATTCCTCAGAGGATCCCAATGTGAAAAAAAGAAAAGCCGACATATTAAAAATTAGGGAGATTTCAGCAAGCAATCTAAAAAAACAAGCTGAAAAAATGCTTCAAACCTCTAATTAATAATAACCTGCCGCTAAAAAGGGTGACACAGTTAGAGTTCGAGTCCCAGATGTCGACAGAGGTCGCACCGATGGAAGAAATATTATGGGATTTGTTCTTGAAATAACAGATGCCAATCTTTATAAATTAGGCACGAAACATGGAATCCTAAATCAACTTTATGCTAGGAACCAATTTACAATATGTAATGAATAGTTTATTTTTGCCGAAGAAATTCTTCAGTCAGAGATTACACTAAGAGAATGTGCAAGAATGTCATCCAAGACTGGGGGCCAAGGCTATAGTCAACGTGGCTCTAAATGTGGTTGTAAATCTGACAAGTGCAAGTGCTGTAAAGAAAAAAAGCTATGTAAGTCGAAAGTGGAAGCTGCTCTAATAAATAAAAATTCTAGGATTTGACATTTTGTGTGTATATGTATTTGTAAGTACATACCTAATATGTTTTCTTTAGTTAGGGGTACGTATTTTTTATACTTATTTTATCACCACCATTTTGTTTCTTTATTTGTTTGTTAGTTATTTAAAAATTTGTTTTAATATAATATCCTCTTATTTTTGTATGTAGAGAAATATGAATAAAAATTTTCCCAAATTGCCCACTCGATTTCCAGCATGATTCATAATGCCTGGGCAATGTAATATTTTCTATATAATTTATCATTTTGTCACATCCCATTGGGCACTTTCTAAATTGCCCGGGCATTATAAATAATGCCCAATTGTTTACATTGATCGTACCATATAAATTATTCTATGGACCCGTTGTATACGTAATTTTTGCGACACATTGTAATGCTTCCATTATCTAATAAAATTGAAATAGTGTCTTACCTGTATAATACTTGTTTTGCCAACAGAAGATGCACCCATTATAATAACCTTAACCAAATCTACCGATTCGGGATTAATTTCAAACGTGCCCTGGATTTCCTGTCGACCCACATTCCCCCCCTCCTCATTCTGATGCTCCAGGTAATCCAGATTCAATTCTGGAACACAAATATTAAGAAATAAAAATAAAAAATTTATATTTTTTTTACCAACATTGTTCAAAAATAAAATTATAGAATTTTAATGGACACTAAGAGGATAATCAGTACACGAAATTTTAATAATTTTGAATAAATAATGAAACCAAAATAAAATTTACAAATTTTAGTAATTTTTTACTTGGAAAGTTGGCAACACTGTACATTAGTAAAATTATATGAACACTAATAATTAATAAAATATTTTGTAAAAATTTATTTAATTTCGTATATATGGTAGTCAAAATTAAATTTTAAAAAAACACTGTACATACTGTACATTAATAAAAGTGTTAAAATTGTCATATAAGAGACTTCTTTGCATAATCCAATAATACCTATGTATATTAATTAAAATAATAATAATAGTAATAATTTAAGTATATTTGTAACATTTTAACTTTTAAAATCCAGTCAATTTCGCTGAATTTTTATCGGCAAGAACGAAGTTACTTTCCGCCAACATTTTTTATATTTCTAGGACTTTATTTAACGGCAAAATAAAATTTAATATATATATATATATATATATATATATATATATATATATATATTATAATAAATAATAATAATAATAATACAATGTAAAATACTGATATGAATAAAATGAATGAAACAATTTATTTTGTAAAACATAAAATTCATGCTGTAAATCCGATGTATGTTATGTAGAGAAACAAACGAAATAATAATAATAATAATAATAACTTACATTTTTTCTAACTTTTGTCAAAATGTTCCTCAATTTATTGGAAAAAAAAACACATAAAACCAAATTTTTATTTCATTATTAGAGTTTATAGTAATTATTATTAATTATTAATTAAATTAGTTATTGCACATAAATCACAAGCATTGTTAATTTATTACAATTTTTGAGAAATTTGTTTTTTCTACATTATTATTATTATTTTTTATATTTACTATTAATTATTTATTATTATTATTATTAATTGTTATTACATATTATTATTATATATTATTATTTAACTTTTATTAAATTGAATATTTGAGCATATTATTATTCTTGATTTTTTTAACAATAAACACAAAATTTTATTTTTTAACAAAAAACTAATAATTAAAAAAAAATATATTTTAGCAACTTTTATTATTATAAATTTTCGAGCATATTATTATTAAACAAATTGTTATTATAATATAAATAATAGCATTATTACTTTATTATTATAATATATTATTATTACTATTATATCACTTATTTATCCTTGTTGAGTAATACATTATATTATTATTTGTTAATTTCATTTATTAAGAAATATATTGTAAGATTTAGTTATTAATAACAATATTAACATTACTTCATTATTAATATTATTAAATTCAAAATTTAAAACCTATTTTTAGCAATTTTTAAAACTATTTCTTAACAAGTTTTTATTTAAAAACACAAAAATTTCACACTTATTAAATAATAGTCTCATTACTCCGCTAGTTAATTATTATTATTAATATTCAAAATTTGACAGATTATTTTTAGTAACATTATTATTATTATTTATTGTTATTATTTTATTTTCATTATTTATAAATCTTAACCTAACATTTTCAAAAAAAATACATTTAAATTATTACAAAACTAGTTAATATTATAAACAAAATCCATCGAAAATTAATTATCCTAATTGTTAATTAACAGTTTAACACTAATTATGTTTAATTTTTATTATAAAATATCACGTTATATAATACAAAAAGTTTTTCCTATGTTTGCTGACAGATCTAGTGTGCCCTGGTTTTAGTACAGGGCTTGTCCTCTGCACAGAGCTGCGCTCCAATGTGGTCCAGGGACTGCCTGTGAAGTAATCAATACAGCTTCCAACGGGCTGATGAGTAATGGACGAGTTTTGTTAAAAAAAAATTAGTATTATTTTTATAATATTTGAGAATTTTGAACTAAATTTGTAATATTATTATTATTATACCAGGCGATAAAATAGAATTTTTTCATGAACATGAATTCAATGAAATAATTTCGATGGTTGATTTTTTACAATAAAAATGTTTAGTAATGTTTATTTTTTGCCAGTGATGCCAACTTTTCGAGAAAGAAGCTACTAAGATTTTTGAAAAATTCATTATGACTAAATTAGTTATTTAACCGATTTTAATCAAATTTTCAGAAAAGATTATTCTGGTGTCCAGATAAATTTTAAAGTTCATTATGACTACATTATTTGTCCGATTTTAATCAAATTTTCACGAAAGGTTCTACTATTGCCCGGATAAATTATATAATTTTACTAATGTACAGGGTTGCCAAATTTCTAAGAAAAAAATACTAAAGAGTTTAAAAATTTATTATGACTACATTATTTGTCCGATTTTAATCAAACTCAAAAGTACACTGTTGGCAACTTTGCGAGAACAAAAATAGTAAAAATTTTCAAAATTCATTATGGCTACATTATTTATCCGACTTTAATCAAATTTCCACAAAAGATTCTCCTGTATCCCAGATAAATTAAATAATTTTACTAATGAACAGTGTTGTCAACTGTGAGAGAAAAAAATTAAAATTTTCAAAAATTAATTATGGTTACATTATTTGTCCAATTTTAATCAAATTTTCCGAAAAATTCTGCTAGTGTCTACATAAATTATATAATTTTACTAACGTACAGTGTTGCCAAGTTTCCGACAGAAGAAATAGTAAACTTATCTAAAAATTTATTATGGTTACATTATTTGTCCGATTTTTATCAAATTTTTACAAAAGATTCTCCTAGTGCCCAGCTAAATTATGTAATTTTGCCAATGTGTTGCCAACTTTGCGAGAAAAAATAGTAAAATTTTTAAAAATTTATTATTGCTACATTATTTATATGATTCTAATCAAATTTTTACAAAAATTCTGCTAGTGTCAATATCAATTATATAATTTTACTAAAGTACAATGTTGGAAACTTTGTAGTAAAATTTTCAAAAATTCATTAACATTAAAATTAAAAAAATTAAAATTCATATATATATATATATATATATATATATATACCGGGTGTTCGTTTGTTTAGTTCGTATGGGCGTTTAACATGCAATTTGGATAATTTGCGATATACTACTTTCTCGAGTTAAAACTTTGTAGTAAAATTTTCAAAAATTCATTAACATTAAAATTAAAAAAATTAAAATTCATATATATATATATATATATATATATATATATATATACCGGATGTTCGTTCGTTAAGTTCGTATGGGCGTTTAACATGCAATTTCGATAATTTGCGATATAGTACTTTCTCGAGTTAAATTCGGAGAAATACTTAGAATACTTTTTGATAGACAATAAAAAGTTCTATAATTTGGTTTTAGTTTTAATTTGCTAGCATGTGCCATTTAGACGCTAGAATTCTTTTTTGATATTTTGGGTTTTATTTTTTTTCTCAAAAATTATGAGGTGTAGGAAAATAAGCATGATATGGAAAAATGCGGAATAATGAGTACTTTGTAGTACTTTGTAGTAAAATTTTCAAAAATTCATTAACATTAAAATTAAAAAAATTAAAATTCATATATATATATATATATATATATATATATATATATATATATATATATATTATATACCGAGTGTTCGTTCGTTAAGTTCGTATGGGCGTTTAACATGCAATTTCGATAATTTGCGATATACTACTTTCTCGAGTTAAATTCGGAGAAATACTTAGAATACTTTTTGATAGACAATAAAAAGTTCTATAATTTGGTTTTAGTTTTAATTTGCTAGCATGTGCCATTTAGACGCTAGAATTTTTTTTTGATATTTTGGGTTTTATTTTTTTTGCTCAAAAATTATGAGGTGTAGGAAAATAAGCATGATATGGAAAAATGCGGAATAATGAGTACTATAATTTAGTGAATAAACCATTATTCTAGGATGCATCGTTTAGTAGAAAAAAACTGAATTTTTGAAAATCTCTCAAGGGGGTAACCTCGCGATTTTTTCAAAATGAGACTTTTTTCAAAATTTGCTGAACAAAATTCAGTAAAATAGAGAAAAAAATTAGCTACATAATAGCTAGGTAACTTTTTTCTCAAACTCATGTTGGTTTGGCAGGAAAAATTATTAAAAATTCTAAAAAACATTTTGAGAGATTTTCAAAAATTCAGTTTTTATTTTTTTTCTACTAAACAATGCATCCTAGAATAATGGTTTATTCACTAAATTATAGTACTCATTATTCCGCATTTTTTCATATCATGCTTATTTTCCTACACCTCATTGTTTTTGAAAAAAAATAAAAACAAAAAAATCTAAAAAAAATTTTAGCGTCCAAACGTCACATGCTAGCAAATTAAAACTAAAACCAAATTATAGAACTTTTTATGCCCTATCGAAAATTGGCTACATAATAGCTAAGTAACTATGAGGTGTAGGAAAATAAGCATGATATGGAAAAATGCGGAATAATGAGTATACGGTAATTGAGTGAAGAAACCATTATTCTACGATGCATCGTTTAGCAGGAAAAAATAAAAACTGAATTTTTGAAAATATCTCAAGGGGGTACCCGTGGAATTTTTTTCAAAATAAGACTTTTTTCAAAATTTGCTCAAAAATATCTGAAAAAATTCAGTAAAATAGAGAAAAAATTAGCTATATAACTGCTAAGTAACGTTTTTCTCTAACTAAAATTATTGAAAATTCTAAAAAACATTTTAGAATTTTCAATAATTTTTCCTGCCAAAGCAGTATGAGTTAGAAAAGAAAGTTATGTAGCAAAATTTTTTTTTTTTCTATTTTGTTGATTTTATTCAGATTTTTTAGAGCAAACTTTGAAAAAAGTCTTATTTTGAAAAAAATCCCAAGGGTAGGGGGTACCCCTGAGATATTTTCAAAAATTCAGTTTTTAATTTTTTCCACTAAACAATGCATCCTAGAATAATGGTTTCTTCACTCAATTATAATACTCATTATTCCGCATTTTTTCATATCATGCTTATTTTCCTACACCTCATAATTTTCGAGAAAAAAAATAAATACCAAAAAATCGAAAAAAAATTCTAGCGCCCAAACGGCACATGCTAGCTAATTAAAACTAAAATCAAATTATAGAACTTTTTATGCCCTATCGAAAAGTTTTCTAAGTATTTCTTCGAATTTTACTCGAGAAACAAGTATATCGCAAATTATCGAAAATGCAAGTTAAACGCCCATACGAACTTGACTAACGAACACCCGGTATATATATATCTGTATAGACCCTTACCTATTATTTAGCCGAAATCTCTCTTCGTATCAATATAACGCATTGGAACCTATAGTTTTTACGAACGCCACTAAACGTAAATAATAATTCTGAGACGGATTTAATCACGCATTTGAAAATCCAAATCTGTTTGATATTTTGATTTAAATTTTAAATCCTCATTGTTTAAAAAGGATTTAAATCATTTTATTTTAAATATATAAATGATTTAAATCGTGCCCAGCTCTGCTCTGCTCACATATATTCGAAATAAAAATGAATATTAAGTTTTTAATTTCAACATTACGAATCAGATTAGAGGCTAAAGAAAAATATCCGTTTACCACCAAAATGAAATCATCTTACATCTATACACGTCTACACCACCAAACGTATTTTACTGTTGTCCATCAGTTACTCCTAGCTTAGCAACGGAATTCAATTCGGATGCATCATCAGTCACTACTAATCTATCTTGTAACAATCAAGTTGGGACAAACAGCAATAGAAGATATCTGGAAGGTGTTAAGATATTTTCAAAAGTAAATCCCGATATTTTTACAATAGATTGAAGCAGCCAGATGCTGCGAACTTGTGCCATTCTACTTGTTTAATGTTCATTGTACAAGACTGAAATGTTTAAGATATAAATAAATTATTATACAACAGCAAATAGCGAGGGAATATAGAGATGTACGTCGTAAAGGAAGGTTCTTTTGATTTTTCTTCAAAAAATCAATTTTTTTATTCCATATTTTGAAAGTTTTACAAGCCTAGAATATCTGTGCGAAATTGTTTTTCGATCAGAAACATATTTACGAAGCTACAGCGTCTTGATCGCACCGGCGTCCCGAGCGATGTGAGCCTCTCAGGTAGCAAGTTAAACTTTACCAAAATTTTCAACGCTTTTTTTTTTTTCGAAAACATATTTTTTTTCTTTACGCCGAGAGTAGCGTTTGAATAGTTCATCCGATTAACTTTCGATAAAATTAAATTTGAAGAGCATACTTTTTTGTATGCCTAATGTACTAATGCGTAATGTACTAATTTTAAGTAAAGATCAAATTACCAAAAAATGCCAATGTTTGCTATATTGAAGCCAAAAGCAAAAGAACCTCGCCTTTGAGAAACGAATTGCCCGTTGTTATTAGGAGTATACAACAGAAAACTATAATCCGGAGTAGTTTCGATAGAACGTGTGTGTATTAAGATAATTGTGAGTTTCATATACGATTCATTTTATTAAATCAACATAAAATGTTACCTTGGTATTTCTTTTTTCTTATTTAGTATATACAATAAAATCGTAATATGAAATTGTTGATTTCTAAAAAAAAAAAATAAAGAAATAAACAAAATTAGAAATATGCAATAGGTAAACCCATATACTTGGGTGACCCATTTTAGTTAATTCACTGGAATATCTCCACAAATATGCATCGTACAAAAAAATGTTTAAAACAAAAGTTTAATGGTTTTGAGGGAGCCATTCGATCCTATTGAATTTTCTCAACTCCCAGGGGGGTGGAAAAGTGGGCAACTTTGAAATCTTAAATAGGAATCCCAAATTTATTTTATTGCAAATTCGAATTCTAAGAATTTAATTTGCACATTTTAATAACGCCTAAGTTTTAAGTTTAACGCCGCCATTTTTTCGTTTGTTTTGATTTAGGATTTCAAAGTTGCACCTCGCCACACCTCCTGGGGTGGAATAGTGAGGTATCAGTGGATAGCTTTTTGAAAAATATTAAACACGTGTTTTTTATTTTGTCGGTCGAAGAATATTTCTCGAGATATTTGACCGTTCCGGGACTTTTGGTTCAGCCTGTATATAAAAAACTGTTATTTTTTTACTTAATGTTTATAATATATTAATTTATTACTGCAACAATAAAATAGAATTGGTTACATTTATAAAAATTGAAATTTACATACCCTGGCAGCAGACTTTTTCCGCACGCAAATCAAAATGCCATTTCTCGCGATGGGGGTCACAAACTGACTGCATTCGAATAAGTGGTCTCAAACTATCAACTTACACATAAACGTCAATCAAAATACTTGCCTAATCAAAACCCAAGCCCCAAATAATCGAAGAATACATCTTATTATTTTATTTTAAGAAATCTGGAAAATTCATAGAAATGTCCAAAGTCACCCTGCCGTCCAAAGTGACCCCCCCCCCCCGTTTAACGGTATTAATTAACTTGAAAACTAATACAAAAAGAAATTCTTTTGGTTATAAACGTCAGTAAAATAAAAACAAGTATAATATTAGAATGAGACAGATAGTGTTGCAAATAAGAAACAGGACCTCCGTGTAGATCACGCAAAAATATTTGCGTGTCTCGCAACATATGACGTCAACCCATTAAATCTTCAAATGCCCGATCAATGGTTTACTGTATACATGTGTCGTAAGTGCTCACGCAAGTTAAAGAATCACCTCTCTTGTAGATGCCCCAAAATCAGCAGTTTGAGGCAAGCGATTTGCAACCTCAATTACTACAGTTCTCCAATGCTTTAACTACAGGCATAAAATGTCTCCCCTCAGTACCTACATTAAATACACTTGGAGTTGTAGTTATATGTACTGCTGTCACCAGTGATGTATATAGTAACCAACTGCTGTATAATAATGTCATTTTATACTAGTAACATAATGACCTTTTTCTACATAGGCAATATGATAACATAATATTAATATTATGATACGCTTGGAGAAAAAATATTTTATTTATATTAATAAATAAAGTTAAAACAACTTATCAATCATACATACATACATACATACATACACAATCACGCCATGTACCCAAAAGGGTGTGGCACAAACTCTTTTCATTATTCCGAAATCAGTCGCCTCCAAACACTCCTATCCAAACAAGCAACTTTCGCTTCATCCACATTCATAATTCCTCTCATACATGCTCTTCTATTTCTACTACTTGGAAACTTTCGCTCACGCAAAACACTCTCAATCATATCACTCCAACTACTCATCGGACGTCCACGCAAACGTATACCATCAAAATCATTCAAATAAATCTTTTTAACTAAACGTTCATTAGACATTCGCTCAATATGTCCGAACCATTTTAACTGACTAACACCAACTTTTGCTACAACATTTCTTTCAATTTCATACTCATCATACACTAATCTATTTCGTACTTATCAATACATAATAATTTTTATTTATTTATTAATTTGTATTTTATTAAAAATAACATTTAATATATTTTACATATCTAATAATAAAATTAATTTAAATTAAAAAATATATAAAATTAATTTGGGCAATCCCGTTATAGTTACATTATACATTAGAATATCAACAAACTGTTATTTTCTTGTCACAATAAAGACTGAAAATTTTAATTTGTATTAGGAACGCATAAAGTTTATTGTCATTTCATGTTGTGTTATAAATTTTTAAATATATGTTGATTTTTATTGAAATTAAAAAACATTTTTGTACATAAAGTCTAATTCATAATACCGTTTTATTTTTATGCACAAGCAGAAGAGTTTGACCAATCCAAACACTTGGTGTAAAAACTAAAAATGTCAAATTCTTGTCCTTCTGCATACAACTAAAACGACAATCTGAACGAGACTTAACAATTAAATTTTCTGTAAAATAATAATCATGTAAAACAAAAATTCTGACAAATTATATTTAGAAGAAAACCTCATTCAGACTGCCAAAACAGTTTTACGATTTAGATTTAGTTTAGTTTGATGACAATTTAAATGCTGTTAAAAATCATACGAAACAGAACATTTATAATAGTATAGGACAAAAATATAATTTTACATGTTTATAGAATGAATTTGTCAACTTCTTTGTTTTCGCAAATTTTTCTTCTAATGTGTCTAAAATGAATGTTATTTTATTATATTAAATACACCTTTTTAAAATAATATTAATTTTATCTTCCAACCTGCTCATATAAGTATATTATATATTTGATGTTTCTTTCATAAAAACAGATATATAGTGAAATTTTTATTCAAATAGGATTCCAAAGCTATGAGTCATTTACTACGGTTACATAATACCCTGTAAAAATTTACACGACACAAAATCGCACAAAATCTCGAAACTTTGACGGCTTTGACGTTTAGAAAAAAACCAAACATTATTTATTTTTTGATTCGTTGCTAGGATATGAGTTTAGGATTGTCAGATATGGAAAAAAAAAATAAAAGCACACTTACCATTTATATTGATTGACAGTTATAATTTTTTAAACGTTGGAAAACTATACATAAACGTAGCACGTTGAAAGCAACAAGCTAGTTCGATTGAATCAAGCCACGAAACGCGTAATTTGTTTTCATCGTTCAACGGAACGGATTAAAAGCAGTTAGTATGTACAGACGTAAGTCAATTATTAAAAATTCCTAATTGTCTTTGGAAACCCATTTGAATAAAAATTTCACTATACATCGCTATCTCATGTTACTGAAATCTGATTGGCCGTTCTTAAATCTTAAGGGAATTTTAGTTAAGAAACCTTGGCCAGGCCAGACTTTGTCTGCGATGAAACAAAATTTGCTAATTAAGCTAAATTCGCGCATGCGTAGTGTATTACCATAAGCTTACAAGTAGTTTGATTCATAACCACTAGCCCTGCGCTAAAATATTACACTTATTTCTCTACCAAAAGGGCAGTCTGAATGAGGTTTAACAATATTTAAAAATAAATCATTAATAAAAAAAATAAATTGTTACACTCTGAATACGAATATGTTTCTTTTCAATTTCTAATCTCAGTAAAAGTTTTCTATACCGATTTCACTAAGTTTCTCCTTTGCATGAGAACGGATATGCCTCTTTAAACTGTCACTCCGAATAAAAGTTTTCTCACACATTTTACATTTATAAGGTCTTTCATTTGTATGAGTACGAATGTGCACTTTCAAATGTCCACTCTCAATAAAAGTTCTTCCACATATTTCGCATTTATAAGGTCTTTCCTTTGTATGTGTGCGAATATGCCTCTTTAAACTGTCACTCCTAATAAAAGTTTTCTCACACATTTTACATTTATAAGGTCTTTCATTTGTATGTATACGAGTATGTACTTTTAAATGTCCACTCTCAATAAAAGTTTTCCCACATATTTCGCATTTGTAAGGTCTCTCCTTTGTATGTGTACGAACATAACTTTTTAAATTTAGACTCTGAGTAAAAGTTTTCTCACACATTTTGCATTCATAAGGTCCGTCCTTTGTATGTGTACGAATATGCAGTTTTAAATTATAAATTCCAGCAAAAGTTTTCTCACATAATGTACATTTATGAGATTTTCTTTTCTTTATAGATTTATCATTTACTTACAAGCTGAATATATTATTTTTATTCGAGTTTCTAGTCTGTCAATGTTTTATATCGATTTCATTCCCAAAATCCGAATATCTTCCTAAATTATTATTTCTGAATGTAAATTTAAAGAGTCGGATTTCAAACTATCTTCAAATTTAATAGTTGCATCATTTTCCAAATTTACTTCAGTGGAACTTCATTAATAGCTTCTTTCATATAAACAGCATCAACATTTGTATTATATTGTGATTCTAATCTTTCTTCAACTTTAATGTTCTTATTAGTTTGTTTCCTTTTTTAATTTCGTTTTTCATAACTTTATTATTTTGCGATTGTTATTTTGCATATTGCTTTAAAATATCTTGCGATTTAAAACATTTTTCTACAAATTTATATGTTTCATTTAATCGAACAGAAGAAATTGAGCAAATACAATCCGATAACTTTTCATTACATTCCAGCTAAAAACATAAATTGAAATTGCGTTTACTACTTAGATATAAGATAAACATATTTTTAGTAATATCCCCAGCACAATTAAAAATGCAAATAAAAATTTTTACCGGCCTGAAAACAGCAACACAGAGGCGGCAACAGTTTTTTTCATTATAACTATTCTCACTATTCTTACAGAAACAAATTTTATTTTAGCAAAAATAAGTTAATTTATTTTAAAATAGTAAAATTGCAACAACTCTTATTTATCGGTTCTTATTTTTTGTATAATAATCAAAAATCTGTGACAAACGTTTTCGGGGAGGCAGTAAGCTATAAACGAATATATACTTATGAAATACAGCTAATTTAACTAGTATATG
This sequence comes from Clivina fossor, assembly GCA_963966155.1. NCBI lineage: Eukaryota > Metazoa > Arthropoda > Insecta > Coleoptera > Carabidae > Clivina > Clivina fossor. Next base: position 8,524,856 of record OZ014555.1, on the reverse strand, counting down.
CAAAATTGAATAAAAATTACCAATGAGAGTGTAGATGGTTTTATTTTGTTTTCGGACCGACGGGTAAACAGTTACATTTGTAAATATTATAAGTATGACATAAATTTTATGAAATATAAAATCTTGAAATTCTTTATAAGATACACAAATATAATACAATATTTATTAAATAAGTGTATAGTTAAACTAAAAAAAATTTAATTTAAGTTTAATTTATAAAATCTTTAACATACTAAGTATTTGTAGGTTAAACCATTGATATATAATAATTCTAAGATAGGCGAACGGTATTAACATAAGTGTAACACTGTTTTTTCGCCCTGTTTGATAGAGTCATCTACGATGAGGCGAAACTGAACTAAAATGGAATTTAACCGTTTTAGTGCCAAACAGCGATTTTGCCCTTCTTCTGTTTCGCTCGAAAAGTTTCAGCGCTCTAGATAGGTGTACACATTTCTATTCTTATAAACAACGATTACTATAATAATATAAAAAACTAAATACTGTAGAATAGATTTTTGGAGAAGGAATAAGGCAAGCGCAAAATCGCTCCTTGGCACTTTTGGACGGGGTAACAGCAAAGACGCGTGGCACTCAAATGGTTAAAGTTATGGACTACGGGCAAAGTGCAGAAACGAGCGGTAAAAAATTGGCGGTGCTAAATATATATATACATACAGTGTGTTGACCGCGATCCCGGAACATAGGACTTTAACATGTAATTTCGATAAATTGCGATATACTACTTTCTCGAGTAAAATTCGAAGAAATACTTTTCGATAGGGCATAATAAGTTCTATAACTTGGTTTTAGTTTTAATTTGCTAGCATGTGCCGTGTGGGCTCTAGAATTTTTTTCTGATATTTTGGTTTTTATTTTTTTCTCAAAAACTATGAGGTGTAGGAAAATAAGCATGACATGAAAAAATGAGAAATAATGAGTACTATAATTTGGTGAACAAACCATTATACTAGGATGCATCGTTTAGTAGAAAAAAATCAAAAACTGAATTTTTGAAAATCCCTCAAGGGGGTAGGTACCCTTGCGATTTTTTCAAAATAAGACTTTTTTCAAAATTTGCTGAAAACAATCTGAAAAAATTCAGTAAAATAGAGAAAAAAATTAGCTACATAATAGCTAAGTAACTTTTTTCTCAAACTCATGCTGGTTTGGCAGGAAAAATTATTAAAAATTCTAAAAAACATTTTAGAATTTTCAATAATTACATAATAGCTAAGTAACTTTTTTCCCTAACTCATACTGATTTTACAGGAAAAATTATTGAAAATTCTAAAAAACATTTTAGAATTTTCAATAATTTTTTCTGGCAAATCAGAATCAGGTAGAGAAAAAAGTTACTTAGCTATTATGTAACTAATTTTTTTCTCTATTTCACTAAAGTTTTTCAGATTTTTTTGAGCAAATTTTGAAAAAAGTCTTATTTTGAAAAATTTTCAAAAATTCATTTTTTAATTTTTTTTTTTCTACTAAACGAGGCATTGTAGAATAATGGTTTCTTCACTCAATTATCGTACTCATTATTCCGCATTTTTCCATGTTATGCTTATTTTCCTATACGTCATAGTTTTTGAGAAAAAAAATAAACTAAAACCAAATAATAGAACCTTTTATGCCCTATCGAAAAGTATTCTAAGTATTTCTTCGAATTTTATTCGAGAAAACAGTATATCGCAATTTATCGAAATTACATGTTAAACGCCCATACGAACTTAACGAACGAACACCCGGTATATATATATATATATATATATATATATATATATATATATATATATATATTAAAAACTTTTTGTTTTTTTTTGTTCTATATAAAATGATCACAGTCACTATAATACAATTGATAAATACCGGATAATAAATTGTAAACCATTAATTTTTTTAAATAAATTTTATTGGTCATTATTAGATTAAAATTCTGTTTTTTGAAGGAAGTTTTATATGTTAGAAATTTTATCAATATGAATTAAAGGGTACCTAAATTCATTATTATTATTATAATTTGACAATTTGAATTATATAACAAATTTGTAAGTTTTTATTTATTTATTTAATTTGTGATACTAACCAAGTGCTTTTATTTGAATAATAATAATTTTTATTGTTTTTTACTTCTTATTACTTTTGTGTATATTATTTCAACAAAAATATCTATTATTTTATGCTGTGATTATTGTTATTTAAAAAAATATATAAAAAAAAAACTTTTTAAAAACCACGCTTATATTTAAATGCACTAAAAAGAGGAAAATAATTTTTTTCCTGGTTATCCAAAATTTTTAGAAAAAAAATAAAAGCGTGGAGCGCCAGGAAACTATATATTTCGCAATGATGATTAAGCGCTCCACGCTTTCATTTCTTTCTAAAAATTTTGGATAACCAGGAAAAAATTTATTTTCCTCTTTTTAGTGCATTTATATATAAGCGTGTTTTTTAAAAAGTTTTTTTATATATTTTATTTTCTGCTTTTTAGTCTTTTTTTTAATATTGTGTTGTCTCCTGGAATGAAACTACATGCAAAATTTCAGTGAGATCAGATGATAGGAAGTGGTCTAAAAATTGATGACAAGATTTGACGGTGACAACCCGTGACAACAGAGTGAGCTAATATAAGCGTGGTAAAAAATACAATCAAAATTATTGTTAATATATGTTTTCTGGTGACCGAGTCGCATTATTTTGAAATTATAATAATTTATCTATTACTAGTTTTTATTGTTTTAGTAAAATACATAGTATTGAGCATTGAACTATAAGCCAGTGTTTATTTGTGTAAAAATAACATCACTTTTTTCATAAATATATGTATGTAAAAATGAGAAATTGAGAGATTTTGACTCGACAGATATTTTTAACTAGCCTAGCTAAAGCAGGTAAGAATTTTGTTTTCTAACCTCTCGCATTTACAACCGACAAACAAATCTTTTTCATTGTACACAAAATAGATCTATCTGCTCCGTCCAGTACAAAATTCATACCATAGCATAAACATGGTTATGACACAATAACTGTTTTTCAAACTTTTGCAATATATGGAATATTTTGTTGATTAAAAGATTTTTTGAATTAAAAAACTTACGCAGGAAAAATACAAATAATTTTACTAAAACATATATACCTGAGATATAATATCCTATGTAGAATAATATATATTTTTTTGAATTTTTTTGTATTTTGGAAAATAGGGAAAAAAATTTTTTTTTCAAAAAAAAAAACATTTTTTGCTTTCTTTGGCCAAATTATAAATACAAAAAAATTCAAAAAAATATATATTATTCTACATAGGATATTATATCGCCCGTATTTTTTCGGTACAATAATGATAGAAAATAGAGCCAGTTAAAAAAATATACTATTTTTTATTTTATATAAATCAATCAATAATATTAAATTAATTATTGTATTATTAATTCAACATGCATTATGTAATTTTCAGAAGAGTCAGTTACAATAAATAAGTTGTATTAAAAATTAAACGAATAAATTCAATATTAACTTCAACATGTTTTGTATTTGAGCTACGTGTCTGAACATAGCAATTAGAACAGTGTGAACTAACGTCAACTTTATAAATATATAATAAAGTATTATAAGAAGACATATATTTCTTTAAATGTATATTATTAATTAGAATATATATATATATATATATATATATATATATATATATATATATATATATAAAACGTACTATATTTTTTCTATTTGTACTTGCTAAATGTTCTCAGCCAATCAGGTATTAAAACGTTATTTATAGCTCTATTGTATATCAAGGTACTTCATAGTTTTTAAATTGCTTTGAAAATGTAAACTGATTTTCAATAATTAATTAAAAACTAACTAGAAAACTTCTATTGTTTTTTTTGTTACGAAAAATTATTATATGTTTAGTATTCGACTCTCGATTGTGATAGGTGTTTTTAAAATTTAAATTTCGTGTAATAACCCTATTGTATTTCAATAGTCATGGTTATGTTATAAGTCCTGTCAATTTGTTCAGTTTTTTTTCTGATTTGACATTCGTAATGATAATAAAATGAAAAATATATATAAAAAAAAAACTTTTTAAAAACCACGCTTATATTTAAATGCATTAAAAAGAAGAAAATAAATTTTTTCCTGGTTATCCAAAAATTTTAGAAAGAAATAAAAGAATGCTGCTTAATCATCATTGCGAAATATATAGTTTCCTGGCGCTCCATGCTTTTATTTCTTTCTAAAAATTTTGCATAACCAGGAAAAAATTTATTTTCCTCTTTTTAGTGCATTTAAATATAAGCGTGGTTTTTGAAAAGTTTTTTTATATATTTTATTTTCGGCTTTTTAGTCAAGTTTTTTTTTGTTAAAATATTGTGTTGTCTCCTGGAATAAAACTACATGCAAAATTTCAGTGAGATCAGATGATAGAAAGTGGTCTAAAAATTGATGACAAGATTTGACCGTGACAAAGGTTTGACCGAGACAACAGAGTGAGCTAATATAAGCGTGGTAAAAATAGTTTTTAATTTAATTGGTGCCTACGTTGATGTATGGTAGTGAATGTTGGGTTTGGTTGCAAAAGCATAAACGAAAAATGACTGCTGTGGAAATGAGATTTTTACGTGGGGTATGTGGTGTAAATAGGAGAGATCGGGTACGAAATAGATTAGTGTATGATGAGTGTGAAATTGAAAAAAATGTTTTAGCAAAAGTTGGTGTTAGTCAGTTAAGATGATTCGGACATGTTGAGCGAATGTCTAATGAACGTTTGGTTAAAAAGATTTATTTGAATGATTTTGATGGTATACGTTTGAGTGGACGTCCGATGAGTAGTTGGAGTGGTATGATTGAGAGTGTTTCGTGTGAGCGAAAGTTTCCAAGTAGTAGGAATAAAAGAGCATGCATGAGAGGAATTATGAATGTGGATGAAGCGAAAGTTGCTTGTTTGGATAGGAATGTTTGGAGGCGACTGATTTCGGGATGATGAAAAGAGTTTGTGCCACACCCTTTTGGATACATGGCGTGATTGTGTATGTGTGTATGTATGTATGTAATTTAATTTACTTTTGTTATATGTATTGATTTTTGTTCGAAGTTTCATTATATATGTTTTTTTGATAAAATATTTTATAATTGATAAATATCTGGCCATTATAAAATACAATATTATAAATTTTATACTGATATAATATTGTATACATTTATTTATTCGTTCTAGGAAATTTAAAATTATGCTGGATATATAATTTTTTAAATGCGCATGTGTATCATTACGTGCACGTGGTTCAATTTTCTTTATTTTTAATATAGTGGATAGGCGTTCTTCGTCTTTTGATTTCTGTGGTGTGTATCAATTGTGAAATTGGAGGTTAGATTTCAATTTTAGGATTTCTCAATTTTTTATAAAACTGATGAAACACGCATGTATAATAAATTGAAAATTTTTGTTGTAAATTCTATCCAAAAATTAGTCCCTGCATTTTTATAATTTTTTCTATTTTATTTCTATTCTAGAATAGGGATCCCATAATTATGAAATGTAAAAACGTGACACTTCAAATTTTATTTAAAAAAATGATTTTTTTCTTGGGTGTGTATTTCTATTTTAATTCTAAGAAAAAATTTAAATTATACATTGAATTCTAATAAAAAAAAAGTAATATCCATAAACAAAACATTTAAATAAATGAAATATTGAAAACACATTTACATTATTAAAGTTTAAAAACTGATTGTTGCACTGAAAATAATAGAAAGACATAATGTAAATGAATTAACTAAAATATTAGGTATATTCACGGACGATATTAGTATTTTATGTAAAACGGGACATTTTCCGGTGCATTCTGTGGGGACACTGGGACAGTATCCATAAAAACGGGACTGTCCCGGTCAAAACGGGACGGATAGGATCCCTATTCTAAAATAGATTTAAACAGATGTGGAGTGTTTTTCTTATATGGATCAATATATTTCTAAATTTACAATGCAAGTTTATGGTTTATTGCCGGTCCAACAAGGTTTGCCACTCATTCTTTATTATTACATATTGTTTATAATTTATTTATATGTGTACAAAAATTCAGGAACCGACAAGTTACTATTGGTTAAACAAATTTTATTAAATAAACCATGAAATTTTACAAGTGTTTATAAATATACGGCTTACTGCCGTCCCTTTCAAAGTTTGTTACCGAATTTTGATTATTACAAATTGTTTATTTCATATTTTTTATGTGTATGTATAAAATCTAAGAACTGACAATTTGATTTCTTGTCGTTTAAATAAATTGAACTGATATTTTTGTAACTATTCAGCAAACGTTAGCCGTAACCTTAACCGATATTTAAAAATCCTTAAAAATCGGTGATCTTTAACCGAAAAAAATTACACCGAGTTTTTTGGGAAGAAAACCAAAACTTAAAAATGTTTTTATAGAACGTCTATAGTTTATATAAATTTTATTAAAACAAAAATAAATTTAAAAGAAATAAAAGTAACATAAAAATAATAGAATTTAAAAAAAAAAAAATAGGTGCAAATATCTTTCAAACCTGTATTTGTTTTAAACCAAATTTATAAATTTTAAGCTGTTACCAAAAACGGTGTCTGCCTACATTCATATTCAGCAATTTAAAAACAGGTCAACGTAATTGGATCTTTATTTCTAAATTAAGGAAAGAATATTGTATAACCTATAATTAAATTTAGATTTTTTTGAAAAATTAATCTTAATCGGTTATAACAGGTTTAAAATATAAGAAACTGGCTAAAGAACCAAAACTGATTTAAAAAAAATAGTTCTTGATATTGGTTAACCGTTAACCAATATTTTTATCGGTTATATACCTTGATTAGGGCTAAAAAAATCATGATTTTTAAAAAAAAAATCAAATTGATTTTTTCAATTTTATTTTATTATATTTATTATATTTCATTAAATAATTAATCGGATTTTTTTGATTTAAATCGGATTTTTTTGATTTAAATCAGATTTTTTTATTATTTAAATTTTATGTGCACTGTTCATTAAATAATTAATTGATTCTTACTTGTATTACAAGTAGAACTAAAAATTCATAAAAAAATCCCATCTCAATACCCTGTATCGCCGTAATTAACAGTTTTGAATTTCGCGGTGAGACGTTCGCGCCATAATCGCTACATCTGTACTGCATTGTTAAATGAGAATGATATTTTATTTTGTTAGATTGCGTTATTATATTTTATCAAAATCAGATTATACTTTTTTAAGTAAAGAATAAAATATTTGTTTCCTCACAATAACATTTACTTTATTAAAACCTTAATCCTCAGCTATTTATTTGTTTTAATACATATAAAAAATGTGTCTATTAAACCACTTGATTAAATCAGCGCAAATGATTTGCTGAAATATTTTTTTTTTTTGGTTGATTTAAATCATTGATTTTTTAAAAAAAATCATTTGATTTAAATCGCGATTTAAATCAATGATTTAAATCAGCAAACGTTAGCCGTAACCTTAACCGATATTTAAAAATCCTTAAAAATCGGTGATCTTTAACCGAAAAAAATTACACCGAGTTTTTTGGGAAGAAAACCAAAACTTAAAAATGTTTTTATAGAACGTCTATAGTTTATATAAATTTTATTAAAACAAAAATAAATTTAAAAGAAATAAAAGTAACATAAAAATAATAGAATTTAAAAAAAAAAAAATAGGTGCAAATATCTTTCAAACCTGTATTTGTTTTAAACCAAATTTATAAATTTTAAGCTGTTACCAAAAACGGTGTCTGCCTACATTCATATTCAGCAATTTAAAAACAGGTCAACGTAATTGGATCTTTATTTCTAAATTAAGGAAAGAATATTGTATAACCTATAATTAAATTTAGATTTTTTTGAAAAATTAATCTTAATCGGTTATAACAGGTTTAAAATATAAGAAACTGGCTAAAGAACCAAAACTGATTTAAAAAAAATAGTTCTTGATATTGGTTAACCGTTAACCAATATTTTTATCGGTTATATACCTTGATTAGGGCTAAAAAAATCATGATTTTTAAAAAAAAAATCAAATTGATTTTTTCAATTTTATTTTATTATATTTATTATATTTCATTAAATAATTAATCGGATTTTTTTGATTTAAATCGGATTTTTTTGATTTAAATCAGATTTTTTTATTATTTAAATTTTATGTGCACTGTTCATTAAATAATTAATTGATTCTTACTTGTATTACAAGTAGAACTAAAAATTCATAAAAAAATCCCATCTCAATACCCTGTATCGCCGTAATTAACAGTTTTGAATTTCGCGGTGAGACGTTCGCGCCATAATCGCTACATCTGTACTGCATTGTTAAATGAGAATGATATTTTATTTTGTTAGATTGCGTTATTATATTTTATCAAAATCAGATTATACTTTTTTAAGTAAAGAATAAAATATTTGTTTCCTCACAATAACATTTACTTTATTAAAACCTTAATCCTCAGCTATTTATTTGTTTTAATACATATAAAAAATGTGTCTATTAAACCACTTGATTAAATCAGCGCAAATGATTTGCTGAAATATTTTTTTTTTTTGGTTGATTTAAATCATTGATTTTTTAAAAAAAATCATTTGATTTAAATCGCGATTTAAATCAATGATTTAAATCACTTGATTTAAATCATCGCAGCCTTAACCTTGATTTTAATAAATTTTATTAAATCAATTTTAGACAATTTTATACGTATATGTAGGTTTATGACTTACTGCGTCCCGACAAAATTTTACTTCGATTTTGAATTATTACAAATTGTTTATAATATATTTATTTATGTGTCTACAAAAATTTATGACTCGACAAATTGGTTTAATAGTGACTAAACTAAATTTTACCGAATCAATCAGTAAATTTCACAATTATTCATAAGTTTATGACTTATTTTCACCCCTATAAAGTCTGTCAGGGATTTTTGATTATTGTAATTTCTTTATAATATATTTCTTTATGTGTAGACAAAAAATTGGAAACCGATATGTAAATTTGTAGAAATTATTTCAATTTTACTGTTTTAACATTAATGGCCCTTATGAGAAAGCGTTGCTTATCTCTGTGCTACTGTTTCGTTTTATAAAATGAAAGATAAATTTGTGTAGTAATAATTTCGAAATAGAAGATGCTTAGAAAATGGGCCCTATTAGTTCATACCTTTGAAATTTAAGCGAAGATATAAAGGAACATAATGTTCATTTGGTTATCAACAGCACTCTAATAGTACTATGAATTTGTCTGTTACTATGGAAACTTGTCATTTTACATAATTTATCAACAATGATTGCAAGTATGTATATATTACAACACGATTGTACGAAAAATTATTTTGATATTATCTGTTCATAAATAACGTAGTGGTTTAGTCTTAAAACAAAACAGAAACCACTAATTTCTGACCGACCTAGGTATATGGAACTGATAAATATTGTCAATTAATGAAACAAATTAAGAATTTTTTCTAATATTTAATATTTTATACAATAATAAATCAGATTTTGTTTGAAAGTAAATAAATTGTAAATATATTTTTATTGAAGTTTAACAAATAATCATTTATTTAACTTATATCTACGATACAAAATTCGATAGTCATATACTAAGTGTTTTAAACGTGATTTTAGTTTGTAAAACTACTATATTTATTTACAAGAATAAGTATTGTTAACGGTAAATGTTAAGCATTGTGAATAAAATAATTACTGATTTATTTGCTATAAAACAATATTTTACTATGTTCCTAATCCGAACAAAAAATTTGTAATTGTTTCATGTAATCTTGATTGTAAATATAGATGTATTCAAATTACAACTTATAATACTTAAAATTAGGTTAGGTTAAATATGGTCTGTTTTCAAAACTTATGCAAGAAACAATAAATAAATGATTACTTATAAATTTTTAAGAATATAATTATTTTTGTAAATCTGATTAAGGCTAGTATTTTACTTACAATTTCCGATGCAATGGTTTCCAATTTGTATGATAATAATACATTATCCGAATCCCTTGTAGTTCAAGTAAATATTATATTATCATGACCAGCACATAATCGACAAAGTTCTTCATTTAAAAGTTGTTTTAATATTATTGAGAATCGATACAATGTTTGACAAATTTATAAGCATCATTCAACTGAACAGGGCAAACTGTGCAAATACCATCCGGTAATTGGATCCTACAATCTACCTAAAAATAAAGGAAATAATTCAAAAATAATAATGTATATTACAAACAAAACAAATTAGTTTTCTTACAATTTCTGGAACAATTGCTTCTAATTTATTTACGAAACGTTTACCATCTGAATCCAGATTAAGTATAGTGAACAGTACATTTTTATTACTTGTACATAATTGGCAATCTTGCATTAAACTATTTATGATTAAAATTATGTTTCTACCAAAAAAGCTTCTTCAATAAGTAAAACATAAAAATATGTATTTGATAGTATTAGAGGTTAACTTATAAAAATCGAGCACGAATCCAGTTGGCCAGATGAATCTTGTGTGATGTTTCTAGTATAAGAAGAAGAATAAATAGGAGCATATTTTTGTTGAATGCACCCACAGAAATAATGGAGAAGATTTTTGAAAGTGACATCTGCCGTAATGCTGCGCTTGCATACTCAATGTTTAGCTTTATATACAGATGCGTTCGAAATTTAAACAAACAATGTATTTTTGTATCACGATGTGGAATGAATAGTTCAGGACAAATGACATTCTCATTTTTAATTTTGTTATGTATTAGCTGCAAAATGAATACCAAACTTAATTTTCTATTTTATTTTTCTTTTGTTTGACTTTCATTTCGAGACACAGCTAGAAGCTAGATCAATTAGCAATTGATGAACATTTTCAAAATTAAATATAATGCGTTCAGCAAAAAAAATACACTGCTATTTATTCTTTTTGTTATACTAGAAACATTCTACCTACAAAATTCATCTGACAAACTGGATTCGTGCCAGATTTTTGTAAGTTAACCCCTAAAACAATCAAACACATATTTTTATGGTTTACTTATAGAAGAAAACTAATTTTAATTATGAATAGTTTTTATGCAACAGTGTCAATTATGTACAAGTGATAAAAATGTATTATTCACTATACTTCATCTGGATTCAGATGGTAAACGTTTCGTAGATAAATTGGAAGCAATTATGCCAGAAATTGTAAGAATAAAATAATTTTATTTTGATTGTAATATACATTATTGTTTCTGAATCTTTTACTTATCTTATTTTAGGTAGATGGCAGGATCAAATTTCCGAATGGTATTTGCGCTGTTCAGTTGAATGATGCTTATAAATTTATAAAACAATGTTTCGATTCTCAAATAATATTAACACAACATTTAAATGAACAACTTTTTCGACTATGTGCTGGTCGTGATTGTAATATTATTACGACCAGCACATAATCGACAAAGATCTTCACTTTAACTACAATGGATTCGGATAATGTATTGTTATCATACAAATTGGTTACCATTGTATCGGAAATTGTAAGTAAAGCTAGTAGCTTTAATCAGATTTACGAAAAAAATATATGTAAATTGATATTTATTGTCTCTTCCACAAGTTTTGGGAACAGACCACATTTAATCTACCCTAATTAAAGTATTTTAAATTTTAATACCTTTGTTCGTTTTTTTTAATTGAATTAATCGATATAAATTAAGTTGTAATTTGAACAATAAAGATTACATAAAACAAATACAAATTTTTTTAGGATAAGAAACATACAAAAATAATTTTTTAAAGCAAATAAATAGGTAATTAAACAATGATTAAAATTTATTTTTGAAAAATCTTTATTTTTATAATTAAATATGGTAGTTTTACAAACTAAAACTTCGTTCAGAACACCATAAAATATGACTATGATCGCTTATTGCGTTGTAGGTATAAGTTGAACTAATATCTTCACTTAGATTTCATAGGTATGAACGATTTAGGGCCGATTTTCTAAGACTTCTATTTCGGAATTATATTTTGGCACACAATCCATAATATAATTATTTAAAAAAAAATTTTCTAATGAATGTTATACAAATTTGTTTTCATTCTACCACTTTATAAAGCAAAATAATTATTTATTGATTTTACCATCGTGAAAACAACAGCACAGAGATAGCAACACTTTCTCCATAATCGGCCATTAATGTTAAAACAGTAAAATTGTAATAACTTCTACAAATTTACTTATCGGATTCCAATTTTTATTACTTATATATAAATTATAATAATCAAAAATCGCTGACAAACTTTATAGGGGTGACAATAAGTCATAAACTTATGAATAATTGTAATATTCGCTGATTAATTTACTAAAATTTTATTTAGACACTAGTAAACTAATTTGCAGGTTTCTAAATTTTTGTTTACACATAAATATATTATAAACAATATGTAATAATTAAAAATCGATGACAAACTTTGTAGTGATGCAGCAAGTCATAAATTTATTAAAAAAATTGGTTAGCGATTAATCAGTATCGAGAACTATGTATTTTTAATATCTTTTTTGATTCATTAACCAGTTTCTTATTTTCTAAATCTGTTATAACCGGTTTATTTTTCATAATTTTAGTTGTATAAAATAAGCACTTTTATTAAAAGGACCGTCTATAAGCGCAACTAAAAGGGGCTATAAATACGGGCCTATATCTTTATATGTGTTTGTACTTTACATTTTAAAAAAATATTCGTTATATATGTGACGAAGTGTAAATACATACGCAATATCAACGATATATGTATTTTCACGCGTTTTCCGAAAATTTCAGTTGTGTAGAGGAACCTGTTACTTCCTTAAAAACATGCTAAAACATTTTTTTCTGATGTTTTTTCGATGTAATATATATAATTTAAAATTATGTTATTATTTAAAAAGATTATTTAAGGGTCTGACAATTATTTAAATATTTTAATTTAACATATAAATAAGAATATAAGTATTCAAAAAAATAAATAAATTTTAAAATTGGATTGTTATTTATATCCTCGTCAGACCCAGATCACACATATGTGTTTAAAGCCGAAACTATGCATGTGGCGGCATCCATTGGAACCTGCAGAACAATTTTTTGAAGAAATTTTATTTTTTTACCAATAGATAGCGCTGATAAAATTTGTACACATAATATGTGTACGTTAGGTTTAGCTTTTAAATTAATTAATTTCCCCCTTATGGGTTCCAGGTTACACATTTGTGTACAAATTGAAATAACACGATGATTTTATGAAAAAAATTTAATGGGTATAGAATACAAGTTAAAAATATAACTAATTGTGAAATTCGACAAAACAGTCACGATCTTTTACAACACATAAATAAATATTACAAGAAATGCACATGACTCTGCCGCGTTTTTTGCATCCAGGATTTCTACACCTCTGCGCCTCTTTGATGTTTTTTATTTGTATGTAATACTTCATTAGCCGCTCTTTTTTTCATCTTTTTCGGATTCGAGATTCGCTGTGGATGATTGGCAATATCAAAGATTCGTTACCACCAAATGGACTGCTACTGCCATTTTCCTCAGCTTCTTTGGTAGGTAAATCTGTGAGGATTACATCACTCTCGTTCTCTGTATCAGTGCCTGACAAATTAGCGTCGCAGGCGTAATTACCCGGATTGTAGTCTTCTTCATCATCAGTGCAATAAAAATCACTGTTTTCAAGTAATTCAGCCAATTGTTCGTCTGTTAACTTTGCTTTTCGATCTATGACAAAAAAAATATTTTTACTGCTAGAGGCCCTACATCCACATTTGTGTACAAAATAAATTTAAAGTAAGACCCAAAGTACACAAATGCGTACATATAAAATTAAATGTTGTTTTAGTAAAGACTGCTGTAAATTTAACAAAATTATTTACGTGTAACTAATCTTCCAACCTTTTGCAAGTATGTGATAACAACAACGAACGAAAAGTTCAATTTTATAAATACATGTTTTACACTTACCACGGCAACTTCGTAATTTTGTAAAATCAGCTGTGCTAGTTGAAGCCATGGCATCTGTACGTCGTTCTCACAGCACAATTTCTCCACTACTGCAGCGTTTCTAGCAACAACTTGAATGGTATATTGATAGTAAGTGCACGATTGGCAAATTGCGCTCGAAATAATATATTAAAAAAATTATCTGAAATTTGTACACAAATGTGTTCGCCAGGTCTGACGAGAATATGTATATGACATTAAACATATTACACTTTAAACAATTTTTTTTATATATAAGCAACAAGGTAATATATTTGTAAAATTAACAAAATAATATTACTAAAGTTTATAGTGTATATTTACAGAAAGAAAGTTGTCAAAAAAGAAGGTTAAAACTAGTAAATTTTACTTACACTCCCTCCCCCCGGGGCCATAATAGCTACCACATGTATTTTCTCGATTTAAATTTTTCGTTACGAAAAATTGGACATAGAATTGTGCAAATATTATCTCCATTTTTTTAAAGAAAATGTTAATTATTCTCCGTCGTAACTATGATTCAGCATTCTTTGTTGACCTATTGCGTTGTGAAGTCCGTTTATTTGTGCTAGTAAACTTATTGTTTTTTTTTTCGCAAATAACTTATCTAAATTATGAAAATTAGCATTATGCTTGTTGATCGACGTAGTTCGATTTATTATATACATGCAACAAAGGATTTTTATTTAGAATTAATAAAACAAAAAAAGAAAAGCTAGAAAATTTTTTCTATGCGTAGAAAGAGGTTGTCTAGCACGAGCTTCTGCAAACGAATTCCAATTTATAAAACTTGGAGAAAATCACTACCATTTGCCAGATTCTAAAAAAAAGCATTACATTTAAAGGCATCAATGTTGGAAAAAGCGAGCACTACGAATGAAGACATCAAATCTATATTTCTTACAAACAGCGCAAGGTGAGTATAAATGTTATTAATATAATTACGAAATTTATAATTGTTCTATTTTATTAGGTATATAATATTAAGCGCTGGCGGAGAAAAAGGATTTATAAAAGATGCGCTTTTAGTAATGACATCTAAATCGAATAAGGGCGATTACCACGGCGAAATGAATGCGGCAGTGTTTAAAGATTGGCTTCAGAGAAAATTTCTTCTTAAATTAGAAGAACCATCGTTGATTGTTCTTGATAATGCATCATACCATTCACGTTTGGAAGAAAAAATTCCAAACCAAAGTTGATCCAAAGAAGAGTTGAATTTTTTTTTAATTAATCACAATGTGTATTTCACTGAAATTATGTTTCAGAAAGAGTTATTGCTTAAATCAAAAGCTGTAAATATTGGAAAGCAGTATGTTGTGGATAATATTATAAATTCGTTTGGGCACACTGTGCTAAGGTTACCTCCCTGCCATTGTCATTATAATGCCATTGAATTGGTATGGTCACAGGCAAAACGAAAATTTGATTCTATAATCTTACAAAAGTGCGACGTGGAAATGGCGTGGCAAGAGGCTCTGGACGATGTAAAAGATGAGCAGTGGTCAAATTATGTGCACCACGTAAATGACATTAAAAATGAGTATAAAAGGGAACAACTAAATGATATTGGGGAGCATCAACATGAAGTTATTATTAATTTAAATGATGGTACTGATAGTGATGGTGACGACGAATAAAAATGTTTTTTCATTATAATATTGATTTTTATTTTTCTTTCTTGCATGCTCTGCCTATATTTTTATTATGATTAATATAATTTAATATCTATATAAATGTAATATTATAGGTACCTATTTAAATATATGACAATAAATTAATAATATTAGTAACTAGATTTTTTTATACATTTTATTATTATTTTATAAATATTTATTTATTGAACTACCAAATATTATGAATTAAAACTAGGATGAGGCTATTTATACATACGGTATGTATACGCAATTGGCTATTTATTCAAACTAAAAAAAAAAAGAACCTAAATCAACTTACTAACCTAACCTACCCTAAATAGCTAATTAAGTAAAAATACTGCTTGTATAAATAGCCAATTGCGTATACATACCGTATGTATAAATAGCCACTTTCTTAAAACTAATATACATTCAGAAATTTATTATATGAATTTTATTTTATTATTTCGAATTTATTAATTTAAATTTAAATGATGGTGTTGATAGTGATAGTGACGACGAATAAAAATGTTTTTTCATTATAATATTGATTTTTATTTTACTTCCTTGCATGCTCTACCTCTATTTTTATTATGATTATTATAATTTAATATCTATATAAATGTAATATTATAAGTATTTATATATATATATATATATATATATATATATATATATATATATGACAATAAATTAATAATTTTAGTAACTATATTTTTTTATACATTTTATTATTATTTTATAAATATTTATTAATTTATTGAACTACCAAATATTGTGAATTAAAACTAATATACATTCAGAAATTTATTACATGAATTTTATTTTATTATTTTGGCAAAAAATGATTCACTTTTTCAAAATACATTATTGTAGAAAAATTATTACTTTGAAATGATAGCAAAGAGTACTTGGCATAAAAGCCAGCCAGAACTAACATCTGCATCAGTGTCTTCCCGACACTGATCAAAGCACCGTACTGATGATACCCTATAGGTCGAAACACGTGTCTACGGTTAAACTGGCCAGTCATTGATGCATAGCCTAATAAGCCGATTCAATGTCTGAGTATCTTGTGAAATTTTGGGAAAAATATAAAATCTCAATATTTTTGAGTATACTAATGTTTTTTGCTAAAATTGCTGTTTGCAAACATCTTCTACTAAATTTATATTACAAGTAGAAAAATCTGTTTAATAAATACAAAAGTAAAATGAACAAATGCAATAAAATTCTATGCTCACTATAATTTCATTTAATTATTTGTAATTGACAAAGTAAATATAAATTGATTTAGTTTCGATTGAAAGACTAAAATTACATCAAATGTGTCAAGAGAATAGTGGTTATTTTTTAAGTTACATATTTGAAGATTTAAAAAATAAATGATAGGGAATTTATTTAATACAGGTTATAGTTTTAGTAATTAAATTTTTGTGATATTTATTATTGTCATTTTTCTATCATAATCAATCAGGTAAAAATTATTTTATATCATGTAAATTATCTTGTTTTTAAGTTAATTGGAGACAAAAATGATATAAAGTTAAAAATATAATTTTTAGCAACTATGATATTAATTAACGACTTTAATTAGTAACTAATATATAGAAGTTGCTAATGGCAAAGGGTCGTTACAGCATAGCGCCTTTTAGCATACTTTAGATACGTGTATTTTAAATTATCTTTTTTTAAAAAATATAACTCTTTTTAGCATAATTTATATTTTAAAATTTTAAATAAAATTAAAAGTTTTCAATGTATAAAAATATTGGACATATAATAAAATAAAAACTTAATATTGAAATTATGACTACTTTTAACTAAAAATACTCTAAAAGGACTACCAAAGTGATTCCTAACTCCTAACACAGTTGCTATGTATGTGTTAATATATTAAGGGCATTTCAAGGCAAACAAAAGACTATATTCAGACAGGTGGTGGGAATACAAAAAAAGATAATTTTACATTCGATTTATTCGTTTAATACTACATATTTATGATAACTACTAATTATTAGAAAAATTAGCTCATTTACGTACAATTAATAATTTAATAACTATTTTTATATTCAGACAGAATTAGCATATAAAAAAAATTAATCAAATATTAAATTGTCAATATTTTCTTTGTTTAATATTATTTTGATTTCCAAAAAATATATACATATATTGTTAATTATAATAAAGAATAATCATATTTTTTTCAAATAAAAAACATGTGAGATAAGAGAAAATCGCATTTTTCAAGGAAAATGATGAAAATAATTTTTTTACAAATAAACTGCACATAAATAAATTCTGAAATTAATACATAAGTGCTATAATAACAATTAACAACATATATATTTTTTGGCAATCAAAATAATAATTAACAAAGAAAATATTGACAATTATATATTTGATTAATTTTTTTTATATGCTAATTCTGTCTGAATATAAAAATTGTTATTAAATTATTAATTGTACATAAATTAGCAAATTTTTCTAATAATTAGTAGTTATCATAAATATGTAGTATTAAACGAATAAATCGAATGTAAAATTATTCATTTTTGTATTCCCACCACCTGTCTGAATATAGCCTTTTGTTTGCCTTGAAATGGCCTTAATATTTTCTTTTAGAACCAACTGTAAAACTATTCAATGTTTTAACAATTTTTAAAGAATTTTAACAACTTTCCTATAATTTTATCAAATATTGATAATTTTGAAAAATATTTTTTACATGATTTTATCAATTTTTAAATTTGATATTTTTCGAAGAAAAATTAAGTTTTTTAAAATAATATATAGGAAATGAGTAACGAGCAACTGAATTGAAATTATTGTTCTTAAAGCACTTTGACTAAAAGAAGAAACAGTGGCATAGCTCTCGGTTCACGGTGTGTCTGTAACATTGTCCAAAAATTAAATCAAAATATATATAATTCCTTTATTATGGAGCATTCTAAATCAGTACGAATCTGAAGTTATTGTATGAGAGGGTGTGTGTTGGTCGTTGGCTCGTTCGCTCGTTTGTAATCGCAACTCCTTCTAAAACAAAATAACCTAAAACCGGTTGAACAAATTTTCATTAAATTTTCTAGGTTTAGTACCAAAAATAGATCATGTGGATCTGTTTTGTTCCAACGATGTCAACTTTGCGAGAAAAGAATTATTAAAAAAAATTATTATCGCAACATTATGTATCATATTTTAATCTAATTTTTACTATAAAAATTTGCCTAGTGTCTACATAAATTATATAATTCCAGTAAAACTTTCCAAGAAAAAATACTTATTAAGAAAAATATTTATGGCTACAATAATTACCAGATTTTAATAAAAATTTTACAAATAAATTTTTAGTGCAAATGCGAATATAAATTATATAATTTTTTGTAAAATACAGTTTTGCCAACTTTAGGACAAAAAAATTAATACATTTTTTAAAAAATAAATTGTTGATCAAGAAAATTAATCAAATTTTCATCAACATATCCCTTTAAAAGTACTCACAAAAATTATCTGGTGCTATATATATATATATACGGGTGTTCGTTCGTTAAGTTCTTATGGGCGTTTAACTTGCAAATTCGATAATTTGCGATATACTTCTTTCTCGAGTTAAATTCGGAGAAATACTTAGAATACTTTTTAATAAACAATAAAAAGTTCTATAATTTGATTTTAGTTTTAATTTGCTAGCATGTGCCGTTTGGGCGCTAGAATTTTTTTTTTTATTTTTTTGTTTTTATTTTTTTCCTTAAAAACTATGAGGTGTAAGAAAATAGGCGTGGTTATTCTAGGATGCATCGTTTAGTAGAAAAAAATTAGAAACTGAATTTTTGAAAATTTCTCAAGGGGGTACCCTTGGGATTTTTTCAAAATTTGCTCAAAAAAATCTGAAAAAAAGCAGTACAATAGAGAAAAAAATTTGCTACATAATAACTAAGTAACTTTTTTCTCTAACTCATTCTGGTTTGGCAGGAAAGAAAAAACAAATTAAAATGCAAAAAATATTAATTTTCAATAATTTTTCTTGCCAAGCCAGATGAGTTAGAAAAAAAGTTACTTAGCTATTATGTAGCTAATTTTTTTCTCTATTTTACTGATTTTTTTCAGATTTTTTGAGCAAATTTTGAAAAAAAAATCTTATTTTGAAAAAATTCCAAGGGTACCTACCCCCTTGAGAAATTTTCAAAAATTCAGTTTCTAATTTCTTTCTACTAAACGATGCATTCTAAAATAATAATTTCTTTACTCAATTATAGTACTCATTATTTCGCATTTTTCCATACCACTCTTATTTTCCTACACCTCATAAAAAAATAAAAACAAGAAAATTAAAAAAAAATTCTAACGCCTAAACGGCATATGCTAGTAAATTAAAACTAATACCAAATTATAGAACTTTTTATGCCCTATCGAAAAGTACTCTAAGTATTTTTCCGAATTTTACTCGAGGAAGAAGTATAAGAGAATTAAAAAAGTGTTTTTAGAAGAAATTAGCTTCCAAAAATGAACAAATAATAAATTTTTATCGTTAAATATTTTCTTTCGGTTACTAAACTGTATCCACTCGTTTTGTTTCGCACTGTATAACAGTAAAAAAAATTATATTTTTTTATTTTATCTTAGTTGGTTACAAAAAGGTAAACAGAAAAACTTGTGTAATAAGTATTATTATGAACAATAAAAATATTGACCAACATCCAAATTAGCTGGACTGCTAAGCCTTAATAATCCAATATCATGATGTAGTTTTGTTGAATCATATTGGGCATGTGGAATTTTTTCTGCAACAGTATAATCTTGAACTCGTGGTGCACAGTCGTCTTCATTGTCGACATTACAATCAATATCTGTTCTCAAATCATGTTCACCTAAACGTACTTCTGCGCTAATTAAATCATATTATTAATAATAAAAAATATTATAATTAACCTAACTTACATTGACTCAGTTATACAATGGGCAGCTGTCAATACGTATTTATCGTTGATTAGCGAACCATCACAACGAAAACTTAACCGGTCATCTATAATAAAGATTCAATTTTGATTATAAAACTGGAAATATAAATGTTGATGTATTTAATAATTAAACTATTTAAAAATATTTATTATTGTTATTTTTTTATATAAAGCTTTATTAAGATTTGATTATTTAGTTAAATTATTTGTTAATTTAGTAAAGATTGTCCTAAAATGATAACAAATAGATCAGAAATTTAACATTTCAATTTGATTTACCATTACCGTTTATAAATAATTTGCGTTTATTTTTATATTGCGATACTTATATAAAATATATTATTTTTTTTTCTTTTTATTATATTTTATAATTAACATTTCTTATTTTAATTATGTTTTATAATACCGAAAATATTTATTAATCAGTAAAATTTTATAGAATGAATGTAATATATATATTTATTTCGAAAATCCTTAATTTTAAATAAAATTTTCTCAATAAAAAGTTGTTAAAACTACAAACAAAAATAAAATTTGGTAAATTTTCTATTTTTATTAATATTTTTGTAGAAAACAAACGAATCATTAATTTTCCTCAATAGAAAAAGCAACTTTAGTCTAATTTTTCAAATTTTATAAAATTATTTTGAATTATATAAAAAAATACTATACTAAATTAAAAATTAAAACACTGAATTTACCGCTATATGTAATCCCATTGATTAATACTGTAAAGGTTTGAAGTATGTGCAAGATGAAAAAGAACAGAAAATTATCAAGATTTATGACAAATAAATGCAGATCAGATATTGTTATTTTGACAACGTGAAATTTGTACATTTATCTAAAAACTTAGCCGCTACTTGCAAAAAATGTATTTCTGCGTTTAATTTTCTAAAGTTTATAGTTATTATTTTTATTAATATTAATATAGTTTTTTGTTTATTTACCATAAAACAAGTTTGGAATCAGATTAGAGCTGAATGAAGCATGTGGTATCTAGAATTAGCTTGTAATTTACCCTACTGCGCATGCTTTATACGCACTGTAAAAAAATCGGTAATTTTACGTAAAAACCCGGGGCAACTGATTTACACCAGTTTAATATGTAAAATAGGCGTCACAAGAAAATTTGTACATAATATGTATAATATACATATTATGTACAAATATTTAAAAATTGTATTGTGTTTTACATCTTTTTGATAAGTTCTTACAAACAATGTTTCTACTCTCTGACTGATAATATTTTAAATCTACAATTTTTACTTAATATATTATAACCTAAAATAAAACATGTGACATATATTATAAAACCATTCTTCGGATGTATAATCAATTTTAATAACTTAGCTGAAGATGATCATGCTTTATGATCGCAATGTCCTAATAAAACATTAATTAAATTACAATTTGAATTTAATATATTTGAAGAAATTAGTATTAATTCGGGTAGGTTAAGTGGCGAAGGAAAAAAATCACTTGTACAAATTAATAAATATCTCGTAAAATCTAAGTAAAATCCTACAAAATCATGATAAAATTAATTAAAGATTTTTGTAAAAATTCTGTAAAATTTCGAGTAAAATCATTACCTACAATCTTAGAAATTTTTAATAAAATCCCTAAAAATCATTACAATCTCAACAATCATACTTAAAATTTATACAATCTGGGACATAAAATTTGAGAAAGTGGTATCCCTTTCGTTAGGTGGTGCTTTTGTTCGGTAAGATTTGGTCTATTGAATTTTAATTCTACAACCATTTTTCACACCAACAGTAACATCAATGAATATGTTAAAAATTTGATTTCTTTTTTAGTGTTACATTTGTACCAGTTTTCTTTTTTTTATGTAAAGACTGATTTGATCGGATTATATTAAATTTATTAACATCTTTTCTTTTTATTAACTCGTTTTCCTTCCTATCTGTTTGTTTGTTTTGTCTGTTCGGTACAAATTTTGCAATCAATTTTAAAATAATTTCACGATGACCTAGAGACTTGAAACTTTAAATGTATTTCAGAATTGGATGATAATGCAATATTAACATACATACACAACCACACCATGTACTCAAAAGAGTGTGGCACAAACTCTTTCCACTAATCCAGGGTCGTTCCTACCAGGCCTGCTGTGCGTGCCTGCACGTAGGCGGCCGATTTTTGAATAACTTGTTTGATTTGAGCGACCGACGATGCAATTAAGAAGCATTGCTCTGATTTAAATATTGCATTGCAAGTGAATGATAGAATATCAATTTTAAAAGATGTAAATAGAGTAGAGCTATATACTAAATGTTTATCGTTCAAAGTTCAAAGCATTATTTAATTCTGAGGTTTATAAATGTAAGGATATATTGGAAAAAATTGTTTGTAACGATTTGGTGCACTTGTTTCCTAATTTGGCAATAGCATTTAGATTGTATTTGACGTTGCCAATAACAGTTGCAAGTAGAGAAAGATCATTTTCAAAACTAAAAATTGTAAAAAATTATTTAAGGTCAATCATGACACAAGAGCGCTTATCTAACTTAGCTCTTTTATCAATAGAGCACGACATATGTGAGAAAATTGATGTTGCCAAAGTCATAGACAAGGTTGCTGCGAAAAAAGCTCGTAAAACGCCACTCTAAAATTTTATATTAGGAATTGAAAATGTGATATATATTTACAAAATGCGTTAACACAACAACTTCAATGTATTCTGAATTTCTCATTATAAATTTGAATAAAGCACTTATGGTATACTTATTTAAATATTTATTTCAATTGTCAAAGTGAGGGTGGGGGGCGGCAAAAAATTCCTCAGCACCCAGGCGGCTGTACACCTAGGAACGGCTCTGTCACTATCCCCCAATTAATTTTCTCCAAACATTTCTATCCAAACAAACAACGCATACAGAAATTACAAAAAACAACTACAGAAAACACACACACACACACATACACACATAAGATTAAAAGCAGAAAATAATTATTTAAATAAAAAAATAATTTTAATGTACCACGTTTTTAAAACGGACTAAAAAGTATAAAATAATTTCTCCTAGAAAAACATGGAGCGAATGCAATAATAGATAATAGTAAGGAGTGCGCCCCACGTATTTTTCGTATATTTCTAAGAGAAATTTTTTTTTATTTTTTAGTCCGTTTTAGAAATGTGGTATATTAATTTTTTTCTATTTAAATAATTATGTTATTGCATAATTTTGATCAGTTTCGGCGTAACTTTTCGTGTAAACAGCAACATATGTTGTAATATTTAATTTTAAACATAATGCAAAGCTTTTCTTTAATGGTTGGTTATTAAAATAGTCGCAGACACTGTAAGCAAAATCATATCAAATTTACGTCATTTAAGAAGAAAAAGAAAAACAACTTATACTATCAAATTATCGTTTACTTTTATTCTTACAAAAGCGATAGATCAAAAGCGATATTTTTTTGCTGTCAATAATTGATAATCTTCTGAATAAAAAATCCGCATAAAATGTTTTAGAAATCAGACATAAAACAAACAAAAATTACAACATATGAATAATTAATGATTTTTCACGAAGATAAAACTTTGTTTATCATTAACATTGAATAAATAATAATAAAGATTATATATTCAATGTTATTAATAAATGTCAGTAGTTAATTTTTTTTAGAAACTAATTTTGATAAAAAAATCATTCACTTAAAAATTAATTCATTTATATACATCAAAATTTAATATAATTATGTATAATTTACTTCAAAATAAAGAAATAGAACGTAAAATTATATTCGATTTTATTAAATCTTACCCGGAATTTTGTGTATTTCTATAAATTTAAATTAAATACAACTATGAAAAAACTGTGCTTTGTTTTTTCACCTTGTGTGTAAAATAATGTCATTATTTCAAGAAAGTGGCTATTTATACATACGGTATGTATACGCAATTGGCTATTTATACATACAGTATTTTTACGTAATTGGCTATTTAGGGTAGGTTAGGTTAGTTGGTTTAGGTTTTTTTTTTAGTATGTATAGCCAATTGCGTATACATACCGTATGTATAAATAGCCTCATCCTTATTTCAATCTGGCGTTATACAATATAGATACATGCAACAAAAAAGTGCATTGAAAATTAATTGAAACAAGTCTTGCGATTTAGGCGTTCGAATCAAATTTTAGATTTTTGTTTTGATGTACGATAATTCTAACTGCAGACAGTTTTATGGGTCTATTCAATTCACATCTGTAAGAATATTTTATCTTTTTCTACTTGACGAAATATTATATGAAACTTGTGCTGTCGAATTTTCCATTCGCAAAAAATTACTTTTATGTACTTGTTGCATAAATTACTATTAAAATATTGTTGTTTTATTTGACGCAATTTTGAGGTCAATACGTCTAAAGTCTAAACTAAACCATACAACGCAACATGCGTTTAGAAAATGTTCACGGTGTAAAATTCGAAGATACTTAAATAATAGGATTTTTTCAATTTTTTTTTTGTTATTTTAATCGAAAGATCTTATCTAATTATAGGCGTAAACAACAATTTTTTTTTTGCCTTATTATATCTGTAATTAACAAAAAGATTTGCCCGCCAAACAGATTTCCAAAAATCGACGTCGCCGTCGGCCATATTATGACGTTAGCAATACATAGTCAGATAATAGAGCTATATGATATCACCGCAACGTCACCGTTGAAACACGTGCTAGGCTTATTATTGTCGTAACGGTTTGTTCGGGCGGTGTTTGAAAACAGAAGGGTATTTTTTTTTCTATGGATGCTAATATTTTACTATTGTCTTGTTACTTGTACACGTGTTCTGGTTAGTGTATTAAGCAGTTTCCAGCATATCTTCATTGATATACATTTTTTTTGGTTTCTCGCAAACATTTAAAGAACTTAAAAGATTATAATTTGAAATATTTTGTCCTGCTGCTTCGAACCAAATTTTTCTTCTATCATAATTAGTTGGTACAGTAATAAATAATTTGTTACTATTATTTGACTGGTGCCTATTGCATAATAAAACTATGCAGTGCTTTTATAAAATCATTTTTAAAATGCATAAATAAAAAGAAAATTAATAAGAACAATCAACATGTTGTTTGTCATACGAAAGAGTTTAGGTTAATTTTAAGGATGAAGCTATTTATACATACGGTATGTATACGCAATTGGCTATTTATACATACTAAAAAAAAACCTAAACCAACCTACTAACCTAACCTATCCTAAATAGCCAATTATGTAAAAATACTGTATGTATAAATAGCCAATTGCGTATACATACCGTATATATATATAAATAGCCACTTTCTAATTTTAAACCAAGTGACAGTAGACAGCTTACTAAGTGCGTTTGAGTTCATAATTTTCCACAAAAATAAACTTGTTAAAAATTTCTTTAAGATTTATTTTGTTAATTTAAGTACACAAGTAATTAATTTTATAAATATACAGGGTGTAACAGAATAACTATTCCTAATTTTAACTGGAATATCCTGGGCTCAGAATATGAAGATTTAATGCAAATCACTGAGATAAAATGTGGCTCCTTACTGAGCTACAGGGTGTTTTATATAAAAATTTAAAAACGATTTTTGCCCAGTACTTTAAAACTATTTGACGTATCCTTATCATACTTGGCAGGAAATGTAGGTACCGTACACCATACTAAATTATGTTAAATAAAAGTTTCTGGCTACTGTCCGTGGCGTACAACAGGGGCAAGTGAGAGGTTGATCCTTCCTAAATTCTACGCCACTGGCGGAATTGTCATTTTAGCACAATTTTTCGATTCTCCAATACTTGCTGTGTAAAAAACATACTCTTCCTTTGTAACGATAAAGTCACTGTTTTTCGAGATATTTAAAGTTAAACATAAGCTGCACCCTTGGGATTTTTTCAAAATTTGCTAAAAAAAATCTGAAAAAATTCAGTAAAATAGAGAAAAAAATTAGCTACATAATATCTAAGTAACTTTTTCTCTAACTCATTTTGGTTTGGCTGGAAAAATTATTGAAAATTAATATTTTTTGCATTTTATTTTTTTATTTTCAATAATTTTTACAGCCAAATCAGAATGAGTTAGAGAAAAAAGTTACTTAATTATTATGTAGCTAATTTTTTTCTCTATTTTACTGATTTTTTTCAGATTTCGTTTTAGCAAATTTTGAAAAAATCCCAAGGGTGCAGCTTATGTTTAACTTTACATATCTCGAAAAACAGTGACTTTATCGTTACAAAGGAAGAGTATGTTTTTTACACAGCAAGTATTGGAGAATCGAAAAATTGTGCTAAAAAGACAATTCCGCCAGTGGCGTAGAATTTAGGAAGGATCAACCTCTCACTTGCCCCTGTTGTACGCCACTGGCAGTAGCCAGAAATTTTTATTTAACATAATTTAGTATGGTGTACGGTACCTACATTTCCTGCCAAGTATGATAAGGATACGTCAAATAGTTTTAAAGTACTGGGCAAAAATCGTTTTTAAATTTTTATATAAAACACCCTGTAGCTCAGTAAGGAGCCACATTTTATCTCAGTGATTTGCATTAAATCTTCATATTCTGAGCCCAGGATATTCCAGTTAAAATTAGGAATAGTTATTCTGTTACACCCTGTATAATAAAGTATTATATCAAAACATATATTTTTTTAATTGTATATTATTAGTCAGAATATATATATATATATATATATATATATATATATATATATATATATATATATATAGCGTACTATATTTTTTTAACTAGTACTTGCTAAATATTCTTAGCTAATTAGGTACTAAAACATGACAGAATGTCATATTATAGCTCCATTGTGTGTGATGTTCGTTGTCGTTTTTAAATTGCTTTGAAAATGTAAACTAATTTTCAATAATTAATTAAAAACTAACTAGAAAACTTTTTTTGTTACGAAAAATTATGTTTGTTATTCAACTCTCGATTGTGATAGGTTTTTCAAAATTTAAATTTTGTGTAATAACACTATTGCAAGACCCAAAAATATTAGCAGTAGATTGATAAGAGAAGCAGTAGAAATTTACAAAGGAAAAAAATAACATCAATCAGCCTAAAGGCATTGATTTAATTAAAATTTGGCTCTTTTTAATTAATAATTTTTTTTTAAATAATTTATAAATTTTTAATCTAGTTAGTAATCTAGTTATTTTCCGTAGGTGAAGGACTCATAGTTATTATATAACATAACTCTTGTTTTATTTAATCCCCAAACATTCTACGCAAAGCATTCCTAAACTTTGAGAAATAACTTTTGCTTTGTTCACATTTATGTTACATCTTATACAATTGCATAAACATTGTTATTATAGCATGTATATGTATATTGTACGATCGGATGAATGGTGTAGTAATGCATAAAGGACAAACAGCGAGACAGACTGACATACTTTGATTTTTATATATAAAGATAATCTAATTTTCTAATAGGTTAATTAAAAATCAATTAAAATATCAAGCTTTATAATCATTCTGGGATATTATGACAAATATCTATCCACAAATATTTAAAACATAAAACTAAAATTTACATTTACATATAAAAAGAATAAAATATATATTTTTGAAACTTACGAGCCATGGTAAAAGGTACACACCAACATCCAATTATTAAAAAACAAAAATTATCCAAAAACATGCAATTATTCCAAAAACATGCAATAAAACACAACATTTTTTAACAATGTCATATCCACATACTTTTTACAAACAAAACTTTAAAACATATATCCGACAGGCTCACGTTGGTAGTGAATGAGTTCAAGATCAAACCGTATTAAAAAGATTAGTAAGGTAAATCCAAATCGACATGGACTGCACGTCACAAACTGCTGGACTAATAAAACACTAACTTTATATTACCTTTCTCTTTTCTGTAAACTATTAGTAATATATCCATCTCAAAACCGTTAGAGTTTCTTTTCTGTCCTTTATGAATATCGTAAGAGAAATAAGGATAGACTATATATATATATATATATATATATATATATATATATATATATATATATATTGTAACAATTTTATTGTTACTGGCTAATAAATTGCATTGAATTCAAACTCAAACTTCGCGCGAACTATCTTTTTCCGGCTCCTAACCTGTCTTGGCCAAGCTGACGCGCTGACTGAGGCATTCTGTTCCCGGTCGTGCGAGAGTCCACATCGTAGTAACTGCAATTTTTGGTAATATTTTTTTCTGCTTTTATCTCAATCATCCGATTTAAATTTTTGAAAGTAGTGTTAAATTATTGTATATTATTATCTCGGCTATCGTTTAGAATCATTATTTTTTATAAATTTCTGTTAATTTAATTTTTTTTGCTTTCAATTAAGAACACGTGTTCGACGATTTTTTTTTGGCGTAGTGGCTTTTGTACGGCCCGGAATAGAATCATCCTTTCGTGGTTCAGGATTATAGTATATGTTAATTAATTTAGTTCTTTTGTTTGTTTGTTTTTTTGAACCATATAGCTATTCCTTTCCATTGGACCTGGGTCCTTCAATTTTGTTTTAAATACCCCAGTTTTGTTTTCTCTTTAGATTCGTAATACTCTGTTTAGATTGGTGTCTTTGGGGCACCCTTGGGTTCTTAAATTTATAATGGTTGGCCTTGCTTAGTGCGGTCAAACATATCATTTTGTGCGGTGTGGAGTCATTCCTTTTTGTGTGAAGGAGCTTGTGGCCGAACTTCGCTGTTGGCGCAGCGCTAGTTGAAATCTCGTCATTTCTTATTAATTTGTATTTATTGTAGTTGATGTTCGAGTATTTAGATTGTTGAAGCCAGCTTTCTTGTTGTCGATTTTTTGCTGTTGGCTTCAATCTAAAAAAATTAATAAGATTCTGCGAAGTTCGAGTTGGAGCATTCCGTGGTAGCATTTTCACACAATAAGAGCAAATGTAAGTAGCATTGGTTTTTGTAACGATTTTTGTATTTATTTGATATCTGCCCTAATGTTAAATTATATTTGGTAATTATTTATTGTTTGATATTGATGAAATTATTAACATTTTGGTATTTAAATTGTATTAATTATTCTGCTCAATTTGTTTTATTTGCGATTTACTATTGTTTCAATTATTGTAATTTTTTTGTATTTGAATTGTACTAAGATTTTTGCTAAATATTTTAAATAGTTTGTGTATGACATTCTCGCTTAGTTACATTATTATTCTGTTCAAGTTAGAAAACATTGTAAGCTCACGAGCAGTGATTTTTATTGGGCAACTTAACTTATATCTTGTGTAAAATTTTGTCAGTCGTAGCAAGGATACTGTTGTTTGTATATGATTTTTCAGGGTTGGTGTAGTTGTTGCTGGAGGATTCAGTTTAGGGCTGTGTCGTTTGGTCGTCGTCTCCAGGTGGAACCAGCCTCAGTCAGTTAAGACAAAGTACGCTGATAAAAATCGATCTATCCGAAACACGGCTCAGGAAAATCGTTCCAGTTCCAAATATTAGGTGACTAGATCACTAAGGATTTAAATCGCTCGTTTCACGAAAATCAGCCCGACCACTTGAGCTTATATTTGTCGTCCACTTGAGCTTATCTTTGTCGTCCACGAGCTGTACCAACTCACAGTCCTGGCTGGATGCCTTCAGCCTTCTACTCCAACAAGAAGAGGACTTAGCTAGGACCTTGCTCGGTAACTTTCATAAGCGTAAGATCTATCAATCATATCTTTGTTGCCCAAAAAAATCCATTAAACAATTTGTAGTCAATATAATAATTTAAAA
Source organism: Clivina fossor (assembly GCA_963966155.1). NCBI lineage: Eukaryota > Metazoa > Arthropoda > Insecta > Coleoptera > Carabidae > Clivina > Clivina fossor. The sequence continues at coordinate 8,494,481 of OZ014555.1, read as the reverse complement.
CTCTGTGAGAAAAATTACTAAACTAAATAAAATTTATTTAAATTCAATTCTGCTGCATCAAATTGAGTTTCATTTCAAAAAAAAAAAAAAAAAAAAAAATAAATACATAATAAATAATTCCATAAACAAAACTGAAACCATTATCCAATAAATTTGTGTTTCCTGGTGTAATTGTCCAAACCTTTGGCCTTCGAGTTTCTGCGATACTTGTAAATTTTTTATATCTCAGTGGCGCCTCTGAAACCCACCCCTATTGCCTACCAAACCAACTGTAGCCGGAGCCGTATGGCGGATTCAGGTAGGAGCCAAAAATAAAATAAATAATAAATAAAATAATACTCAGAAAAACGTCATACATATTTTGGCGCCTCCCAACTTGGGGCTTTTGTTGATTTTTTGATTAGCGTCTTTTGTAATTGATATTTGATATTTTATTTTGGTTATACTTAATCGTGACATACAATTATTCATTAGGTGTGGTAAAAAATCCTATCATTCCTTCCTTAGATTGGTTAATGGTTTTGTTTTGAGTTGTATTGCTTGTAAAAATCAGTGCTACTAATTATTCAGTATAGTTGTTATTATATTATTCGATTTTAGTGTATAAGAAAATTATTGTTATATTCTGTTGTAAAACCATTGCTACACACCGTATATTTTCTTGTATTAATATTATATTTTTCTGTTATTATGGCCAATTTACCGTTCGGTCTTGAGCATCTTTCCGATGAGGAAATTATATATGAATTGTCTATCCGGAATGCGGATAACACTGGTACGATCGCAGATTTGAGGACAGTCTTGACGGGGTTATTGCAGTTGGAGTTTGAGGGTGCCTCGCTTGTTCAAACCGCTTTATGTTTGCCTGCTGAATTGGATGCACGGTGCTGTAAATCTAAGTTGCATGATCTTTTGGGTATGATACACACTTTTGCTTATTTATCGGGTGCTGAACAACGCCAACTTGATGAGAAATCGGCTGCTCGTTTTGCGTATTTACATTCGAGAATTTTAAGAATTCATATTGATTGTCAGCGCGAACTCATCTCGTTGTTGTCGGTTGTTAAGCAACTGCATGTGAAAAATAAAGAGTCACTTGAAACTACTCCAAATTTGATAAATTTGAATGTTGCAACTGACTCTGAGTTGAGTAACAATACCGCTAATCCCGCCTCTATCCATCCTCCCTCAGACGGATTTTCCACGCTTATAAATCGCCTGAATTTTGATAGTACAGTAAACAGTAATACGTTTCCGAATCGTTCGGGACAAGTTTCACATTCATACTCCGAATCTTCGCCTGCGCGACCGGCTGTTACCTTCCGTGAAATAACGCCATGTGAACGAACACCCGCTTATCAGTCCGATAATTCTAACATCATTCCAAAATGGAACATTACTTTTAACGGTTCTTCCGGGATCAATCAGTTTTTGGAGCGCATTCTTGAAGCTGCTCATGCTCATAACGTTTCTCCGGACACACTGTTTCGACAAGCGACTTTATTATTTACTGGTGACGCGTTAGTCTGGTTTCGCATGATTCGTTCTACTGTAAATACTTGGTCTGAGTTAGTATCGCGTTTGAGACAAACATTCCTGCCTGCTAACTACGAATTATCTCTTTGGGACGAAATCCGTCAACGAACGCAAGGTTCCAATGAACGCGTTGAAATTTATATCGCGGTTATGGAGAATTTATTCTCTCGGTTACCTACTTTACCGCCTGAGAACACTCGCGTTATTACTATTCAAAAGAACTTGCTTCCGCACTTTCAACGGTTATGCGCGCTGCAATCTATTAGCTCGCTATCGGATTTAATTAATAGTTGTAAACGGATTGAGGATTCCGAATGTAACGTATCGTCATTAAAAGCTCCCCCAACTCGCAATCCATTATTATTGGAACCTGATCTCGCGTATCAACGTCCTGCTAAACCACAAGTTTCAATCGTCAATTCACCTACTCCGGAAACCAGGTCATGCTGGAATTGTCATACTGTCGGTCACTTGTCCTTGTCATGTACAAAGCCGAAAAATATTTTCTGTTATGGTTGTGGACGAAAGAACGTTACGCGCCCTAAATGCCGTGTTTGTAATCAGTCAAATCTGTCAAAAAACGAGTGCGCTGTTTCCGACGCGTCAGCCCTCGAAAACATGCCCCGTTCCGAGCTGACAAACGCGAATGGACTGCCTGGTTAAACACTATCTTTGAATTTTGTCGTACACCTGACGTTTCTCCGGTTTTTAATGAAACTTATGGTGATAATCGTCCCTTTATCTCTGTTATGTTGCGTAATAAATGTGTTACTGCGCTGCTCGATTCCGGCGCGAATATTTCTATCATTGGCGGTCGTGGCCTGTCTCTTTTAGGCAATGTTACTTTTACTTCGTCGCGTTCTGCTATTACTACCGCGGATGGCCAGTTACAAGCCACTCTAGGAAATGTAACTTTACCGATTACGGTTAATGACGTGACTAAGAAGTGTACCTTTACGGTGGTACCGTCTATTCGGCATCCTCTGATACTGGGTATGGATTTTTGTCGTGCCTTCGGTCTGTCGTTAAATTTTTCGAATAACTCGTGGTCGGCTGCTTCCGAAATTGCTACGTGCCGAGGCGTGTCTAGTTATGATGATCTTAATGCCACACAACGTTGTTCTTTAAACTCCGTGATATCTGATTTCGAATCTCTCAATACAAGCGGTTTGGGTAAAACTCACTTAGTTGAGCATATCATTGATACCGGTGACGCTTTACCAGTTAAGCAACGCCAATATCCGTTGTCCGAAGTAGTTCGTGAACACTTGAATGTCGAACTTAACGATATGTTAAAATCGGGAGTAATTCGTCCTTCTTTTAGTCCTTGGTCATCACCCATATTGATGGTAAAGAAATCGTCGGGTGAATACCGCTTTTGTTTTGATGGTCGCAAATTAAATGCTGTCACAAAAAAAGATTCTTACCCCCTGCCGCGAGTCGATTATATACTCAATCAATTGCGTAGTGCTAGATATCTCACCTCTATCGACTTGAAGAGCGCGTTTTGGCAAGTTCCTCTTTCCCCTACCTCCTGCGAAAAAACCGCGTTTTCGGTGCCTGGCCGCGGACTGTTTGAATTCGTTCGTATGCCCTTCGGTTTGTGTAATGCGCCTCAGACACTTCAACGTTTAATGGATCGTATTATTGGTCCTGAATTAGAACCTAAAGTTTTTGTATATTTAGATGATCTTATTATTGTTTCGTCGTCTTTTGATGATCATGTAGATACTTTGAAAGATGTTTACCGTCGCTTAAAGACGGCTGGTTTGTCGATAAATCGCGAAAAATGTAAATTTTGCTGTCATTCATTAAATTATCTCGGCTTTGTGATCGATCAGTTCGGCCTGCGTACTAACCCGGATAAAGTCAGCGCCATCGCTAACTTTCCGCGTCCTACTAACGTAACGGAGATTAAACGGTTTCTCGGACTATGTTCGTGGTATAGGCGTTTTGTTCCTAATTTTGCCTCTATTTCTGCACCTATCTCGGAGCTTACGAAAGGTAGAAAGAAAAAGATGCCAGTCTCCTGGACTCCTGCTGCGGTTTCCGCTTTTGAGAAATTAAAATCTGCTCTAACCACCACGCCTATTCTCGTTAGTCCTGATTACTCTCGGCCGGTACGCCCTTTCCGAATATATACGGACGCTTCTAACTTCGGTATCGGCGCCGTGTTGACGCAAGAGGATACCGATGGCGTCGAACATGCCATATCCTTTATCAGTCGTACGTTGAATCGCTCCGAACGAAATTATTCTGTAACCGAACGTGAATGTTTAGCCGTGGTTTTTGCAATTGATAAGTTTCGGCCATATGTCGAAGGCTTACCGTTCACTGTAGTTACAGACCATCATTCTCTACTTTGGTTGATGCGAATGTCTGAACCTGCCGGGAAGCTTGCTCGGTGGGCCGTTAAACTACAACAATTTGATTTTACGCTCGTTCATCGTCCTGGTAAGGAACATGAACTGCCAGACGCACTTTCGCGCGCTCCTTTAGAAATAGCTGCCGTTGATAAGTTCGAAGATACCCACGATACGTGGTATATTCATATGCGCGAACGTATTCTCGCTACTCCTGAACGGTATCCTGATTGGCGGGTAGAAAATCGAGTTATCTTTAAGCTTGTGTCGCATCACGGGGAAATACCGGTCAATCTCTCTGCGTGGAAACTCGTTGTGCCGCGTTCGGAGGAACAGAATATTGTCCGGCAGCATCATGACGAACCGACTGCTGGTCATTTCGGCATTTTTAAGACCATGCGACGCATCGCGGAGCGTTACTACTGGCCGCGGATGCTCAGTTCTGTCATCCGCTACGTGCGTCGTTGTCGGACCTGCCTTGCGAACAAGGTAGAACAGCTACCCCCTGCCGGCCAAATGGGTAAGGCAAAGCAAATTTACTTTCCGTGGCAAGCCATCTCGATTGACTTGATGGGCCCCCTCCCTCCTACTACCCATCCCCACCGCTATCAATACATCCTCGTGATTTCGGATTGGTTTTCCAAATACATTCTTTTGTTTCCGCTTAAACAGGCCAGCGCGCCCAAAATTTGCGAAATTTTAGAACGCGATGTGTTTCTCTTATTCGGTGTGCCGCAAATTGTGATGGTCGATAACGGTACACAGTTTACGAGTGCTGTTTTTACAGAATGTATGGCAAAATATCAAGTGCCGAAGGTTTGGTATAATGCAAAATACCACCCTCAAGTCAACTTCGTTGAACGATCTAACCGCGTAATTAAGACGGCTCTCCGATCCTATCTTTCCAACAACCATCGGGAATGGGATAAGCACCTTCCGGCCATCGCTCAAGCCATTCGTACCTCCGTACATGAGGTTACCGGTTTTGCGCCTGCTTTTTTAATGTTCGGACGTCATGTACCGACTTCGGGTAAATTTTATGATAAGCTGCCGGATAATATCTGTTCTAGCGAGCCGTTGGAGTATGCAAATCGGTTGCAGTCTCTGTCCGACGTTTTCAAAACGACTCAAGACCGAATTCATCGCGCCTACGAACGAAATGCGCGGTTCTATAATGCTCGTCGTCGAAATCTAGAGTTTAACGTCGGTGACGTGGTTTGGAAGAGGAATTACGTTCTGTCGGATGGTGCTCGTCACTTTTCTTCTAAGCTTGCGCCGCGTTATACCGAATGTCAGGTTACTACCAAGATCTCTCCTTTAACCTACCGGTTATCGGATTCGCTCGGTGTCGATATCGGCGTTTGGCACGTAAAAGACCTAAAGGCCTCACCTGTTGACGTAGAGGATGTTGAATAGACGTTTCATCCGTGTGTTTCTTTTCTTCGCGCCTTACCCTTATCTTCGCGATTACGTAACTATTATTTTTTTTTTTTTTTGGAGGAAACGGGGACGTGTAACAATTTTATTGTTACTGGCTAATAAATTGCATTGAATTCAAACTCAAACTTCGCGCGAACTATCTTTTTCCGGCTCCTAACCTGTCTTGGCCAAGCTGACGCGCTGACTGAGGCATTCTGTTCCCGGTCGTGCGAGAGTCCACATCGTAGTAACTGCAATTTTTGGTAATATTTTTTTCTGCTTTTATCTCAATCATCCGATTTAAATTTTTGAAAGTAGTGTTAAATTATTGTATATTATTATCTCGGCTATCGTTTAGAATCATTATTTTTTATAAATTTCTGTTAATTTAATTTTTTTTGCTTTCAATTAAGAACACGTGTTCGACGATTTTTTTTTGGCGTAGTGGCTTTTGTACGGCCCGGAATAGAATCATCCTTTCGTGGTTCAGGATTATAGTATATGTTAATTAATTTAGTTCTTTTGTTTGTTTGTTTTTTTGAACCATATAGCTATTCCTTTCCATTGGACCTGGGTCCTTCAATTTTGTTTTAAATACCCCAGTTTTGTTTTCTCTTTAGATTCGTAATACTCTGTTTAGATTGGTGTCTTTGGGGCACCCTTGGGTTCTTAAATTTATAATGGTTGGCCTTGCTTAGTGCGGTCAAACATATCATTTTGTGCGGTGTGGAGTCATTCCTTTTTGTGTGAAGGAGCTTGTGGCCGAACTTCGCTGTTGGCGCAGCGCTAGTTGAAATCTCGTCATTTCTTATTAATTTGTATTTATTGTAGTTGATGTTCGAGTATTTAGATTGTTGAAGCCAGCTTTCTTGTTGTCGATTTTTTGCTGTTGGCTTCAATCTAAAAAAATTAATAAGATTCTGCGAAGTTCGAGTTGGAGCATTCCGTGGTAGCATTTTCACACAATAAGAGCAAATGTAAGTAGCATTGGTTTTTGTAACGATTTTTGTATTTATTTGATATCTGCCCTAATGTTAAATTATATTTGGTAATTATTTATTGTTTGATATTGATGAAATTATTAACATTTTGGTATTTAAATTGTATTAATTATTCTGCTCAATTTGTTTTATTTGCGATTTACTATTGTTTCAATTATTGTAATTTTTTTGTATTTGAATTGTACTAAGATTTTTGCTAAATATTTTAAATAGTTTGTGTATGACATTCTCGCTTAGTTACATTATTATTCTGTTCAAGTTAGAAAACATTGTAAGCTCACGAGCAGTGATTTTTATTGGGCAACTTAACTTATATCTTGTGTAAAATTTTGTCAGTCGTAGCAAGGATACTGTTGTTTGTATATGATTTTTCAGGGTTGGTGTAGTTGTTGCTGGAGGATTCAGTTTAGGGCTGTGTCGTTTGGTCGTCGTCTCCAGGTGGAACCAGCCTCAGTCAGTTAAGACAAAGTACGCTGATAAAAATCGATCTATCCGAAACACGGCTCAGGAAAATCGTTCCAGTTCCAAATATTAGGTGACTAGATCACTAAGGATTTAAATCGCTCGTTTCACGAAAATCAGCCCGACCACTTGAGCTTATATTTGTCGTCCACTTGAGCTTATCTTTGTCGTCCACGAGCTGTACCAACTCACAGTCCTGGCTGGATGCCTTCAGCCTTCTACTCCAACAAGAAGAGGACTTAGCTAGGACCTTGCTCGGTAACTTTCATAAGCGTAAGATCTATCAATCATATCTTTGTTGCCCAAAAAAATCCATTAAACAATTTGTAGTCAATATAATAATTTAAAACTCTGTGAGAAAAATTACTAAACTAAATAAAATTTATTTAAATTCAATTCTGCTGCATCAAATTGAGTTTCATTTCAAAAAAAAAAAAAAAAAAAAAATAAATACATAATAAATAATTCCATAAACAAAACTGAAACCATTATCCAATAAATTTGTGTTTCCTGGTGTAATGGTCCAAACCTTTGGCCTTCGAGTTTCTGCGATACTTGTAAATTTTTTATATCTCAGTGGCGCCTCTGAAACCCACCCCTATTGCCTACCAAACCAACTGTAGCCGGAGCCGTATGGCGGATTCAGGTAGGAGCCAAAAATAAAATAAATAATAAATAAAATAATACTCAGAAAAACGTCATAATATATATATATAAAATATATAAAATTTCTGGGATTTTTTTAAAATAAGACTTTCTTCAAAATTTGCTCAAAGAAACTGAAAACTTTGATATTTTAAATGGAAACCCCTATTTTGTATTGCAGATTCGGATTTTACATAAAAAAGTATGAAGATTTTATTCACACAATTTTTTTGAATTTGATAGATGGCACTGATAGATGGCGCTGCAGTCGCAAAAATAAAATTAAACAAGCTGAAAAAAACTGGATACATAGGGTACCGTGAGTCTTTGTATGACAAAGCAAAAGAAAACTTTTGGTTTGATTTCCGCCACACTGTTTCAAAAGTTTTTTGTTTTGTGAGATCCGAATCTGTAATAAAAAACAAGGGTTCCCATTTAAGATATCAAAGTTGCCCCCCCCCCCGGGGGGGGGGTAGAAGTAAAGAAAATTTGACAGAATCACATTTTGGATTGAAATGGGTCACATTTTATTTTTGCGACTACGAATTCAAAAAAATTGTTCGAATAAAATCTTCATAATTTTTTATGTAGAATCCGAACCTGTAATAAAAAATATAGGTTTCCATTTAAGATAGCAAAGTCAACCGTCTTGTAAAGGAAATTTGACAGGATCAGATGTCCCCCTCAAAACCATTCAACTTTTATTATAACATTTTTTGTACGACACATATTTGTCGAGATATTCCAGTGGATTAATTAAAATGAGTCACCCGGTATATATATTAAAGAGTCCGTTAAAACAAAAATTTTTCTGGTAAGGCTAATATCGATAAATTTACATCAAAACAACATCAGCAATAATAATTTTTGCTTGTTTTTACGAAAGTAGCAAGTTCCTCAACAGTCTACAAATTCATCAATTTTATTTCTGACACTTTGCATATTTTGGTGAAAGATTCGTAATTTTTGTTGTATTTTATCTATTGTTTTATCTATTGCTGTATTTTTGTCTATTTTATCTTTATGAGCAAGGTAACTTTGAGAATTAATGCAAAAGATTTTGGGTGATCTTGTAACATATTTTGATTGCTATGCGTATTTTGTTTGATTCCTTTTTCTCTCTACAATTTTTAGATAAGTTTTACAGCTTCTGTCCAATGCATTGTGATATCACGTATTAGAAAAATTACGTTTGGCAACGTTGCAAAACTAGTGACGTCAAAAGACATCTGTCAAAGTATTTATTAAATTTTATTAAAAAAATATCTATATATGTATAATTTAATCGAAAAACAGAAAGAATTAAAATGATAAAGGTTAAACAACAATTAGATTTACTTAGAAAATAGAAATAAATGTGAAATATTTGTTAATTTTTTTACTTACATTTACAGTTGTTCAAAATACATAAATACAAAAAAAAAATTAGACTATTTCATATTTGTAATGTAATGTATTCGGCGACATTATGTGTATATTTGTTCGTTTTTGTAATGGCACAAGCTGATCTTGAATCGGATTCAAAATTTCCTTATTTAAACGATATGTTCGTTTAAATTCCACTTTATTAAACATAACGAAGGAATTAATTCGCTTTTTAAAAATAATCGTACTTTTTCTGCGATTATTTACTTGGCGAACCGCGCGAGTCACACAATTTTTTTTTATAAACGTTAACCATTTTGACAGCTAATACAGTGCTTAGTACAGCTTCTAGCTGTTTTAAATAATTGTTTTAAATTATTGAAAAACAACTCTTTAAAACATCCAAAAACAAAGCTTGTAATATGAATTTTTAGTATAAGCAAATACACCCAAAAACAACGTTCTTAGTATACCCAAATACAGAGCTTGTAGTATCAACCAATGTGTTTTATTTTAATAATACTCAAGAATATTGAGATTTTATATTTTTCCCAAAATTTCACAAGTTACTTAGTCATTGAATCGGCTTGTTAGGCTATGCATCAATGACTGGCCAGTTATAACCGTAGACACGTGTTTCGGTCTTTAGGACCTCATCAGTACGGTGCTTTGATCAGTTGCTGAAAGGCAACTGATACCGATGTTATTACTGGCTGCCTTTTATGGCAAGTACTTCGAAACGATAACGAAGAGTAGCAATAAATACCACCAACGCCATCTATACAATAATGCGATAAGCAATTATAGTAATAGACCTTGAACAAATAAATGTTCGTATTGTTACGGTTATAACTGGCCTACCAAGCCGATTCAATGACTGAGTAACTTGTGAAATTTTGGGAAAAATATAAAATCTCAATATTCTTGAGTATTATTATATTAAATTTCACAATGACAATACGAACATTTATTTGTTCAAGGTCTAAAGTGTTTTTTTTTAAGAATTATATATGCAATGTATCTGAAAAATTTCATGTAGGTACGCTGTAAAAAAAAAAATTACAAAATTATAGAAAAATAATAATAAAATTTTACTATAAAAAAAATCTGTAATTTTATTTTACTATAAATATTTTGGATTTCTACTTGAAAATTTTGTAATTTTGTACATAATTTATAATTATTACATAAAGTATGTAAAAATGACCTAATAAGTATATAAAATTGCTTACCTTCTGCAAATTGCATCACATACTGAACTTCTTAATTATGTAATATTACAGCTTGCATATTAATATCTGTAATAATTGTAAAATCCTTTATGTAAATATCCAAATTATACCAACAATAATATTACAGAACTAAACAAATTTTACCTATTTATGGAAAATTCCTGATAGCAAATTTCTGTAAATTTACTAAAAGAAACTTTATTAAAAAGAAAACTAATATTACATTACATACATATATATATATATATATATATATATATATATATATATATATATATATACATAACCTAACCTGTATAACCTGTATATATATATTTCCATCCCGTTGGTAACATATCATAATACGTAATGTTTGTAATAGTTCTGTTATTATGTATTTTTAAACATTTATGTATTAAATTAGAGCAGTTGAGTAATTACACCTAGAAATACTGGGCATCATAGTGTCTCATGGTTTGTAGGTAAAATTACATATTTTTTTTTTAGAATGTGCAATGTGTTTTTTTATATTATATGATAAAGCAATATGTCTCAAGGTGATATAAAACCTACAACTTACCTCAAAATTTTATCATGATGTGAAACATTTATTCTAATAATCTCATCGTTTTCTTGATCGCTCATCTCTGATCCAATTTTTAGTAAATTCATGCAAATCATCTTAAATTGTATACAAATACAACAAGTAAAAATAAAAAAAAAATCGATCAATTGTACACAATAAATTCTTAACAACTACTATAACTATTGCTCCTTGGAAAGCAAATATAATTTCGATATATGGCGATAATTTCAAATAATCTTTGTATGGAATCCAAATGTTACCCACTAATGAACGATCTCCTTTTAGAGCAGGTCGAAGTACAAAAAGACAAGCGCATAAAGTAGTACTGTAACTGAATATTTTGCCGACTGCATCGACTATTTTGTATAATGTTTGCATGTATTGTTTTGATTTTATATCTAAATCATCAGTTAGCCAAAATTCATTCCAAACAATATTCAATATTTCGGACAAAAATCTTGCTTCCTTTATTGTATAGTAAAATTTTCCACTGAGCTAAAAATATGTTAAGAATGAATAGAAAAGTATTTTTCTTTAACTGTGTTTTTACATGTTGTATATACCTACAGGGTGTTCGTTTGATAAGTTGATATAGCTAATTAATATGGAAAATCGACAATATTCATAGCGATCTTTGACCACTGGGTAGACATATAAAAGACTTTTCAGTACTCACAATGTTAATATACCGGGTGTATACTTGGTTTATGCAATATAGGAAAAACAATGTTATTTTTTTAACATCGCAATTCCTGCTTCCCCGTTAGTTATAGAGAAAAAATATAAGAAACAAAAATTGTTTACAATTAAAAACTATATTATTCACGCTTAAAATAATTGCGATATTGCGTCTCAGTAATTAATTATTAATTAAATAAATATTAACAGTTTTCGGCAATATCAGACAGCCATGGACGAAACGCGAATGTATTTTGTTATTTTTTTGCATTTAAATGACAATACACTGACATTTGTGAACAAAATACATTCGCGTTTTGTCCATGGCTGTCTGATATTGCTGAAAACTGATAATATTTATTTAATTAATAATTAATTACTGAGACGTAATATCACTATTATTTTAAGCGTAAATAATGTAGTTTTCAATTCTAAATAATTTTTGTCTCTTATAATTTTTCTCTAAAACTAACGGGGAGGCAGGAATTACGATGTTAAAAAAATAACATTGTTTTTCCTATATTGCATAAACCAAGTATACACCCGGTATATATATATATATATATATATATATATATATATATATATATATATATATATATATAATTGAAAATAACTTATGACTGGTAAGATATTTATGCTATAAAATTAAAGGGTATATCAGTCAATGTGGAAAGGTTCTTAACTCTTACGGAGCTGTGCTATTTAAAATGTACCCTACAAAATTTGAATAAAATAATCGTTTTTGAGTTTTATAAATACCATAAATACTTTATTTACCTACTTATAAAACAATGTAGGTAAATATTTTTTTTATTTTTATTTTAAACACCTAATATTAACTAATTTATTTTTCATACATTTTATTGGTTATTTTTAAGTAAAAAGTGGAGTCAAGTCGGGTGAATTTTCTAATATTTGCAAAGCGCATCTACGCGTAAACATCCGCTTCACCACACTCGTAGCATGACGTAGCAGCTTGCAGCTTTTAATAATAAAAATAACAACAGATAAAGTAAATGTTGAAGTACTAGCAACATTTTATTCAATTTTAATATAAAATTTTATTAAAAAAAAACGCAGTCATCCCAGGAACTACGAAATATTTTTTATAAAAAAAAAACGCAATCTAACCTAAAACTAATTTAACAACACATGGTTTTTTTGGACACGTTCAAGGTTTTAAATATGACACAGAACTTGTATGAAAGTAAATTTATAATCAAGAAATAAAAGGTTTTTTGTTTAAAATATAGGAATTTAAAAAAAACTGACGAATAATATTAACATTCAATTAATAAGACAAATTATAATAAAAGAATATAGAAGAACTAGCACCATAATCAAAAATACACAACAGACATTGAACACAAACACGTCAATAAAAAGCATATTTTTATAACTAATTACTATCTTGAATTCAATTTACACTTAATTGTTACATGCGTACCATTATACAAAAGAATAGTTCAAAGTATGTTATTGAGTTGTTATTTACATGTTTCTATTTTGATGAATTATTTATTGTACATTGTTAATTGTAGTTGTAATATCCCTGAAGAAAAATCAAAATTTTCGGTTCGAAATTTTGGAAATAAACAATAAAAAACTGAACAACCTAATAATCGAAAGTACAGCACGCCCAACCAAACAAGATAGTTGAGGGGCGTGGCAAAGAGCCACTGTCGTTTTCATGATACATTCAGGTTAAAAAGTATTTCGGCGGCAATATGAATATTTGACAAAGGAGAATTTGTCATTTTAGCAGTATTTAAAGTGTAATTAGGAAATGAAAAAATTAAAAATATTATTGCAAAATAAGTATATTTATTTATTATGCACATGTTATTACAGAAAAAAATTGCTTCACATTGTTACTAACATGATATAATAATCGATTCCAAATTCATATCAGAATTTTATAAAATAAATAACTTATTAATTTAAATAATTACATGTAATAATAATTTCATATTTATAAATGATATAAATTTTTCAGATAATAATTATTTACAAGTATAAAGTATAAGAAAGTCCTGGGGTGATCAGAGCAGATATATTTTTTTAGATATTAATTGGTTCATTTTTTGTTAATTCGTACAGATTATGGAACATAATTTTCATGTTATCAATTAAAAGCGTAAGCATATTTTCTATAAATCCGGTCTCTTGTAGTTACAAAATAAGCATATTATAAAATACACATGTTATTACAAAATACAAAACAAAGATTATAAACATTTAAAAAGAATTTAATCACTATCCGAATCCGAAACGATTTTAAGTAGAGTACTGCAGAATAACAAGGAAAATACAACGACACAACCTCAAACGACACAACAACTGCAAATTTGACTTTGACAATGACAAGTATGACAGCTTATACTTTTCTTGGGAGTGTACCGAGATTCGTCTGTGCGATGTGAATGCTTGAAATCTTGCCGCTTAAAATATTTTAAATAAAATTCTTTTAGTTCGCATATTTTCCGACTATCTTGTTTGGTTGGGCGTGCTGTACCTATGTGTTTATTTTAATTCCAATTCTCGAAAAACAGACTGATATCCCGACAATAAGAAATTAAAAATATATATATATATATATATATATATATATATATATATATATATATATATATATATATATATATATATATATATATGTATATATATTATACAGTGTGTCCCCGGATTGAGTTCACCATAGGTGTAATCGGCAAAAAATTTAAGAATTTCATTTTCATGTTTTGGGATTCCGCCCTGCTTTGCCTGAAAACAATTTTAGGCATATTTTTAGTTTTTTTAAAATCAAAGCGGCTATGAAAAATGTAAAAAAAACTATTTTATGTTCAGGTAAAGTGCCTTTTTGGTCAATAATACGGCATAATGTTATTGTGAAAAGTTGTTCAGAATATGAAATTATGGCTCTGTGCAAAATTTCCAAAAGATCAGTTTTTAAAATTGTGTCTGGACAAAACGCCGATTGGACAAACGCCGACCGAGGACACAACGCCGACCGGGCCGACCGCCTACCAGAGACACTACGCCGACCGTGGGTTGAGTAAAATCTGTCAATACATCAATCTCTTGCAAAATATCTATTAATAACAACGATTAGCTTGCGCAAATGCGAATGAACGGTCGGCGTTTTGTCCAGTCGGCGTTATGTCCTAACATTTTATTTTTTTTGAAATTGTGCACAGAGCCATAATTTCATATTCTGAACAACTTTTCTCAAGAACATTATGTCGTATTATTGATCAAAAAGGCACTTTACCTGAATATAAAATAGATTTTTACATTTTTCATGGCCGCCTTGATTTTTAAAAAACTAAAAATATGCTTAAAATTGTTTTCAAACAAAGCAGGGCGGAATCCCAAAACATGAAAATAAAATTCTTAAATTTTTTGCCGATTACACCTATAGTGAACTCAATCCGGGGACACACTGTACTATATATATATATATATATATATATATATATATATATATATATATATATATATATATATATATGCAGTATGTCTGAATAAGTTGGCAACAAATGGGCAAATTTTTTATTATTAATTTTACAAAAAAAAAATATTTTTCATAAAAATCTCTACATCACATATAAATAAATAATCAAGAATCAAGTTTGTAAAATATTTAGTGGTATACAGGGAAAATCAAAAATATTGATATTGAGTGCTTTTAAATTTAAATACAGGACAAAATATTATTTGAAAATGTTGCTAGGAATAAAAAATCATGCCCAAGTTTAGATTCATGGCCTTCTAATAATTAATTAATAAATTTAAAATTAAAAAAAAATACTAAGTAATTTAGCACTTGTTGAATTATTTATTAAATAATTTAACTAATTAATTAATTAATTATTTATTATTGACAATTCTTGCAAAACGAAGTAAAAGTTTATCAAATTTGCCATGAGAAAATAATTGATGTAATCAGTAAGCGCATTTATTGTTAATTTATTTTGTGATTTATCTTATTCAATAAATAATCCAACAAATACTAAGTTTTTTTTTTACTTTAAATTAAATTAATTAATTATTAGAAGGCCATGAATCTAAATTTGAACATAATTTTTAATTCCTATCAATATTTTCAAATGACATTTTGTCCTGTACTTAAATTTAAAAGCACTTTACTTTTCAGCATGAATCAATATTTTTGATTTTTCCTGTATACCGCAAAATATTTTACAAATTTGATTCTTGATTATTGATTTATGTGATGCAGAGATTTTTATAAAGGATATTTTTTTTGTAAAATTAATAATAAAAAAATTGCCCATTTGTTGCCAACTTTTTCAGACAACTGTATATATAATATACTGGATGTCCAAAAAGTCTGGACTGGGTCAAATATCAAATATATATGTATAAATATACTAATATTGCTAGATTTATAGACACATCATGTGATGTACTGGACGGATTAAATTCATGACCAATCAAAATATAGAAAATGCGAGATTGCGACCTGGTGGTGCGATGGTAGCGCAGTTACCCCAAAAGCAAAAGGGGCCGGGTTCAAACCCCGGAAAGGTCAATTCATTTTTCTTCATTCAAAAATTAACTAATGATTTAATTAGTTCATCAAAATAAATTAATGGCGATTTTTTCAGCAAAAGTTGGTAGCATTGTTCAAAAATTAAATTTTATAATTATTATGCATAAAAAAGAATCTATCCTCCAAATAGTATGCTTTAAATAAATTTTGAATATTTTTTTCGGAAAATTGGCAATTATTTATAATAATTAAATTGTTTAATTCTTTCTTTAAAACTGGATAAATAGTAGTCAAAATTTAATTTTTAAAATTTGAGTAAACATACACACACACTATCATAAACTAACAATAAGAGTTCGGATTCATCATCTAGAGGCTAGGTGAAAAATTTCTATAAAATTCAGTTTTTTTATTATTTTGGAAATATTACAGACTCCATACCTTGTAGTCAAAGTGGTAAAAATAGTAGGCATATGATTGTAAAAGTTCCATATTGGACACTAGATAGTGATAGTTTTAGCATAATGTCTCGTTCACACCAATCATTTGGTCAAAAAAATATGATGAAAGAAGTTGGCTGCAAATTGTTTGTTATAAAAATATAAGCGCCGCTATTTTCGTCAAATAAATGTGACAAATGAAATTAGCTGCACCCGCATAATAAACACGAGACGCACGAGACAACTTAACACATGATAATGTTATGTCATTTTTGTTTTGATTCCGTTTTGTTTTGTTGATGTTGTGATAGTTGTAGAAATATTTATTAATAATTTTCAATGTTTCCCGTTTTCCTCTAATTTTATTTTCTATTAATATTTGAATTTTCAAATAGTCAATAGTCAAATAGTTTTTTTGTGTTCGATATTTCTAATTTTAATCATTATTGTAGTTTAGGTTATATTATTTATTTTGTAATTTTAGTTAATAATAATTACTTTACTACTTAATAACTTAACGTTTCTTCTTTTTAAACATTCTTTGCTCCATAACCTTTTCTTTCTTTTATTTTTTGTTGCTTGGCTTAAAAGGGTTGACCCTTCTAAAATAATTATAGTATCTTCTTCTGAACTACTTGTGTCGCTTATGTTTACATATAAACAATAATTCATATACATACATATTTCGCGCCCAATATTAATAAGTTTAACCAACGTATGATTATTATGATTATCTAGTTACATTTTTGGAGATTTTACTATTTTTGCTAAAAAAATATATAAACATAAAGAATATATATATATATATATATATATATATATATATATATATATATATATATATATATATCGGTATAGGACACTTTGCCTTGGACATCTCGGTACCAAGACATTTCGGCACCGGGAAAACTCGGCACCGGTAACACATTATCACATAAATGCTAAGAAATACGAAATAGGAATAAAATTTTTTATATTTTTTCACC
The DNA here is from genome assembly GCA_963966155.1 of Clivina fossor. Classification (NCBI taxonomy): domain Eukaryota; kingdom Metazoa; phylum Arthropoda; class Insecta; order Coleoptera; family Carabidae; genus Clivina; species Clivina fossor. Next base: position 8,477,273 of record OZ014555.1, on the reverse strand, counting down.
AAAAGTTTGGGCAGCATTATTCAAAAGTTAAATTTTATAATTATTGTGCATAAAAAAGAATCTATCCTGAAATTTTTTTTTGAATATTGTACATTTATATGTAATATTACTGTTTTTAGTTAAATTTTCTTTTAATAAATATACAGAATTTCAGTAAATTTTCTATAACGAATTTTCCATAAATAGCTGAAATTTGTTTATTTCTGTAATATTGTTGTTGGTATAATTACATACATTTCCAAATTTACATAAAGGATGTATTTTGAAATGAATGAATTAAACTTAAAATATTTATTAGTATTTTTACACAAAGTACATTTTGTAATTTTACATCATATAAGAAGATATACCAACAATACGTAATTTTACATTAAGTATTTAAATATGTGATGCAATTTGCATGATTATTATGTGATTATCACAGAATTTTGAGATAGAAATAAAGAATTTTTATAGTAGAATGAAATTGCAGAATTTGTAGTGTAAAATTTTACTATTATTTTTCTGTAATTTTGCTATATATTTTTTTACAGTGAATAATTTTTATTTTATATATGAACATGTAATGTGTATCATAATATGTATGTAATTCCAGCATTCGATTTTGTCTTATCCCCGTTCACACCAATCATTTGGTCAAAAAAAAATTGAGCAAAATTTTTTGAACAAATTACTTTGTTCAAAATAATTTGTTCTCGTTCACACTCATCATAAAAATATGATAAATTTTTTTAGCAAAAATAATAAAATCTCTAAAAATGTAACTAGATTATCATAATAAACTTTCATATGTTGGTTAAACTTATTAATATTGGGCGCGAAATATGTATGTATATGAATTATTGTTTATATGTAAACATGAGAGACACAAGTAGTTCAGAAGAAGACACTATAATAATTTTAGAAGGGTTAACCTTTTTAAGCCAAGCAACAAAAAATAAAAGAAAGAAAAGATTATGGAGCAAAGAATGCTTAAAAAGAAGAAACGTTATTAAGTAGTAAAGTAATTATTATTAACTAAAATTACAAAATAAATAATATAATCTAAACTACAATAATGATTAAAATTATAAATATCGAACACAAAAAAACTATTTGACTATTGATTATTTGAAAACTCAAATATTAATAGAAAATAAAATTAAAGAAAAAAGGAAAACATGCAAAATTATTAATAAGTATTTCTACAACTATCACAACATCAACAAAACAAATCGGAATCAAAACAAAAATGACATAACATTATCATGTGTTAAGTTGTCTCGTGCGTCTCGTGTTTATTATGCGTGTGCAGCTAATATCATTTGTCACATTTATTTGACGAAAATAGCGGCGCTCATTTTTTATAACAAACAATTTGCAGCCAACTTCTTTCATCATATTTTTTTGACCAAATGATTGGTGTGAACGAGACATTATGCTAAAACTATCACTATTTAGTGTCCAATATGGAACTTTTACACTCATATGCCTACTATTTTTACCACTTTGACTGCAAGAAAAATGTGCTATAGTGATCGGGTACGGAGTCTGTAATATTTTCAAAATAATAAAATAACTGAATTCTATAGAAATCCTTCAACTAGCCTCTAGATGACGAATCCGAACTCTTATTGTTAGTTTATGATAGTGTGTGTGTATGTATGTGCTTGGTCAGCTCGTTCGCTTGGTCGCTCGCTCGTTCACTTGTCTATCAAAATTTTAATAAAATTTTCGGAATAGGTAGATAGGTAGATAATGCTGAAGGAGTTCATAGAGTTTTATTTTTCCAGTGATGCCAATTTTCCAAGAAGAAATTACTAAATTTTTAAAAATTATTATGGCCATATTGTTTAACTGAATTAATTAAATTTTCATAAAATATCTTCCTAGTGCCCACATAAATTATATAATTTTATCAAAGTACAGTGTTGTCAACTTTCCGAGAAAAAAAAAATGACTAAAATTTTCGAAAATTTATTATGGATATATTATTTATCTGTAGTTAACCAAATTTTCACAAAAGATTTTTCTAGTTCCCGCCATTGCCAACTTTTCAAGAAAACGTTTACTCAAATTTTTAAAATTTAATTGTGACTTTACCATTTATCCAGTTTTAAAGAAAGAATTAAACACTTTAATTATTATAAATAATTGCCAATTTTCCGAATCAAATATTCAAAATTTATTTAAAGCATACTATTTGGAGGATAGATTGTTTTTTATGCATAATAATTATAAAATTTAATTTTTGAACAATGCTACCAACTTTTGCTGAAAAAATCGCCATTAATTTATTTTGATGAACTAATTAAATCATTAGTTAATTTTTGAATGAAGAAAAATGCATTGACCTTTCCGGGGTTTGAACCCGGCCCCTTTTGCTTTTGGGGTAACTGCGCTACCATCGCACCACCAGGTCGCAATCTCGCATTTTCTATATTTTGATTAGTCATGAATTTAATCCGTCCAGTACATCACATGATGTGTCTATAAATCTAGCAATATTAGTATATTTATACATATATATATATATATATATATATATATATATATATATATATATATATATATATATATATATATATATATATGTAGAGTGTGTTCCCGGATTGAGTTCACTATAGGTGTAATTGGCAAAAATTTTAAGAATTTCATTTTCATATTTTGGGATTCCGCCCTGTTTTGTCTGAAAACAATTTTAAGCATATTTTTAGTTTTTTAAAGATCAAAGCGGCTATGAAAAATGTAAAAAACTATTTTCTATTCAAATAAAGTGCCTTTCTGGTCAATAATACGGCATAATGTTCTTGAGAAAAGTTGTTCAGAATATGAAATTATGGCTCTGTGCAAAATTTTAAAAAGATCTGTTTAAAAAAAAAGTGTCTGGACAAAACGTCGACTGGATAAAACGCCGACCGTTCATTCGCATTTGCGCAAGTTAATCGTAGATATTTTGCATGAGATTGATGTATTGACAGATTTTACTCAAACCCCAACGTTTTTACTTGTGCAAGTGTCAACCTTTTATTTATTTAGCTTGCACAAATGCGAATGAACGGTTGGCGTAGTGTCCTCGGTCGGCGTTTTGTCCAGACGGCGTTATGTCTAGAAACATATTTTTTTTAAAACTGATCTTTTTAAAATTTTGCGCAGATTCATATTCTGAACAACTTTTCTCAAGAACATTATGCCGTATTATTGACCAAGAAGGCACTTTACTTGAATATCAAGTAGTTTTTTATATTTTTCATGGCTGCCTTAATTTTTAAAAAACTAAAAATATCCTTAACATTGTTTTCAGACAAAGCAGGGCGAAATCCCAAAACATGAAAATAAAATTCCGAATTTTTTTGCCAATTACACCTATAGTGAACTCAATCCGGGGACACACTGTATATATATATATATATATATATATATACAGTGTGTCCCCGGATTGAGTTCACTATAGGTGTAATCGGCAAAAAAATTTAGAATTTAATTTTTATGTTTTGGGATTCCGCCCTGCTTTGTCTGAAAACAATTTTAAGCATATTTTTAGTTTTTTAAAAATCAAGGCGGCTTTGGAAAATGTAAAAAACTATTTTATATTCAGGTAAACGGCCTTTTCTGTCAATAATACGGCATAATGTTCTTGACAGAAGTTGTTGAGAATATGAAATTATGGCTCTGTGCAAAATTTCAAAAAAATCAGTTTTTAAAAAAATTGTCTGGACATAACGCCGACTGGACAAAACGTCGACTGAGGACACTACGCCGACCGTTCATTCGTATTTGCGCAAGCTAAATAAACAAAAGGTTGACGCTTGTACAAGCCAAAACGTTGAGGGTTGAGGAAAATCTGTCAATACATCAATCTCATGCAAAATATCTATCAATAACAACGATTAGCAGTCGGCGTTTTGTCCAGTCGGCGTTATGTCCAGACACTGTTTTTTAAAATTCTCTACAACTTTTGTCAAGAACATTATGCCGTATTATTGACCAAAAAGGCCGTTTACCTGAATATAAAATAGTTTTTTACATTTTTCATGGCCGCCTTGATTTTTAAAAAACTAAAAATATGCTTGAAATTGTTTTCAGAAAAAGCAGGGCGGAATCCCAAAACATGAAAATGAAATTCTTAAATTTTTTGCCGATTACACCTATAGTGAACTCAATCCGGGGACACACTGTATATTAGTTTATAGTATTTGGTTCTTTGCTTAAATCGCAGTTGCCGCGAAGGCAAAATGTTCCGTGTTCAAACTCCGTCAATGCATTTTTTTTCATTTAAAAATTAACTAAGGATTTAATTAGTTCATCAAAATAAATTAATGGCGATTTAAGCAAAAACTAAATACCTAATATGTAATACGCCATGCATAATTAAGTATATAATATATAATTATTTATTCCTATTTCTTAGTATTTTTGTGATAATGTCCTATACTTCTAAATTTGTTTATATTTATTCTTTTAATAAAAATCAAAACTGCTATATATATATATATATATATATATATATATATATATATATATATATATATATATATATATATATATATATATATATATAGTTTCTGAAAACAAAATAATTATGCAAGATAATTTTTAATTTAAAAAGCCGAATGAATCTAAATTAATTTTTAGAGTAAGAGTAATCTATATCTGAAATGAATTACCTGAATAAAAATACATAACATTGCAGTATCTTCTATAATGCTGCTATATGAATCATATGTTGTAAAAATGAAATTTAAAATCATTAGCACTGAAGTGATACATGTTACTGCCGTAAGAAAAACGCCAATAACATTTGCCAGAAATTTGCGTTTCTTTGGATTACCACCAATATAACTCATTTCATCCAAAATACCTATGGTTAGTTTCTTTGCTGAAAGCTAAAACAATTCTATATTAATATTAAGATAATAAAAATATGGAAAAATAATCAAAATATGACATCTAGGATAGATATGAATATTTTGTTACACTGTGTGTAACTTGTCCAAGATAAAGCCGAAACTAATAAAAACTCCCATGATGCATATAAATTTATTTTAACATTATCATTATTTGCCTAAAATAAAACGGATTTAGCTTATAGTTATGTATTGGTATTCGACGTTTCGACGAACTCAACATTCATCTTCATCAGGAAAATAGATACATATGATATTTATAGTTAATAAATCAAGACTTAGAACCGGAACTGAACCGAAAACCGAAAAAAGCCATTATTTTTGCTTCAACGAAAACTGGAACTGAACCGGAAAAAAAATATCGGTTTATTTCGGTTCGAAACATGTTACTTTCCACGAAAGTTGTCGTTTTGCTTTTTTTTTCATTTTCGGGATCTCGTAGCGTAGTCACAAGTCGCAACTCTTCTTACGCAAAAGAGTATTTGGGTTGTTTTTTGTGTTGTTTGTGTGTTTTTTTTTTCAATTATTGAAATTGAAAATGAAACTAAGGATCATTTTGAGGCAGGTTCTTTTAATAATAACTTTGCTTTTAATAATCTTTAAATTGTTTAAATGAAGATAGATTGGAAAATATTTTAATAATCAGAAGTAATTTTCAGTTCTTCTAATTATACATAAAAATTCTGTATACAAGAATTTGTTACGTTAATATATGTTGTCTGATTAGGGTGGCGGTCAAAATCCCGACAAGTCAAAATCCCGACAGGTCAAAATCCCGACAGGTCAATATCCCAACAGGTCAAAATCCCGACAATAAAAATCCCGACAGGTCAAAATCCGGACAGGTCAAAATCCCGACAATCAAAATCCCGACATAAATTACAAAATGCACAATTTAAATGGCGTTAATAAAATTAATGTTTTTCAAGAATTAATTGGATTTTCGTTTTGTATTTTGTTTTTTTTTTCTCATGTCTTAAAATAAAATGTGTAAATTTTGGGACAATTTATCAATAATTTACATTTAATTAAATAATAAATATATTCATGAATTTTTGTAAATGTACAATTTTATAAATTATTTATAATTTACAAATTTTTTTAATATTAGGTAACTGTTTATCAAAAATTACATTATATTATTAATTTAACATTATTCACAACCTATTAAATGCAAAATTCTACCAAAAAAAACCATGTTTTAACTTGTCGGGATTATGACTTGTCGGGATTTTGATTGTCGGGATTTTGACCTGTCGGGATTTTAACATGTCGGGATTTTGACCTGTCGGGATTTTGACTTGTCGGGATTTTGGTTGTCGGGATTTTGATTGTCGGGATTTTGACCCTAACCCATCTGATTATTATATAGTTAAAAATTATATAAGTTTCGAATAATAAATTATATTAATATATATTATATACTTCTAATTATTACATCCTTAATTAATTAATAATTATTATCATTTGCATTATATTATTGCATCTATTTATGTAGTATGCTTATTATAAAAATAGGAATAAAATGTTCTAAATTGTGGGGAAAAATAAGTTTTTAATACAAATAAAAATATTTAAAAAATTTAAAAATTACTCATCCGAAAATGAACGAAAAACCGAAAAATGAAACGGAACGAAAAATATAACGATTCGAAGCCCTGAAATAAACAGAACATAGAAACAAGTAACGAGATCATAAAATTTCTAAATTCTTAATTAAAGGAAGCAAAATTTTATTTAGATCAATGCCTACTCGCGGTGATTGATGTTATCTTATCTTTTTCTAATCTAATGATTTAAATTTTATTGTCCATGACGCGAAATTACAAATTACGCTACGTCGATGATATCTTTGTAATTTGGCTTCATAGACGAGACAATTTAAATATTTTTCTAAATAATGTTTATTATCAAAGTAGAAGAAAAATGGTTGCTTGCCTTTTCTGGATGTTTTATTGAAAAGGAAAAATGATTTAACTTTTTTTCATTCTGTATATAGGAAACCTACTCACACTAACCAATATATATTCATGCTTCTTCGCATCATCACACTGCACAAAAATTAGGTATTATTAAATGTTTATTTAATAGAGTTGCATCAGTTTGTCATAAAGACATATTTCAAGATAAACATAAAATGCTTGAAGATATATTCGTAATAAATGGTTAAGATAAAATTTTTATCAAGAAAGCACTAGAGTTGTTGAAAATTTGTTTGATAATGAAAACATAATTTACGCTTATTTGCCTTTTGTGAATCCACTGATTTAAATAAAATGAGACTTCTTTTAATTAAAAATTTATAAATTTTTATGATTTAGTTACTTATTTTGTTACCTAGTATAACTTGTTTCTATGTTTTGTTTATTTACTCTAAATGTCATTTGTATCATTTTTCCTGATGAAGACGATTATTAATAAATATTAATACAGAACTATAACCTAAAGCTGTTTTATTTTGAGTAATACTTTTTGAATAGTATTTGCATTTAAATACATTTTGAAAGTATTTAATCCTTTGATCACTTTTTCAAAATGTAACTTGATTAATTAATTTTAAAATGAATGATTTAAAATATAAAATAGCATGATATTCTAAAAATCTACATTTTAAATTATAAATTTCTTAAATGCGTTAAATCTTAAATTTCAAATTTGTAAATTAAATTTATCATATACGAGACTTTATAATAAACAAATACTAGTATTATACACACCTAAAATACTTAAATAACATACACTTTTTTTAACAGTGACAGAAAAAATATTTTCGAAAAAGATGTTTATATTTACCTGTTTTTTCTCAAACATTTCAAAATTTAGAATACTCTAAATAATATTAGAACAATTATTAGAAAATTTATTTGATGTATTTCAAATTTTAGAGTTTTGAACAAGACCAATGTAGTTTTGTATTTCATCTGAATCAACAAAAGATATATGAATAGATTTTATACATTTTTTTTTGTATAGTGAATTATTTCATCATTATTTTATTACTTAAAATAACAATATTAGTTTCTTTTTTAATTAAAGGGCAAAGTTAAAAGTTTTGTATTTCATTTTTTAATTACTCTTTTTACAAACACTTTTAAAATTTTGTGTTCTGTATTATTGAATATTCTATAAATAATTAACAGAAATTGATTTTTCACGGTGTTATGACATTTCTAAAAAAAAAGAAAATAATAAAAGGAATTTTACACACTTAGTTCTGTTTGAAAAGACAAAGAACTCTCACCTATATATTGAAATGACTAGCTTAATATTCGATTTAAAAATTTGATACAAAATTGACTTTAAATATTACTTATGATGTATAAATTTATTAAGAATTTTTAACAGACAAATATAGTGTAATTAAATAATTAGAAATAGAAGAATTTATATTTTTCTTGAAGTGTATCAAATATTAAAGTTACGTTATTTTGTTGCCTATGCATAGAGAAGTCATTATGATAATAGTATAATAATGTAACATTTTTACACTAGAAGTTAGTTACTAATATACCACTGCACTGGAGGCAGCACCAAACATGGTTGACACAGTTATCAGATATTGACAGTACAGACCGCCATATTAAAAATTGGTAATTATAATTATTTATGTATATATTAGTAGATTATATTAAATTTAGGGTTGCATATTTTTAGTTGAATTTATTGGAGTTATGAATTATTTGGTTGAATTAGATTTTGGAAATGTATAAAAACAAGATTAGAAGTATATGGGTAAACCCATATATAGACCACTTTGACATTATCACATAAATGATAAGAAATAGGAATAAAAAAAATTTTCACCAAAAGTTGGCAACATTGTATTTTGCTAATATATAATATTATAGGCGCTAAGGGTATCTTCTGTAAAAAATGTATTAAAATCGGATAAATAATGCGAGCATAACAAATTTTAAAAAAATTATATTTCAATGAAATTATAATTTATGTGGGCACTAGGAGAAACTTTTCTGAAAATTTGATCAAAATCGGATAAATAATGTAGCCACAATGTTTTTTTTTAATTTTAGTAATTTCTCTCTCGATATGTTGGCAACACTGTATTTTATAAAAATTGCATAATTTATGCGAGCACTAGGAGAATCTTTAGTGAAAATTTGATTAAAAACGGTTAAATAACGTGGTCATTATAAATTTTTAAAAATTTTAGTAATTTTTTTCTCAGAAAGTTGGCAACACTGTACTTTGTTGAAATTATCTAATTTATATGGATACCAGGAGAATCTTTTGTGAAAATTTGAACAAAATCGGTTAAACAACATGGCCGTAATAAATTTTTAAAAATTTTAGTAATTTTTTCTCAGAAAGTTGGCCACACTGTATTTTATTAAAATTACGAAATTTATGTGTGCACTAGAGAAATCTTTTCTGAAAATTTTATCAAAATCGGATATATAATGTAGCCTCAATGAATTTTTAAAAATTTTAGTAGTTTTTTTCTCGGAAAGTTGGCATCACTGGAAAAAAACAAAAACACATAACCATCTTGGGCACTAGATAAATTTATCCTGAAAATTTTATTAAAATCCGTTGAACCGTCTAGGAGGAGTTGCAGCTACAAAATTTTGACTGACGACCAAGCGAGCTGACGACGAACATCCATACACCCACATAAACTAAGTTCGGATTCATCTGATCTAGAGGCTATGAAGGATTTCTATACAAAAAAATTTTTTTTCAAAATGTTACAGACACCGTACCAAACGCTATACCACTTTTTCCTTGCAGTCAAAGTGGTAAAAATGCATTAAATGAAATATTCATCGCAAGATTTGATAGAATCTAATAATTGAAATTAATGAGCTTGTTACACTTAGTAAAATTTACTATTTTAAAGCGAAATATTGAGAGATTATTTAAAAACAACGTTATAACGTATTTTATTTATTAAAAATATTTTGCAGTATTTTTATAAAAAATCCGGGAAAATAAGGATATTTGCGCGTCACCCGTTTTGATCTTACACACTGTAAGAACATAGCGAAATTACAGAAAAATAATATTAAAGAAAATCTATAATTTTATTTTACTATAAATATTCTGTATTTCTACCTCAAAATTCTGTAATTTTTACATAACTCATAATAATCACATAAAGTAAGTAAAAATAATCAAATAAGTATGTAAAAGTACTTATTTTCTGAAAATAGCATCACGTACTTAATGTAGAATTACATGTTAGCAAAACAACTTTGAGATATCGAAAAAAGCAAAATGTCAAAATTTGGTGTAAATATGGTGCTATTATGTTGTGCAAACCAAAAATTTGGTGTTTAGAATTTTAAGAAAATATGGGATGTTTCGCTAACTTTACGTAAAGTTAGCAAACCAATTGTTGAAAACTGACCAATAACAAATAACTAATTGTTATGTACAGTAAAAAATGGTGTAAATTTAGTGCTTCAATACTTAATAAACAAAAAGTTGATTAAACAAATAATTTGTCCCTTATTAACAAATATAAACTAACCTAAACCTACCCTAATCTAAACCTACCCTAACCTACCCTAATGTAACCTAAACTAGTTGTAGTCAACCTGTTTACTCAAAACAGTTTGACTATAATTAAATTAGATTAGATTAGGGTAGGTTAGGTTAGGTTAGGTTAGGGTAGGTTAGCTTAGGTTAGGGTAGGTTTGGGTTAGTTTATATTTGTTAATAAAGAACGAATTATTTGTTTTATCAACTTTTTGTTTATGAAGTATTGAAGCACCAAATTTACAACATTTTTTAGTGTACATAACATTCAGTTATTTGTTATTGGTCAGTTTTCAACAATTGTTTTGCTAACTTTACGTAAAGTTAGCAAAACATCCCATATTTTTTAAAAATTCAAAACACCAAATTTTTGGTTTGCACAACATAATAGCATCATATTTACACCAAATTTTGACATTTTTCTTTTTTCGATATCTCAAAGTTGTTTTGCTAACTTTACGTACATTAGAATTACATATTGTTGGTATAACTCCTTGTAGTAATTTTTTTTTATTATTTCAATCACGCTAAACTACCCCATTGGGGAAGTTTAGCGTGATTGAAGTTGCGTGTAAAATTATTTTTTCTCAAATATATACAGGGATTTATTAGTAATTGGAAATATTTTAACTGGAGTATCCTGGGCTCAGAATATGAAGATTTAACGCAAATCACTTAGATAAAATGTGGCTCCTTTCTGAGTTACAGGGTGTTTTATTTAAAAATTTAAAAACGATTTTTGCCCAGTACTTTAAAAATATTTGACATATCCTAATCATACTTGGCAGGAAGTGTAGGTACCGTACACCATACTAAATTATGTTAAATAAAAGTTTTTGTCTACTGCCAGTGGCGTACAACAGGGGAAAGTGAGAGGTTGATCCTTCCTAAATTCTACGCCACTGGCGGAATTGTTATTTTAGCACAATTTTTGGAGTCTCCAATACTTTCTGTGTAAAAAACATACTCTTCCTTTGTAACGATAAGGTCACTATTTTTCGAGATATTTAAAGTTAAACATAAGCTGCACCCTCGGGATTTTTTCAAAATTTGCTCAAAAAAATCTGAAAAAATTCAGTAAAATAGAGAAAAAAGTTAGCTACATAATAAATAAGTAACTTTTTTCTCTAACTCATTCTGGTTTGGCAGAAAAAATTATTGAAAATTAATAATTTTTGCATTTTAATTTTTTTTTTCAATATTTTTTCCTGCCAAACCAGAATAAGTTAGAGAAAAAAGTTACTTACCTATTATGTAGCTAATTTTTTTTCTATTTTACTGAATTTTTTCAGATTTTTTTGAGTAAATTTTGAAAAAATCCCAAGGGTGCAGCTAATGTTTAACCCTTTCAGGCCTAGAAGTATTTCTATGGAACCACAAGTAAAAGATTTTTTGTATTTACTAAGAATGTAATTTTTTTTTTCATAAAAAAGATAATATTACGTAAATTATCACACAGTAAAATTACAAAAATTTTGTTATTTTACTGTTAAAAGCTATATAATATAAATTTAAGTTACATTTTTACAGTGGTTATTATTATTCAGAAAAATATATTCCATCCCGAAAGGGTTAACTTTAAATATCTCGAAAAATAGTGACCTTATCGTTACGAAGGAAGAGTATGTTTTTTACACAGAAAGTATTGGAGAATCAAAAAATTGTGCTAAAATGACAATTCCGCCAGTGGCGTAGAATTTAGGAAGGATCAACCTCTCACTTGCCCCTGTTGTACGCCACTGGCACTAGCCAGAAATTTTTATTTAACATAATTTAGTAAGGTGTACGGGTACCTACACTTCCTGCCAAGTATGATTAGGATATGTCAAATAGTTTTGAAGTACTGGGCAAAAATCGTTTTTAAATTTTTAAATAAAATACCCTGTAGCTCAGTAAGGAGCCACATTTTATCTAAGTGATTTGCGTTAAATCTTGATATTCTGAGCCCAGGATACTACAGTTAAAATATTTCCAATTACTGTAGAACCTCGCTATTCGTTCTAGCAGGCAGTTCAAATGGCGATTTGTACTAATGGCGAATCATTTTTTCGCATAAAATATAATGTAGATTGCATTAATCGGTTTCAAACTCTTTATTTAAACTAATGAGTTGAACAGTAGAAGTAAAAAATGTACAATTGTATAATTTTTTAATACGATTTTTATTATTTAAACTCTACTTACATATTACAATTCCCCATCACTTTCTATATTAAAAACGTTAGATAATTTTTCCCTTGATTCTTTTTTCTGTGTTTTTGGTCCTTTACATGTTAAAAAGATATCCAATGTTAATTGTTTTTGTCTTTTTTTTTAGAATCTTCCTAAAATGCTCCATCACATTGTCGTTAAATAAGTTAACGCTCCTATTCGCCACAGCTGTGTTTGGATGCCATTTTTGAACAATGTGTTCTATATTTTCCCAATGGTGACGATATTGTTGACTTAGCCATTCCATAGTGAGTAGCTAAGTCTGTCACACGAGTCCCACCTTCAAACTTTGAAATGATTTCTTTTTTAACTTCAATCGTTCTTCTCACTGCTTTCCGTTTGAAAGAATCACTCTTTATTTTTGGACCCATAGCAACACTATTAGTATATAAAAAAAAAAATAGTACATAGGGTAGTGAATACATACAAGACTGAACACGTGATGAAGTAAACAGGAAGCGGCCAGCACAGCGTGGAGCGGGGAGTGGCCGGTGCGGTGCAAAGTTGCGCTCAGTGGCGCATGCATGCACGCAGTCCGAATCGCAAAAAAGCGTACAAATGGCGATTTAAATTTTACTTGAACAAGTTGTACGAGTAGAGAGGCGGACGAATAGCGGGGTTCCACTGTACTAATAAATCACCCTGTAGGTATATATAAAATAATAAGAGAAACTGTTATTAAAAATTTTGATAATTGTTTCATTTATTTGTTATTAACAATTTTTGTAAGGACATTACTGACGTCACAAGCCTATTGTGCGCAAGCGCAAAAGAGTTGTTGAGATATAATTTTGAAAACGTATGTCGTAGTAAATGTTGATTTTGGTTGATTCGGTTACGCCCAGCCAATAGCTTGTATCGGTAACCATGGCAATACATGTGAGTCTGATTCAGAGATCGACCTAAGTTTTGCGATGACATTACTGATGTCATCACGACATGTTTTGGCATTTTTTAGGAAATCTGCGCATCTTCGAGAAAAATGATAAATTAAACATCACTTTTTAAGCCATGTCCAACCAAATAAAAAAATAAAGAAAATACGCTAAACTTTCCCATTATTTACTCTATACTTATATATTTAAAAAAATACGTTTTAATTTTATATAAAATACAAATTCAAATTAATTTAAAAAATTCAGGTACAAGTGACAAGTAATATAAAAAATGTAATTTCGTTTGCCATTGCAAGAAATATGCAATTTTTGTTATTAAATATGCCAATTAGAAAATTTTAAATATAATAAAATTTTCAAAAATTATTCAATTTTCGAACATGAAACAAACAAATGTTTTTTTTTTTTTATAAAAGATACTAATTACGTACAAATACTCAATTAATTACTATAGCACCTAAACAACTATGCTAGTATAAATAAAAATACATACCATGTAATTTTATTTATATAATTTGATTTTAAATATCACTATTGCTTATATAACCAAACATATCAATTTGTTTATTTTCATATTTTCAATTGATATTATCAGTTGATCAATATTTTACGTAAATATATTTTTAAAAAAATTATGCATGTGAATAATAAATGTAATTTAAATGTGAATATATTGCAGATGGAGTGCTAACACATAATTTTTTTAAATATTTTATTATTTTAGTTTATATAACACATTTAAAATAACTGATTATTTCTAAAAGTAGAATATATACTGGGTGTTCGTTCGTTAAGTTCGTATGGGCGTTTAACATGCAAATTCGATAATTTGCAATATACTTTTTTCTCGAGTTAAATTCGGAGAAATACTTAGAATACTTTTTGATAGACAATAAAAAGTTCTATAATTTGGTTTTAGTTTTAATTTGCTAGCATGTGCCCTTCAAAAAATCGATTTTTAATTTTTTTTCTACTAAACGATGCAACGTAGAATAATGGTTTCTTCACTCAATTACCGTACTCATTATTCCGCATTTTGCGATATCATGCTTATTTTTCTAGACCTCATAGATTTTGAGGAAAAAAATAAAAACCAAAAAATCAAAAAAAAAAATTCTAGCGCCCAAACGGCACATGCTAGCAAATTAAAACTAAAACCAAATTATAGAAATTTTTATTGTCTATCAAAAAGTATTCTAAATATTTCACCGAATTTAACTCGAGAAAGAAGTATATCGCAAATTATCGAATTTGCATGTTAAACGCCCATACGAAATTAACGAACGAACACCCGGTATATATATATATATATATATTAGACTGTGCCAAAAAAACAATTTTTTTTTATTTTTCGCTCTTCTTTTAGTATATGTTACAATACATAAAAACACGGCAGTATGTCGGATTTGAGCAAAATCGGTTAACATTTAGAGGTCGCTCAAGTCGAAAACGTGTTACCGTTTTCGACAAATTATCGATTATGGAGACTTTTTAATATTTATTCACGTCTATTTATTATTTATGCAATAAATCATGTTTTCGTATTCGAAAACAGTATTAGAAAGATTGCTGAACGATTGAAGTCAACGTCGGTTTAGTATTACGGAAGTACCGTAACTATTTGCTTGGCTATCTGAGCTAAAATTTCAGTTTTTTTAGAATAATAGCTGAAACAACTATATTTTCATGCATCCTTATCATTCATTTAATGTTTTTCAGTTTATACATGTTATATAAATTGTTTTTAATGTACATGTTCTTAATTAAAACCAACATATATCTACCAAAAAATAATTATTTACATTACTTGAGAAATTGCACCTATGCTTTTCCGAAGTAAAACTAAAAATATTAATAATTAATTGTAAATTGATAATCAATTAGTTAATTGAACTTTATTACAGACAGTGTAATATATGCTTTTTAAGCTTCCCGTATCCGACATGGGTATAATATACCCTTGTCTGTATTACGCGGTCCCGTTCGATGTCGACTTGTCGAAGGCTAAGCAACATAAGTCGATAGTTCTAAATTATATTGGAGGAATCAGATGTTTTTGTTTATTTAATTAATATAATTAGTAATTTTAAAACATTTTAATGAGCTAATATAAAGTTTCATTTATTCAACAGCTTTTGTTAATAGTCCATAATAATATTTACAAATTCGATTTAGCGGAACTTGATTTCAGCCTTCTATGTTCGCTTACAATTTTTAGCAAATATTGCTTTTGTCCTTCATTTTTTGTGAGTGAAGAATTGAATTGTGTGAGTTGAAAATGAACAAATTGCTCTTGCAGTTTTTAGGAAATTTGGAAACCATTTATGGTACCTTTCTGATGAAATCATTGGTCTAGCATTTTTCGATTCCAATGTACCCTCCAAAATAAAACAAAAAATGGTTAGAGCGTTAAAGGAGAATATTAATTTTATCGAACCAGTAAACCGAGTAGTGATAGATACGAGTTCGAATGCAATTTTAGATTATTGGAAGACACGTAATTTCGAAGAGTTAGTATCACAACATACACAAAAACTGTTTGAGAGATTTCAGATTAATTGTGATTTTCTTGACGATGATCCCGTATCATGGGAATCAAATGATAATTACAGAAAAGCTAAATATTTGTTTTCGCATTTGCGCGTTATCAACGATGCATCAGAAAGAGGAGTAACATTGATCACCCAATATTTGCTAAAAATTGTAAGCGAACATAGAAGGCTGAAATCAAGTTCCGCTAAATCGAATTTGTAAATATTATTATGAACTATTAACAAAAGATTTTGAATAAATGAAACTTTATATTAGCTCATTAAAATGTTTTAAAATTACTAATTATATTAATTAAATAAACAAAAACATCAGATTCCTCCAATATAATTTAGAACTATCGACTTATGTTGCTTAGCCTTCGACAAGCCGACGTCGAACGGCACCGCGTAATACAGACAAGGGTATATTATACCCATGTCGGATACGGGAAGCTTAAAAAGCATATATTACACTGTCTGTAATAAAGTTAAATTAACTAATTGATTATCAATTCACAATTAATTATTATTATTTTTAGTTTTACTTCGGAAAAGCATAGGTGCAATTTCTCAAGTAATGTAAATAATTATTTTTTGGTAGATATATGTTGGTTTTAATTAAGAACATGTACATTAAAAACAAATTTATATAACATGTATAAACTGAAAAACATTAAATGAATGATAAGGATGCATGAAAATATAGTTGTTTCAGCTATTATTCTAAAAAAATTGAAATTTTAGCTCAGATAGCCAAGCAAATAGTTACGGTACTTCCGTAATACTCAACCGACGTTGACTTCAATCGTTCAGCAATCTTTCTAATACTGTTTTCGAATACGAAAACATGATTTATTGCATAAATAATAAATAGACGTGAATAAATATTAAAAAGTCTCCATAATCAATAATTTGTCGAAAACGATAACACGTTTTCGACTTGAGCGACCTCTAAATGTTAACCGATTTGGCTCAAATCCGACATACTGCCATGTTTTTATGTATTGTAACATATACTAAAAGAAGAGCGAGAAATAAAAAAATTTTTTTTTTTGGCACAGTCTAATATATATATATATATATATATATATATATATATATATTTAATTAATAATTCTACGATATAATTTTTCTATTATTAAAAAATTTACGTAGAATAATAGTATATTGTTTATTGTGTTGAGACCAGATACCTGTGGCCAAAGCCAGAACCGAGGCGCTAAGCAATATAAAAATTGCCTCCTGTTCCAGCTATTATTTCTTCAAGCGATCCAAATGAAGCTTCACGAAAACTAAATCAAATTAAATAGCAAGTAACCTTAACCTTTCTAACAGTTATAAAATAGTTATATATATATATATATATATATATTACAGCTTGTATATTAATATCTGTAATAATTCATCAAAATAATAAGATTTAGTACATTTTTTGTGTGATAATACTAATAAAATATTTTAAGTATAATTCATTCATTTCAAAATACATCTTTTATAGAAAATTTAGGAATGTATGTGATTATACCAACAATAATATTTCAGAACTAAACAAATTTTATCTATATATGGAACATTCCTTACAGTATTTCTAGGTATAATTACTCAACTGCTGTAATTTTACATAATTGTTTAAAAATACATAATATCAGAACTATTACAAACATATTATGTAATATGATATATTACCAACAGGATGGAAAAGTAGATATATATATATATATATATATATATATATATATATTGTGACAATTTTACATTGTCACGTGTGAAAATTTGAAATAATTCCGATTACGAATGCTTGCCCGTGGCATAACCTCAAAGTGAAACTAAAAAAAAAAAAATATCATCGATTATTGGATTCTCATTGCATTTGTATTATTACAGTGTATTTAATAATTGAATCAAACAGATTTATGATTTTAATATCATTCATTTAGAACTTACAAATTCTTTGACTACTGTCATAACATTCCTGTTAATCACAAGAGATTGCATTACTGACAAATTGCTGAATATTTTATATCAACAAATTATATTGTAATTTCTAAATTCAGTAATTCTTTTAAAATATTTAATTATCATATTGACAAACAATATTATTAGTAACATCAAAATAAGCGAAATAAATTTTGTTAGAAGTCGTCACTTCCGCGAAGCCGTTCGTAATCTCTGTAGTGGGGATATAACGTAAATAACTGCGCTTGGCGAGTTCTCGCTCTCTCCTTCACCAACCTCTCTTCAGGGCCGACACCTCTCTAGACCTGTCGCCGTTGCCGGTGCGGTAGTGAAATTGTTTTTAATGCGAACATGATATTTTATTTAGTGAATATTTTGAATATTTAAGTTTCTAGTATTTGTAACGTTAGAAAATTTACGATACCGGTGTAACTATTTTATTTTTCGGTTGGAGAGCATTTTTTATTCGAACGCTTGTAATTGCGTCGTAGTAGAGTCCACGTGGTGAGCAACGATTTGGAATTTGGCATGCCTGAATAGCGATAATTGTGAAACTTCGAAGATAAATCTTAATCAAATTGTTTTCTTTTTGGTTCATTTTTAATTGACGTGAACTTCATCAAAGACTTACGACTTATTCAGTCATGTTCTTCAAATCTGTTTAGTTAAAATTTTGTCATTAGTCATTGTATTAATGAATTAGTTTGAATTATTTTGAATTACTGAATTATTTGCAAATTAGAAAATTTTATGAAATATTGAATTATTTTCAAATAAGAAAATATTGTTTCGAGATCTTTGATTCAGAACTAAATCTCTGAATAGAACTTTTTATTCATAGATTCTCGCGAGGTGAAAACATTTACACGACCGTTCCGATCCTGTATTGTAGTTATGTGTTGTGTAGTCTAATTTACCGAGTGCCTTCAACACGAAAATTTTAAAGTTGTAATCCACACCATGGTAGCGGTATGTCGTATTTGTGACGTAATTTGGTTGGTGTGGATGATGTAAGTAGCATGTGTGCTTGAGGTTGATTGAAGCTTAGCGTCATTGTTCTGCGCGCGTAATTCGGCTCGGATTAAAGTCCATTTTGATAGCCGGCCGTCTCCGTAAAGATAATTTTTTGGTGATATTGTGGATAACGTTCTATTATGTTTGAGGCAAGAAGCCTGTTTTATTAGTTTTGAGTTTGGAACGTACCACAGATTTCTTTCGGAGGCATTGCTCGCGTAGGTTCGACTTGTAGTCTCGAACATTTGCAACGAAAGACTCTCATCGCACATGTGAGTAGCAAAGCATATGATTGTAAAGCCAATTTGTTAATTTGTAACTATGATTTTCATGTTAAATTGTTAATTTGTAATTAGCCAGGATATTTACCTGGGTAAAGTTAACTTATTTTATTTGGAATTGTGTTTATTAAATTTAATTTCGTACTGTCAAATTTTCTTTGCATTGTGCAACAATAATTACATTCCTTATTTAGTACGTTAAGTTTACTTAAGTCTTTCTATTGAGTTGTGTCATTATCTCTGATTTTGTATTATTCTGTTATATTGACGATATTGTATGAAATTATTGCATATCTTTGTAATTTCAAGTGTATCAACTTTTGTTTCAAGTTCGATTTGTTTGATTAATATCACTTTTGTTATTTTGAATAATTCTGCTGTGCCCTATTATGTTTAAGGACCAGACTGTGACTTTCAACGGTGGTCGACTGGGATTCAGTTGTATAAGCAGCCTCAGTCTTTCTTTGAAGCCGAGTTTTGGATCAGCCACTGAACGAGATCGACCATACTATAAATCGAGCACGAAGTACTGACTGGATGATTTTTTAATGAACGTGCTAACGCCAGCTGGGCATATTCCGATCTCAAGGGCGACCATACATCTGCCGTCTTCAACAACGACCACGCCGCTGTGATGCACACACAAACTGACATCCCCTCGGTGCCTGCGAAAGCACAGGAGAAGCACTTCTTTAGCTAGTCACCCGCTAACCAGCAGACATCAAATAATCTGTCAAATACACCATACAAATTTCAATACTTTACACTGTACTGGAATACTCAATATAACAGCTTGTCTTACACACTCATCGTAAGTTATCTTTTTATTTCTTTAAATCGTATCATTTCTGAAACAAATTCTCGAAAAACAAAACCAATCCCAATCCCGTTAAGTTCCTTTTTGAGATTCGACAAAGCTTCTCATTTTGCTTCAATATTCTGCTTTGTCTGGCGCCTACTACTTAACCAACAACATAAATAAAATCGGTTCCTACCACCTCGAACCACGACCCAAAGCTCTCCTCCGAACCCCTGACTCCGGTCCCATTGGTGTGGCAGGTAGGTTAAAATCGGATGAATGAAATATTTCAAAATTTTGATATCTTGATAAAATTTAACTTTTAACATCAAATATTTTCATCGTGAAATTGTCACAATATATATGTAATATTACAAATTTTTAGTAAATTCTCTTTTAATAAATTTACAGAAATTCAGTAAATTTGTTCTCTGGAATTTTCCATAAATAGCTAAAATTTGTTTAGTTCTATAATATTATTGTTGGTATAATTATATACATTTCTAAATTTACATAAAGGATATATTTTGAAATGACTAAATTACACAAAATGTGTACCAAGTTTTATTATTTTGATGAATTATTACAAATATTAAAATTCAAGCTGTACCTAATATTACATAATTTAAAAAGTTATACCAACAATATGTAATTTTACATTAAGTATTGAAACGGGACCAACCCTGGTGGAGAATTTTTTGTTCTTTCTTTTTTTCAACAAGTAGTATTTACTTATGTTATAATTATTAAACCGTAGTTTACAATATTAGTCCTGTATTATATCTGCATGTGTTCATAAGTAAAGATTGTAGAATGTCTTCCGTATTAGAAAAATGCAATTAATCCGGCGCTGAGTTAGATAACGCACTTGCACCTGTCATCCAAATTCCTCGCTGTGTTTGGTCTAATTGTTTTTGTGTTTGTCTTATCTTTTAACTTTGACGTATATGTGTGTATTTGCGCTATGTAATTATGACAATAGATAAATGTTTTTTCTATTCATTTTATTATTGAATATTTCTTTATATTATAATATTATTCTTTTGTGAACAATTTCTAATTATGAATGTAATATGGAAATTATGTTAGCTCTGTTAGTACATTAAATAAATATATGTTGTTTAGTATTAAATTAATCAGAAAATTATGAGGAATGCAACTATGATAATTAAATTGAGATGTAATGGTTTTTTTATGTTAACGAGTATTTCATAAGTCTTTTATCCTATGAGAGAACCACGTAGCGTTCCGTCCGGGGCAGCATCCCCTCCCTAGCAGTCATGTTCCTGGGCCAGGCAGCTCAGCCAATAGGAAGGGAGCATTCTGTTTTGTGACCATATTTGGCGATGTTCCTTTGCATGTATGAAGAAGTGGGGAGCCTGCTGCCTTTATAAGAGCTAACAGCGGACTGGCTCGAGGATTAGGATTTTGATTTTAGAATTGGAATCTCTAGTCCCACGGTACCTTACACATATACACACACACATTTACACACTGACTGATCATCGCACTCTCGGCTAGTGACGTTTTAATACGAGCATTGGCGTTTGTGTGTTTGTGAAGTTATTTACACACTGACTGACCATCAGACTCTCGGCTAGTGACGTTATAATACGAGCATTAGCGTTTGTGTGTTTGTGAAGTTATTTACACACTGACTGACCATCACACTCTCGGCTAGTGACGTTATAATACGAACATTGGCGTTTGTGTGTTTGTGAAGTTATTTACACACTGACTGACCATTACACTCTCGGCTAGTGACGTTATAATACGAGCATTGGCGTTTGTGTGTTTGTGAAGTTATTTACACACTGACTGACCATCACACTCTCGGCTAGTGACGTTATGATACGAGCATTGGCGTTTGTGTGTTTGTGTAGTTATTTACACACTGACTGACCATCACACTCTCGGCTAGTGACGTTATAATACGAGCATTGGCGTTTGTGTGTTTGTGAAGTTATTTACACACTGACTGACCATTACACTCTCGGCTAGTGACGTTATAATACGAGCATTGGCGTTTGTGTGTTTGTGAAGTTATTTACACACTGACTGACCATCACACTCTCGGCTAGTGACGTTATGATACGAGCATTGGCGTTTGTGTGTTTGTGAAGTTATTTACACACTGACTGACCATCACACTCTCGGCTAGTGACGTTATGATACGAGCATTGGCGTTTGTGTGTTTGTGAAGTTATTTACACACTGACTGACCATCACACTCTCGGCTAGTGACGTTATGGTACGAGCATTGGCGTTTGTGTGTTTGTGAAGTTATTTACACACTGACTGACCATCACGCTCTCGGCTAGTGACGTTTGATACGAGCATTGGCGTTTGTGTGTTTGTGAAGTTATTTACCCACTGATTGACCATCACGCTCTCGGCTAATGACGTTTGGATACGAGCATTGGCGTTTGTGTGTTTGTGAAGTTATTTACATACGGACACAACACCCACATACTTATAACATGATAATGTTATTTATATCATTGTTTTCTGTTACATGTTTCGCTCACCAGACCAACCGTTGACACTGCCCCCCCCCCCCCTTAAAATTACATATTTTATATCATACAATAATAAAATGTTTACATCTCATAACTAATACCTAAAGTATTTAATGTACAACATTGACAAATAAATGGATTTCAAAGTTCAGGTTTGTTTTTGACTTTTATTTTAGATAACTTTAAGTTCCGATACTTCACCATTTCACGACTCCTTAGAATTTGGGTTACTAGTATTTTAACATAACGTCGGGTCCTTATTTAGACGATCATAGCCAAAAGTAAAGTAGTAAATAAAAATTCTTCGTTTAGAAATTTGTAAAATTAAATAATGTTAAACTGCCGCGTTACAGTATATGTGATGCAAGAAGTAAGCAATTTTGCATACTTATTAGGTCATTTTTCACTTTATGTGATTATTATGAGTTATGTAAAAATTGCAGAATTTTGAGGTAGAAATATTTGTAGTAAAATGAAATTACAGATTTTTTATAGTAAAATTTACTACAATTTTTCTGTAATTTTGCAATCTTTTTTACAGCGTAACTAAAATATGCTTCGCGTACGATTATATTTAATATATTTTAATTTAATTTTTAATTTGCGTTGTAGGTATATTGGTAATTTACTAACCTTATTTCCATATTTTTAATTTTTATAATATATGTTTAGATAATTTATTTATATATAATATAATAATAATCGTATTTTATTTAGCTAATAATGCTAATTAATACAAAAAATATACAATAACTTAAAATTATTTAAAAAAATATTCTTTTACTATTTTCTTAAAACCATTCACTGAGTTTACATTTATTATTAATTGTGGTAGTTGATTGTATAATTCGAGACCTTTAGAAAACATGGATATGTGAGTACTTGACTTATTAAATTTATTTATGTTAAATTGCTGATTGTTCCTCGTATAATAATTATGTTTTTCATTAACGCATAAAATATTATCATTTAAATAATTTGGAAGTTTATCATGTACAATTTTATAAATAAATATTAACACATTTAATTCAACCAATTTTTTTATAGAGCATTAAGCATCACAGTGATTTTCGTATATCTGTTGCATTTCAATATTATTCGCATCGCTCTATTTTGCAGTTTTTCGAGTTTTTCCATATTATTTTTACTGCACATGAATAACATTGTACTGCAGTACATGAAATGTGGCAACACTATTGTATTACATATATACAACGAACGTATTCCAAGTAGACAAGTGTTTGGTAATTCTACTCAAATAATTAATTTTTTGCAATTTTTTTACCTAAGTATTGTACATGCATATCAAATTTCAGTTTTCTATCAATTATTATTCCGAGATATTTTTCGTAATCAACTATCTGCAACGAAATGGTATCTATTTTTACAATAATATCCTTATCTTTAATTACCATTAGGTACTGCGTGTTGGATACTATATACATACAACTACATTTATTTACATTTAATTTTAGTAAATTTACATTCATCCAGTGATATACATTTGTCAAATCACTATTAATTTTGGTGACAAAGTTGCAATCATCTGTTCCTTGTAAATAAATTAATGTATCATCGGCAAAGAGATGTATTTTACACTGCTGGATGATGTTTGTTAAATTATTAATATAGATAAGAAAAAGTAAAGGACCCAACACGCTGCCATGAGGAACTCCTATTTCATTAGTTAAATTCTCAGAAATAATATTTCCAAGTTTTACTGCCTGACAACGATTATGCAAATAATTAAAAAACCACTGTAATGCTTTATCCCGTATTCCATACTTTTTCAACTTAAGTACGTAATAACTTTTGTCTGTCAATAGTTTTAAAGGCTCGTTTCAAGTTCAGAAAAACTACACACACGATTTAATTCTTATCCAAAGATTGTTTCCATTTATTAACTACACAATTAATTACAGACACTCACACGAATGGTTTGTCCTAAATCCTGATTGTACTGGTACAAGTAAATTATTATCATTAAAGTACCTAATTAGTTGTTTGTATATTACAATTTCCAACAATTTTTCACAAGCCTAACATATTTACTGGTCTAAAAGCCTCAAATTTGCTTGAACCAGCAACTTTTGGTATTGGAATAATAATGGATAATTTTAATGTATTAGGAACAACAGTCTGTTGTAAAGACAAATTTATGACTAATTCTAAAAGTGAATAACCTAGTATATAAAAATATTGTTTAAGTAACTTCATATTGATATCATCAGTACTACTTTTATTAGCTTGAGAGAAAACAATTTGTTTTAATTCTCCTATTAAAATAGAATTAAATTGAACTAAACCAGGATTAACCACTTTATTTACATATGATATAGCAGTGCTAATGGAGTTAGGATAAATATTTATAGTTTTACGTATATCTATTATACTATTAATAAAATAATTATTAAATTTTTCAACTATATCATTGACTGAAGTATATTTGATATTTTCAAAAACTACTGACTCCATTTAAATAAATAATGTGTATCGTGAAAAATGAATATTGTGAATTTAACAGTTGAGATAATTCTCAAAATCTTCACAAATTACCCTAGTCATTGAGTCGGCATATATCGCTGTCGTCAATGACCGGCTAGTTTAACCACAGTTACGTGTTTCGCTCTATCGGAGTTCGTAACAGTGTGGTGAGATCACCTGTTTAGTTAAGAACTTTGCATTCGCGGCTCCAAAATAGAACAGTCGCATTCTAAAAATTAAGGTATTTGATATTATATTTATATACTGGGTGATTGCAGAATTAGGGCCATTTTAAATATTTTATTGTTTATAAATTAATATAATACAAATTTTTGCAGAGATAAACTAGATACATAGATGTAAAAATAAATTTTTGATATTACTGGAAATTGTTTACTAAGTGGTTTTTATTGTTTTTAAAAACGAAATCAGCTGTTATCACAATGATTGGTATTACAAGCTCGGATTCTAAATGTTTTAGATAATTAGTTTAGTTCTGTTTCTACGGCAGTTACATTATCTTAAAACTGATATTAGTGAAAACTAATTTTAAAATCGAGCTTGTAAAACAAACCATTACAAATTTTATTTTATATTAATTTTCTATCGAATTCTATCGAATTAAGATAGCTCAATTAAAAATAAAATTGAAGTGTTTTTGATTTTTTTAAATTATTTATTGTTTTAAGGAGTCATCTATCCCTTATATAGAAACTTATATGTATTTATAACTGATAGATAGAAAATGATAGAAAAAAGTTTTAGAATTTTTTCATTTGTTTTAAATAATACATAATTCTATAAAATATCTTTAAAAAAAAATTGATTAAAACCTTCATAATTTTTTATGTAGAATCTTAATCTGATTGTATTTAAATAAAACAATTTCTAAGAGGAAATTATTATCTAAATAAATAATAACATAAAAGTACCTATCATATTACGTTGACAGCTTTATGATACGTATTTCAAATTTACCATCGTAGCAAACTATAATCACCAAAACGTACCTCCATATACACGCAAGTATATCAAACTTGCGGCCCGGACACAATAATTAATAATAAGATAAAGTTTTGTGAAGCTGAGAGTTATTCTCAAATTGAAATTAATTTTACATTAATATTAGGCCTGACAAAGATTTAAAGATTTTACGTTTTTCATCTTGTGATATAACATTTGTAATAAATAAACAATTGAGGAGGACGAAGATGTATTAAATAACGGGAAAAAAGTATAATTAATTTTGTTTTGTTAAATTTTACACTACCTATTTAAAATAAATTCATTCCATGATTATGAGACTTTTTATTTTTTGCGACCCACCTAAAGTTAAACCTTCATATTTTGGTCCAGAGGAATTTACGAGTTTGACATGCTTGATATACAGTGAGGTGATAAAGTAATAAAAATTCATAATTGCGTTATTAAATGTTTCAAGCAAAACGCTCAGACAGGTCAATTTTCTTTGGTAATTAGCCACCTACTGGCATAAAATTTTTATTTATGACGTCATGTATTTTTCCACAATGACGTCATTATTATTTTTTTTTTAATGACAACCCCAATTTTTTTTGCTGGTTTTTATAGATGGTCCAACGACTTAAATGATGGTGTAAAAAAATTGGTATAGTTCTGGCCAAAATATTTGGAGGTGACTTTGTTGCGTATTTTACAGCATGCTATTAGGAAAGGGATGATTTATAACACTTTTAGAAAAACATGCTTAAAATTACAGCGACGTATTTCGTATTTCGCATTTTTACATAAATATATAGTAGTATTTCAAAACTCTTGAATACTTGGGGAAAGAATTATCATAAAAGTTTGTTTTTATTTTTTGTATTTAAAAAGTGTTTTAATATTAAAAATTCGAATGAAAAAATTTAAACAAAATATCAATTATCAATAGAAACACTTAAATGAGAAGGAATTTTTCCAGTTCTACCCTTGAGCTGCTGGCAAACTACACCCTGCTATGAAAGTCTATGCTACAAATCTTTTCAGTCAAGTCAATTCCAAATATTGTGACCACCACTATATCTTGGATAACTATTTTTTTGAGAAAATAACACACTTACAGTAAGAAATTAAAATGTAACTTTAATGGAATAATATCTTAATGAAACCCTAAAAACAAACAAAATTTAGTGCAAGTATTCAAATTGCTCCCCGGCAACCATTTGGCATTAACCAATACGAGTGCAAACATGCTATTTGTATACTTCGCTCAAAAACTTCAGGAGTAATGTGCTCTAGTTCAGCGCGAATTCTTTGCCGTAGCTCGTCTTAATTATTTGGCCTATTAAAATAAACCTTTGATTTTAAATAACACTACAGAGACTCTAAGAGACTCAATTGCTCCTCAACGTCATAACCATCTTCCAGGAAATGTGGCGTCAAGATATTGACTGAAGTTTATTCCTTCAAAAAATAAAGATATTAAAATAAAATAGATAGATAGATAGATAGATTTTACTGCGGGAATGCTGTACGAGAGAAATTTTCATCATTTCTGCGCATGATTTTGACATTATTTTTTTTAACCATATTTGTTTAGCAATTTCAGATATTTCACAGTTTGAACTAACTTTGACCTGCATCAAATTTGGAAAAACTTTATATTTTTTAAGAAAGATAAAATCATCAGCAATAAGTTTAATATTACACACTAGCTTATGATATTTATTTAGATCGATTGACCGGAAATTCACAATGGTTATAAATTAAAATATGATTTTACTATGGCAAAAAGTTAATAAAATAAAATAATTTCCAAAATTAAACGGCTTTAGGTTATAATTCTATAATAATATCTATTTGTTGGCGGGAATAAATAAAACAGACCAAATACTTAAATACAGAACGATTTATTTCGCGACCGTTACCGGCGACCAGCTCAACTACAACTGATAGAAAAGGAGTACAGAGCAGAGGGCGCTGTACTACTGATAAAACAGTGTTACCAACATAAAATAAATATATGTGAATAATTGTTTTTCCAACACTATTAATATAGAAGAAGATACAAATAATATTTACAGTATATAAACAGAATATCGAATCAAGTTACTAGGTAACAAAATAAGTAACTATATTTTAAATTTATAAAATTTTTAATTAAAGAAAATCAAATTTTGTTTACGTCAGTGCTTTGGGAGTGATTGATATAATTTATTTTTTTTATAAATTTATATTGTTTTCCTTATCAATCAGCTGTTAATATCGACGGGTTTTGCAAATATTACATTATTTTTAAATTTTACATCATGAAGAAGATATTTAAAAGCAATTTTTACTATGTTGAAATAATAAGATCATATTTTAATTTGTTAAAATTTTCAGATTTATCAACCTACCGTATACAAAACAAAAAATTTACCTTCATGCTCTAATTCACACAATAAAAGTGTTACCCAATTTATTTTCCTATACTGTAAACAAAGTGATATTTGCCTAACTACAACTCTGTCAAAAACTATTTGTTTATTTATATAAAATTATAACTAGATGACTAGAAAGGTATTTGCCAGGCATATAGCATTTGTCTAGTAAAAACAAATTTTTCAATTACCTTTCTCAAACATTTATAATTTACACTCATATTTTTATATTAATCACAAAATTCAAGATTTTTCAATAATTAACCAATTCATGACTGATACATTAGAGCATTAGTTAAATATATTTTTACTTGGATATAGAATAAAATTACATATGACAATAACAATATAATATATTTGGTTAGTACAACAAGCTTAATTGTAATTTTGCTATACAAGTTTTAAGACAATGAAAATTTTATAAGAATAGGATTAAACAATTAAAATAAAACACATAAAAATCGACCTTTTTGAGTTTTGCATACGTACATATATTACCAAAATTAATTTAATTTCATTAAACTATATCATTCTTATTCAGTAGTTCTATATAATGTAAAAGAAATAAGCATTAAATATTGATTTCATTTTATTTTTGGAACATAACCTAACAGCAAAATTGGGATTTGTATTAATTTGCTATAAAAATAAACAGCTAGCAAAATTTTTCATAATTATTTTTTATTTTAGTGAAATTCATTGCTAATTAAAAGCATAGATCATTCTCTACAAACAAAACTATACTTATGATAAAATTTTAATAATACCAAAACTTTTCTTAAAAGTAAAACTATGGTCTACTTAAATACTACTAACTGAGTTATAAATTTATTAATTTGTTTCAGTAAAAACACATTTATACAACTGTTATATTGTTAATCTTGCAATACTACTGTTACAGACGGGGGTATTAAAGTACTTGAGAATTGAAACAAAATGGTAACAAAGCTACTGATAATTTGTATCTCACCCCGCTGCGAACCAAATATGTTACAAAACGGCTGATATTTTCAATATCTTACCGCTCTGTCACCAAATATGTTACGAAACGGCTGATATGTCGAATATCTCACCCCGCTGCCAACCAAATATGTTACAAGTTACAGAACGGGGTAAAATTTATAATTACTAAAAGAAAATTATTTAAATTGAACTCTAAAAATTATTAAGTACCACCGTTCTGACATTTATAATATTAAAAAAATTATAGTTATTAGTAGTGCTAATATTAAATTATTTACTACTAATACATAAAATAAGTTTATTTAAATGAAGTGAATTTTTTGATACATAAAAAAATAATGTAACTAAAAGTAAATAAAATCAACAAAATTACTTACGAAGAAATAGTTTTCTTAAATCACACATTTTATGATTTTAACGTTGAATTATCAGTACAATCGCTTAAGATCTGAACCTTCCGAACTGATTTAAGTTTTTGTTTTTGATAACTTTAAAATTGACTTAGAACTTCTCAAACTCTGAACCTTCCGAAGTGATTTTAAGATATAATTCTGATCAATTTTTGAATCTATCAACAACGTTCTTTTCTAACTCACTCACTTAACTGAATCTCTAATTGACTCTCTGACTGAACTTTGACTTGACTCTTAACTTAACTGTCACTTTACTTTGACTTGACTAGCGTATTTATAACTTGTGACCCTCTGATTGAACCTTTGATTGACTAGTTTACTGATTCTTTGACTGAACCCGTCTTGCACCGTGTCGCCCTTTTTAAGCACTTAGCGTAGAATTTTTGCTGTTAGAG
Source organism: Clivina fossor (assembly GCA_963966155.1). NCBI lineage: Eukaryota > Metazoa > Arthropoda > Insecta > Coleoptera > Carabidae > Clivina > Clivina fossor. Next base: position 8,447,043 of record OZ014555.1, on the reverse strand, counting down.
TAGGAGTTACGATTTTTGTAACAGGTGTGCTAATTGGTCACCCATCTCAAGAGAGGGTGGTAACTATCCCAATTGGCTATATACGTAACAATTCTCTAATTCTACGAAGTGCTAATGTCTTTTTAGTGTTTGAAATAGTGCAATAATTTTCAATATTTAAAAATTAACAAGTTTCTTAATAAAGTGGAAGAAAATGTTAATATAGTTTAACTAACAGTAAAATTATTACAAGTATTTAATGTTTTATTGTAATTCTTTAAATATATTTTTTTTGTAACTAAATATACAAAAAATAGAAAATTACATAATTATTAATATTATCTTTATTCTTGATGAAGACGCACGTACAGATTGTCAAAACATTGATTTATTAATAAATTATTACAGAACTAGTAACTAAAAAGTTTTATTTTTATATAATTATTAGTAAAAAATTACTGGAAATAACTAAGAGATTTTTTGTATAAAAAATAATGTAGATATCCTTTAAAATAAAAATCTAAAAACGAGAAATTTTGAATCAATTCTTTTTAATTTTTTGATAAATTAGCTTTTTAAGATAAGGTTTTTTCTTATGGTGAGTCAATTTAAAATTAAAATAATTTTTTTCATCTAAATTATTAATAGTTCTTAGATATACTTCATTTTAATTTGATTTGTTTGTAAAGTAAAAACTGTAATTATAAAAAAAAGTTTACTAATTGTACATAAATATGAGAATGTTACATATGCATGCAATAATAAAATGTTACACGTATTGCCATTCTGTCTCTTGCAGTTTAAAAATGACTCCGCCACAGAAATATGTACGTCATTTAATAAATTAATATAAAATAAATTTGTTATTAATTAAATATTATTTTTTATTAGTAGTAAACTATTATAAGAAAAATTTAACTATAAAATTTACATGTTTAAATGTTTTTACAGTTGAATCCTGCTGCAATAATGCAAGCTCAAATCAACATAATGAATTATGGTGGGGCAAATCCAAAAAATCATTCCAGATTCATGAGAAATTATTCAGTTTTCTATTTATTTATTTCAACAGTTATCTTTATTTTACAGGGAATTTATCTTTATAATCTTGACGACAAAGATCTTAATTCTTTGATATACGATATTGTTTTATATACTGGAATGTGGCAAGTAAGTAAGTTTCATATTGTTGCACATAAATTTTCGGACTGTTGTAAATATTACATTATTTTTATTAATTAAATAATTTAGAAATGACTACATGCGTCGTTAATCATATGATTTTAATTTTTAAATAATGATTAATAATTAGTCAATAAGAACATATACGATTCACGGCCATTCTCTAATTATTTAACACATTCTCTTACACATTGCTTCTATCGTGCATAGATGACATTTTTAAAAGGTTAGGTAACTTTAATCAAATATTTCGCAGTTATTTTCATAACTACAATAGTTTAAACACTAAAAATATATAGGTATATGCTATATATATATATATATATATATATATATATATATATATATATATATATATATATATATATATTAAATTTTAATGGGAAGATAGCCAAAAGATAAGATATTCGAATTAAACTGTCATTTAGGATTCTGTGTCAAGCTATCAGTGGTAACTTTCCACCTTTAGAGAATTAAATCATAAAATATTTGCAGAATATATAATTCGTGAAGTCGATAATAAAATATGATCAATAAATTAAAAATAACTAAGTAAGTACTTTAAAATCATACATACATACATACACAATCACGCCATGTACCCAAAAGGTTGTGGCACAAACTCTTTTCATCATCCCGAAATCAGTCGCCTCCAAACATTCCTATCCAAACAAGCAACTTTTGCTTCTTCCACATTCATAATTCCTCTCATACCACCAAATTGTAATTAAATATAAAAATAAATAAAAGTTAATTCGTTAGTTATTTTTATATTTAATTATAACTTGGTGATATTGATTTTATAGGACAAACTTAGTTATTTCTAATTTATTGATCTTATTTTATTATTCACTTTACGAATTGACTTATAATTGCTGTACCATTCTTTATGTTTTGTTTTTTAAATTCTCTAACAGAGCATGTGAGTTATAATATGTAGTATTCCTTGTAATTAACTGATTACTATACTGTTTGTATATAAATTAATTAATTGTAGGTCCTGCAGAAGATAGAAAATTTACACCGAAAACTTGACACAGAATCTTAAATGAGAGTTTGATTCGAACATGTAAACTTTTGACTACTTTCCCATTAAAATTTCAATCCATATATATATAGATATATATTATTGCCGACGATTTGTAAAATTTAGGTTTTTGTTCTCAAAAAAAAAATAGTTTTTATTGAACACTCTTCGTATATCAAAATTTAAAGTGTCAATACATTAGATAACATATTTTTTTTAAAATATGTATAAATAAATAAAAGTATAATAAAATATATTTTGTTTTAGTTAATAACAAAAGTTGCTACACTTGTTTTTAAGAAGGACGTTTTGACAGCTATGATTGATAACGTATTTAAAGATTTTTGGAAAGATACATCAAAAAAAGACGTTCAAAATGTTTATAAATATAGCTACACTGCTGCAATGTTCTACAAATATACAACAATAATCACTGTCATTATATGTTATATAACAAATACTTTATCTAGACATTTTATTATGAACATATGGTTACCGGAACATGTTAGAAATCATTATTTTTATGAAATTTTGGTTACTGAAATAATAATTATGTTTGCTCTTATATTTTTCTTTGTTATTAAACTTGATGTGCTTTCAATATTATTTATTGGTAACGGTTTGGCACAATTGAAATTATTAAAATATAAACTTGAAAATATTGGAAGAAGCGACAGTCGCAATAACACTGATGATATGAAAACTATAATAGAATGTGTGCAGCATCATAATTTATTATTTACGTAAGTATTATTTTTAATATGTATGCAGCTGCGTGTAAAAATCTCAAAAATTGACATAATGTATTCCGTTGCTGTACAAAATAACTAGCTCATTAAAGGTATCTTGAGAACCCTAAAAGACACGAAGTCGGTCAAATTAGACAAAAAACGGAGCAATTTAAAACAGTTTTTGTTTCTTCAACGAAAAAATGCACAAGTCATTATAGACATCACCAAAAATGTAAATTTTATCATGCACGTTTTACAGGCACTTTTTATTAGAAACGCAAAGATTTCTTGAACATTTTCGTAACATATATTCATTTTGAGTAAATAATACCAATTTTAATTATCATATCTAGCTGAAAATATTACATGAAAGAAATATATTGATTTTTTTAACAATATAAAATTTATAATTTATGTATAGGAATTACTATATACAGTATTAATCCCAATGTAATATATATATATATATATATATATATATATATTTTATATATATATATATATATATATATATATATATATATATATATATATACAGGATGTAACAGAATAACTATTCCTAATTTTCAGAAATGATAGAGTGCACTTAGAGAAACATTTTTATTAATAAACCAGTGTCCGAAAATTTTTCGGTGTCAAGATACACTAGATATCGTTAAAAACAATTTTAATTATTACAACGTCAAAGAATAGTTAAGTTAAGGAACATTTTATTGGAAATAATAGTGCATTAAACTTTATAAAAATTGTTCGAAGTTACGACCACCATTTTCGATACACAAGTTGTAACGATGTACAGGGTGGGCAAATTTGGACGTTTTCATAGGGGAGCTCGGAAACTATAAGAGATATGGAAAAATGAACCGCGCATCTTCAATCGCTTTTATTGAGAGAAACTCAATTATGAAAACATAAATTAGCTATCGTCTTTTGTTTTCGAGTTATGGCGAAAAGTTCGCTTTTTCCGTATTTTGATAAATGGGGATATCTCGATGGTTTTTTAAATAAGATGAAAATAATTTTCACATTCTGAAGACACTTTTTTGAGTAGAATGAAATGGTCTTAACGGATATTATAAATCTCCGTTAATTCTTGGGTTATAACATAAAGTTTGGTTTTTTACAATCGACTACCGAAAAAAAAAAAATTTCCGGACACTAGTTTATTAATAAAAAATGTTTCTTTATGTGCCCTCTATCATTTCTGAAAATTAGGAATAGTTATTCTGTTACACCCTGTATATATATATATATATATATATATATATATATATATATATATATATATATATATATAAGTGAGAATTAATATATATATATATATATATATATATATATATATATATATATATTTGTAATTGCTTTCAATCTGCCAATCAGCCCTTTTCAGGCATACATGATATGCAAAATCCGATCGGGCAACCTCCTCGTGAAGCATATCGGGTAACACCAATGCCGACTGTATAACAGCAAGTACATGTGCTCTGAAACCAGAGTGAAAGTAATTGCAAAGTGACAAATTAGAGTCACCTTCTCAGATCTGTGTGTTTATGGTTTGGTTTTATTTCTCTCACTTCCCGTGTAGGGTTGGCGGGGGTAAAACGGTTTTTCATTAATCTTAAACAGTGAAAAACAAGTTTAACATGCCTGCCTTTATTTGTAGATACTGATATTAAAATTCCCCAAAATTTGCAGAAAATCTTAATTTCTGTGATTACAGCGCCATCTACCATAAATTTAAAAACGGTACAGACAAAATCCACAGAATTCGGGCTATAGAATTCGAATCTGCATTCAAAATTGGGTGTACCCATTTAATACTACAAAATTGTCCCTCCCTAGTCCTGGGGATGGGAGAAAGAATCATGTTTAGTATCGTTGAATTGCTTTTTTAGAAATATGAAACGTGTAATTTTTTATTTGTCGATGGTACCTGTATTTCTAGAGTTATTCGACAGTTTCCAGACTTTTGCCGTACAAATGCACCCCAACTGAATGTTTTGTGGTATTTCTTTAAAAAGATTTTTTTAGATGCTGTCGTTCCAGTAACGTATAGTGCAAGCTATTACCTACATTTTCTAAAAACGGCAATTTTCTACCTTGTTTCGTTAATTATTTATAACAAAAAAAATAAAATTTATGTTTACAGAGCATTCTAAAAAACAAACAGTTTGCAGTGAATGTCAGAATATTGTAGGCTAAGTTTTTTTCTTATTTTTGTAATGTTTTAATCATTAAACAATTAGAACAAGATAACACTTTGTTTCCTTAAGTCATTAGAACATGTGCTTAACAAAAATTAACTACATATTAACTTACAATACATACATATAGCACATAGCGTAAAAGTGCTGGGGTACGTGTGTACCCCTTTGGCCGTTAATGTATGTTTTTTAGCTTAGCTTTACAAGGGTTAAACACATTAAAAAAAATAAATGTGAGATCACTGACTTTGATAAAATGGGCAGAGCTTATATATAAACTCATACTATTAAACGATGATTTTGACCCATATTCTTTAAAATTGTACTATACTTAACAAGTTTACATTGTATACATTGATTACAGATATTATATATATATATATATATATATATATATATATATATATATATATATATATATATATAGAATTCCGTGGGCGTTATATGCCGTATCGGGTTTCCTGGATTGGCTCAGCGTTGTCGATTTTCGTGACGACGTTTCGGCACAGTCTCATGTGCCATCTTCAGGTCTTCTCTGTAGTGCTCTTGTTCTGCTTCGAATTGTAATATATAGTAGGATGTCTTTTAATTAATTTTACTGTTATACAAAATTGAAAGTACATGGATAAACAATAAATATAACAAAAAATTATATAATTTTTGTAAGTAAAAAGAATATTATGTAAAATTTGACAATTTTTGCATAAATATTGTAGCCATAATTGACTTAGTATTTTCTCGGAAAAACACTGAACTTTCAGTACAATTATATAATTTATGTTGGCATCAAAAAACAAATTTAAAATTTAGTTAAATTCTTATAAACAATATAACAACAATAAATTTCAAAATTTTTAATAATTTTGTTCTTAGAAAATTGGCAACACTGCATTTTGCCAAAAGCATATAATTTATGTGACACAAAGAGAATCTTTTGTGAAAATTTGATTAAAATCTGATAAATAATGTAGCCATAATGAATTTTGTAAATTTTTATAACGTTTTTTTGAAATGTTGGCAACAGTGTATTTGACTAAAATTTATGTAGGCATTAGGAGAATTTTTTGTAAAAATTTAATTAAAACCGGATAAATAATATAGCCATAATGAATTTTATAAATTTTTAATCGAAAAGATAAATCCTCATTCCAACCTTGATACTAATAGTCCAGTCAAAATAGGAAAAATAGAGGAACTAAAAATACTAGTTCCAATATTTTCAGGAATGTGAAGGGGGGGGTCTCCTGAACAAGAGAAAATAAAGTCCCTCCAAATCCCGGTGCCGTTGGGGGGCGAGGGGGGCTTTAAATATTCCATTTTTCATAACTCGAAAACGGTGCGTTGCAGTAAAAAAGTTCTTCAGTACAAAATGAAAGCTTATTAAATTTGCTACAAGTTTGATTATATACATTTTTACGAAAAACTGGACCGTTTTTGTGCTACCGACTCCGGAAGAGTGTTAATTTTCAAAAAAATTGTTTTTTAAGCATGTTTTTCGTATATTTTTGTCTTCTAAATCCTCACTCGTTCATTTTAGGGCAAAATCGTCACAGAAAAACTTCTACAGCATTAAATTCCCTACAAGAATATATATCATATGTTAATTTATATTGAACACGTCGAAACTTACAGAAATATATATATATATATATATATATATATATATTTCAAACAGACTAATCTTTTGTGAACATATAATAATTATATAATATCATATATATACTGTTTTAAAAGTGGTGTGGTACTGGTAAATAAAATCGCTAAAGCCTAATTCAAAAGAATTAAATTTTATTGTACACAAAAATGTTGAAATTTACACAAGTAAAATGTAATTATTGTCATATTCAGTGGCGAAGCCAGAAACTTGTCATGGGGAGGGGGGTTACTAATATTAATCAATAAAGATAATACTATAATTTGTATAAAAAATAAAGAGCAATAAATATTATTTTTATAAAAATGAAAGTAAAATAACATATTTCATATTTCACATACGTATGTTTTTGGTTGTTCAGGTTCTTGGGGGGGGGGGGGTTCAACCCCCCCTAACACCCCCCTGGCTATGCCACTGGTCATATTATATATATATATATATATATATATATATATATATATATATATATATATAAATTTCAAACAGACTAATCTTTTGTGAACATATAATAATTATATAATATAATATCATTATTACAAATACAAAAGATTAGTCTGTTTGAAGGATCTCGTCGTCGATATCCTCGTCGATGTCTTCCTCAAGGACAGGCGGGCGGTTTAGGCAGTCACCTTCACATCCACAAACAGGAGAGCAGTGGATGCCTACCTTCCTACAACCACACCTGTTGTTGCAGCCCGTAGCACAGCGGCAGAATATTATATATATATATATATATATATATATATATATATATATATATATGTTTGTGGGTCAATGGTTTTTTTGAGAAACAAGATGAAATCGTAGAAAGATGAAACTTGCCTATTCTCAAATAGGGAATGAACCAATTAAAGTTTAGGGGTTTAGGAGGAGATGCTGGAGAAACATATATACATTTGACAATTAGGGAGATTAATTTCCTAAATAATTTTCCATGTTTCATGCATACATACATAACCAAATTATTAATTTTGGCAGATTGCTGACAATTTAAAATAATTAAATGCGCATGTGCCTAGATAGATTTTTCTTTACAGTCAATATGCAGCGTGGAATACGTATAAATTTCATCCATTTTATTCTGCAAAGCAAAACTGTACAGAAACGCTTTACAGATTTTCTGTACAGAAAAACTTTATCGTGTATTATAGGCTTAATAGTAAAATGTACACCGGCACCGTACCGAGCACTCTACTACTTATTCCTTGCAGTCAAAGTAGTAAAAACATAAAAGAATTATCGCACTTCACTGTTAATGATTACTGTAACATTAATATACGTTTCAATCACAATAATTATGTACTGTTTAATTAAATATTGTTAACGCTATTTCAGACTTCCAATAAACTATATGACATAATTTGTATAAAAATAATTTAAAAAAATATATTCTTGAAGCTACAATTACTAGTGAGTTAAATATAGTTGCAAATTTTATTTTAAACAATATTCGCAATAATCTAGCTAAATTACATTTTATATAGTCATCTATGTGCAGTCAGCGTGATACATTCCATATTATCGTAAATTCTTACCTTGCGATGAATAAGTGATTATAACATAATTACGCTATTTATACCTATACCTTAAATTTTAATAGAGAAAATTGTTATGCTGTAAAAATACTTTGTATTTATCTGTAACAAAATTAAAGTGATTTACCTTAATATTACAAAATTTTAACTTTCAGATATTTTGAAAAATTTGAATATGTGTATTCTCCAGTAGTATTACATATGATGGGCACATATATGATTCTATCAACGGTGTGCTTATATTCAATTGTAACATCTGAAAATTTGTCAGTTTGTAATATATATATATGAAGTGCACGTCAAAATTTCAAGCATATTTGTTTAGTTAACGACTTAAGAATTTTTGAATGGTATTTATATCTGCTAATAATTGTTAACTTGCCAAATTTCAAGAATGAGGTATTTTTACTAAAAAAAAATATTTAAATGTTTGTTTACAAATTTTTATTAGAAAAGTTATTTGAAATAATGTTGATAAAAAAATTTTCATATTTTAATTTATACATATACAGTGCGATATTTTTATCTCTGAACATATGAACTGAACTACATATAAATTTTCTATGTTCAATTTTAAAAATAACACATCAATTGCATGGAGACATCCCTGATAGTTATACAACCAATCTTACATAATGTGACAGTTATTTGAAAAAATTTAACTACTTTCAACAAAATATTTAGAAAGTATTAAACTATTCGCATTATTTCAAGAAATTTGTTTAAAAATGTATACAAAAGAAGAAAGATTAGAAATTTTGCATTGGTATTTCGACAAGAATAGTTTGAGAAATGTGAGAGATTCATTTGCTGCTAAATATCTTGACATTTCGAACATCTTTTATAAATTAATAAATTTATTAATTAAAAATTATATTTTTCTCTATAAAATATAGAATGTCTTATTTTTTTTTTTTATAGTATTATTTATTAATTATTATTTATAAATTTAAGTGTTCAGCAATTTACAATAAATGACCATATTCTGTTAAATATTTCATTTTTTATTCAAATAAACATCATATTACGTAATATTGGTTGCATAACTGTCAGGGATGTATCCATGCGGTTGATGTGTTATTTTTAAAATTGAACATAGGAAATTTATATAAAGTTCAGTTCATATGTTCAAAGATAAAAATATTGCACTGTATATATATATATATATATATATATATATATATATATATATATATATATATATAAATATGAAAAATTGGGTATGGTATGTTATTATAGATTTCTTACTTATTGGTTACCTTACTACTTACAAATGTTGCTTATACAAATGTTTTAAATCTTAATTCAAGATTTTGTCTTGTTCAACCTTTCTATAGAGACCAATCCAGATTTAGAAATAAATCTGTAGAATATATAGAATTGTATCCGGTAAATTTTGCTAATGCATTTGCTAGAAATCAGTTACTCGAAAATCGAATTTCTCAAATGTTACCTTTTCCAAAATATAAGTACATTGCTTGACTATCAATTTCTTGAATTTATGTATTCAGTGGTAATAGCACACACTGCTCGTCAAGTCAAAATTATCAGTCTCTGCAATAATTCCTAACTAAAAATTTGAAATAATTTACGTGTATTTTGCTATGAGCAGTTCCAATTTCTTACCATATAATTTAATATAAAAAATTGTTATTAACAATTCTGATGAAAATTTAATTGTTTATTAATAATATATATATATATATATATATATATATATATATATATATATATATATATAGTAAGGTTTTATGTTACAGTTCTGTATTATATTAAGTACTTGAAAGTATTTTACCTTAATCATTAATTCTTTAATTTTTAAATTTTGCTAAACCAGTAAAACAAAAAAATTCACTTCCACATTGAATATATCATAAAAAAATTTTATATAATTTTCTGTAGAATTTTTAGAAGTTATAATATGTAATATTTGTATTTACAGTAATTCATATTCGAGTAATTGGTTTTTCGAGAAACTTTTATTTATTTTTTTATTTTTATTTTCAAGTATTTCGCTAGAGCAATTGTTTTCGAATAAATCTAGTGCTTCTAGAAATAGTTATATTTTTAAAAACAATCTAGTATCAATTTCTTGAAACAACATTTATTCTACAGCTAATAAATGTTAAGCCTACCAAATAATATAATATAATTACTATAAATATAGTATGTAAACAATAAAAACTTACATTTCTGTTAAAAATATTCAAATTGTGTAATTATAAAAAACTTAAATTTTTTCAACAGAATTTTGTTTTATTACAACAAGCAGGTAATGGTATTAATTCTTAGAGTTATTAATAGAAAATATGTATTTCAGACCTTTTGACGTGCACTATGTGTATGAATATGTATGTTTAGATTTTCTAATCAAATTTTAATATTTTAGAGATCAACTTATATTATTCATATTTATACTAATTATTGTTAATGGACAACTATTTATATATTGTGTATTAGGACAACTTATACGTGATGAGGTAAGTCAATTTTATAATGCAAGAAAACTTATGAAAATATAAAACAATATATTTTACTTATTTTATATAGTAAATAAGTGTAAGTGATTATATAATTAATTTCTAGACAATATCTGTAGCCGATGCAGCATACAACTCCAACTGGGAAAATATTTACGATCCAAATATACGAATGAGTATACGGATGATTATTCAGAGATCTCATAAACCCGTTAATATGACTATGGGCGGAATATTAGTTTTGAATTTGGAAACATTTACTCGTGTGAGCACTAGTTTAATAACTTAATGGTTTTTGGATATCTATCGCGAACATTTTAACAACAAGAATTGAGTTCGACTAACTTTTGCTAAAGACAATCTTATTTAATGAATACATACAATTGAATTGTACAATACTAATTGCAATTGTATAGTACCAATTACTAATGTCTATCATAAAGTCCGCATCATATATAAAAAAAAAATATTATTTGGTTTTTGAAAATCATTTACTGAGAACTGCTTCGCTAAAAACTAAAATAGACTAGCTACAATACTCCCTGTATAGGACAACCTATACTAATGCTTCAAGTAAACTTATTTCATTTATAAAAAAATTGAAAAAGGTATTTAAAAATAATTTTAGAATTACATTTTATATTCCTATACAAAAATTTAGTTTCAATGGCACATTGATATAAATAAATTTTTGAAATATAAAGTTAATACTTCATATTTGTAGAACTAGTACTCAAAAATATAAATAAAATTTGAATAAGTGTGCATTATTTTTTTTTTGCTTAAATATAATATTGCATATAATAAATTTAATAAAATATTTTTTTAACACTAGATGATGATGAATTTGTAAAAATTATTTTAATTTTTGCCATAATTTCTTGCATACTTCCATGTAATTTTATGTTCAAGTAATTTTTCATTTAAGGCTGGTTTATGCACGCTGTAAACTTATGCCTTAAAGTCTCATTCAGACTGCGGTTGTAGTTTTTGCTTTTGCCGTAGTAATAGTTGTAAGCATACTTGACCATTCACACTGGCTTGTGATGCTAGTGAAATTTTTACATACGCATGCGTACTGCAATGACACATTTGACACACAAAAAATAAATAAAATAATTAAATAATCATAATAATAATATAATAATAATAATATTAATAATAATTAAACATTATTTGATTAATTTTGCTATCTAAAATCGCCATTTTAATATATTTTATGAATTTGACGTTTGTTTGACATTTGTTTGACGTTTCTAAATAAAAAATAGTGCTATCTCTTTTCACTCAACTCTGATTGGCCAATTCTTACAACTATGTAAAATTTTAACTAGAAAGTTTGGCTGCTTACAACTACTGCTTTATCTTACTGCAATAACCACGCATGCGCATTGTATTCCCATAAGCTTACATGTATTTTCTTATGCTTACAACTACGACTATAACTACTGCAATAACTAAAACGGCAGTCTGAATGGGGCTTAACCCTAACCCAAGCATTAGCATTATGCACTAGCATTAGCACTAATAGTCTGGTTTATGTATTTCTACGGCTGGCCAATGAGAACAAGCCGTTAAAGTAGTTTTCTATAAAACAGACATATTACTGTCAACGCTGCACGAAATATGTCGATGTCAACCGATCATACAAAGATCATACGCTTTCCTGATTGGTTGGCATTAAGCACTATGCACTAGAAATTGAAAAGTTCTCAACTCTTAAGTTTAAGGCATTTATGCTAGGGATAAGTTTACAAGCGTATGCCAGCACTAGTACCGTAGCACGTGTTTCTCTATACTTTAATTTTTAAGGTTACAGCGTGCATAAACCAGCCTTTAATCATACTGAGTTTTAATAATATCATAAATTTTCATTATTCTATATAAAATAATTATAACAACTACAAATGTACCAATTTAATAAAACATATAATAACAAGTATTTAGAAATAAGTATATTTATATTAAAATAAAACGTCTTAAGTTGTAGTTCTGTATTAATATTTATAAATAATGGACGTTTCGACCTTCTCACCGTACAGTTTCATTACGGATAAATGATACCAATGATACTTAAAGTAAATAAACAGAACATGGCAACAAACTATTAGGTAACAAAATGAGTCCTGAAGGATTTTTATTATTTTTACTACTGAAAAAATATACAAGAGAGATAGATACTTACAGAGATAGGATATAGAACTAATACATATCACGGCCGAAAATAATGTTCAGAATAAATTCTTAGCTTATAAAAAATATATTTAGACAAAAAATTTCTTATTCATATACTACAATTTCGTTCAAGGCTATCTTTTACATATTTTTTTTTTGCATATTCAACTAAGACTGCATAATACTGAAAAAAGGTGTTTTACTGTGTTATGGTTTCTTCATATTTTTGCATATTTACAAATAAAATTATTGTATTTTTTAAATGAGATTTTTACGTGGAGTATGTGGTGTAACTAGGAGATATCGGGTACGAAATAGATTAGTGTACGATGAGTGTGAAATTGAAATAAAATGTTGTAGCAAAAGTTGGTGTTAGTCAGTTAAGATGGTTCGGACATGTTGAGCGAATGTCTACTGAACGTTTGGTTAAAAAGATTTATTTTAATGATTTTGATGGTATACGTTTACGTGGACGTCCGATGAGTAGTTGGAGTGGTATGATTGAGAGAGTTTTGCGTGAGCGAAAGTTTCCAAGTAATAGGAATAAAAGAGCATGTATGAGAGGAATTATGAATGTGGATGAAGCGGAAGTTGCTTGTTTGGATAGGAATGTTTGGAGGAGACTGATTTCGGGATGATGAAAAGAGTTTGTGCCACACTCTTTTGGGTACATGACGTGATTGTGTATGTATGTATGTATGTATTTATTTTTTTATACAAACATATTATGAAAATTTTTGTAAATTATTTAATAATATAAATATTTTGACATTTTTTAATAATAAGAAAGATATTATAAGTTGAAATTTTTAGAAATATGAAAATATTAAAAATTGGAATTATTTTTGAAAAATCTGAATTTTTTATATTCCCCATTTAGGTTGGGTATTGCGCTTAGAACCATTGAATTTGTCAAAAAAATTTCTCATCAAACTATAAAAAAAATATTAACCCTGCCTTAGATTACTGAGTTATATACGATAGAATCCGACCTCAAAAAAAATGTTTATTTTCACGGAATGCAAATAGCTAATGCACATTGATTTGTGCCTACTCTTTTCACTGCAATAAGATTTTAGTAACAATTGATTACCACTTTATGTATTAGTTATGTACTTTTGTATTTTAAACTATAAAAATGGTTTGTTTTCTTATATATTTTATTTTAATTTTTGCTTGGGCAAATGCATCTGCTTTGCATCAAAGTGAGATCATGTAATTATGAAAAAATAATAAAAAATTTAACATCATTTAAATTGTGTAATAAATTTTAAGTAATAATATAGTTAGGCAAATGATATTATTGTCAAATAATGATTAAATTATCAATAAAAAACGCTTGAAAAATTGTTTTGCATTATTAACACAAATATCAATGTAATTTGTTTTTAAAATAACTTTTTCAAAATTGTTACAAATAAAGAAATTTATTTCTTTCTTGTTTCATTTTATCTATACGTAATATTAGTACATTCGGCTAGTATATTTGGTTTTTGGACTTTTTGACGGATTCCGTATTTTAAATGGTGTTTAGCTGCTTGTCAAACCGTTAGTATTTAATTATAAAATATCAGAGAGACCAAACTTTGCTTGTCATATCAGTAGCACACTGTAATTATTGCAGCTGGAGCTACAACACCAGAGCCCCATACTTTTTCAGGAACAAACAATTGCATTTTGTATTAAAAAGGAAATGATAGGTTTACGCTAAACTACCATAAAACAAATTTCTGATAAGTTCGCAACTGTCCGAGGCATGAGCAGTTAGTTTGTAATTAAACATACAACAACAATTTGCAAATTAACACAAACATGTTTGATGGTAGGTTGGAACCGAGCCTAGAATAAAGCTGAACATACCTATACAGGATGATTTATTAGTAATTGGAAATATTTTAACTGAAGTATCCTGGGCTCAGAATATGAAGATTTAACGCAAATCACTTAGATAAAATGTGGCTCCTTACTGCGCTACAGGTGTTTTATTTAAAAATTTAAAAACGATTTTTGCCCAGTACTTTAAAACTATTTGACGCGTATCCTCATCATACTTGGCAGGAAGTGTAGTTACCGTACACCATATTAAATTATGTTAAATAAAAGAGTCTGGCTACTGCCAGTGGCGTACAACAGGGGCAAGTAAAAAGTTGATTTGTCCTAAACTCTACGCCACTGGCGGAATTGTTATTTTAGCACAATTTTTCGATTATCCAATACTTTCTGTGTAGAAAACATACTCTTTCTTCGTAACGATAAAGTCACTATTTTTCGAGATATTTAAAGTTAAACATAAGCTGCACCCTTAGCATTTTTTCAAAATTTGCTCAAAAAAATCTGAAAAAATTCAGTATAATAGAGAAAAAAATTAGCTACATAATAACTAAGTAACTTTTTCCTAACTCATTCTGGTTTGGCAGGGAAAATTATTGAAAATTAATATTTTTTACATTTTAATTTTTTATTTTCAATAATATTTCCTGCCAAACCAGAATGAGTTAGAAAAAAGTTACTTAGTTATTATGTAGCTATTTTTTTTTTCTATTTTACTGAATTTTTCAGATTTTTTTGAGCAAATTTTGACTTTAACTTTAAATATCTCGAAAAATAGTTACTTTATCGTTACGAAGAAAGAGTATGTTTTTTACACAAACAGTATTGGAGAATCGAAAAATTGTGCTAAAATGACAATTCCGCCAGTAGCGTAGAATTTAGGAAGGATCAACATTTCACTTGCCCTTGTTGTACGCCACTCACAGTAGCCAGAAACATTTATTTCATATAATTTAGTATGGTGTACGATACCTACACTTCCTGCCAAGTATGATAAGGATACGTCAAATAGTTTTAAAGTACTTGGCAAAAATCGTTTTTAAATTTTTAAATAAAACACCCTGTAGCTCAGTAAGGAGCCACATTTTATCTAAGTGATTTGCGTTAAATCTTCATATTCTGAGCCCAGGATACTCCAGTTAAAATATTTCCAATTACTAATAAATCACTCTACTCTAAATCGTTCTACAAACAAAAGACGCTTTTTAAACTTATTTTTGCCCTTGCAGTAAATTTGGCAATATTTGCTAAATACTCGGCATGGTATATTATATTATACTTATAATGCCTGTAATAGTATAGAAAAAAGTTTTGAAAAAAAACTAAAAATTCGATTAACAAAATCATAAATAAATAGAACGTGACCATTTAATTTGTATCAATTTCCTACCTACTGCAAAGTTATTTATTCTTATATTTATTAAGTCAGTTTTTACTCTGATGAAGAAATTAGTCTATAGTGTCGAAACAAAGTTGTTAAATTATTGAATAATTATTCATTTGTTTCAGGTTTGCCGGGCAATGCTTTCATTCGTTACTCTTATTAAGAATTTGAAACATGATTAAAATAGAGTTAATAAAAATTAATAATTATTATCCGAATTGCAGCTATATTCTTTTTTTCTTAAAGCGTAATAAAGAAAGTGTTAAAACTTAATAAAAAAAATTTAAATTATAAAAATCACAGTTTGAAAAATCAGATCGAAATTTTAACAAAGAACTAAAAATAATAAATAATTTTGATAAAAATAGCAAACTTTGACAAAAACCTTCAGATTTATGTTAAATTATATTATCAAAGTTTAACAAAAACTATTAAATCTCAATCAATCTCAAATGTTGAAAAACTTTAATTATTAGAAAATTTAAAGAAGATATATTATAATGAGGCGTATAGATGCAAAACTCAATATTTGACAAAAAGTGAAAAATGAGATTTTGCCCGATTTGGACGTAGAATTTTACAAGGAATACGATATTTAGGTTAGTTAGAAAAAAACTCAGTATTTAATATGAGAAACACTCTTTAAAGTTTAGTGTTGGATGCAAAACTCACTACTTGCGTTGATAGTTTAGATGCAAAAGTAACTGTTTGCTTTCCACCAATAAAAATTTTATTGGTGGAAAGCAAATAGTTACTTTGTATAAATTAATGATGTATAAAACTAATGATTCACGATTTTAAATAAGTATTACCATCTAGTAACAAGATTTTATCATCAAAATACAATTACACCAGCTATAACAGTTTTTTGCAAATATCTCAGAACTTAAAATTTGCAAATAGTGAGTTTTGCATCTATACGACTCATATGTTCCTCGAGGTAATTTTCTTTTTTTGAGTTTCGCCCAGTTTGTACTGCCTGGGCTATCAACTCGCCCGGCTAAAACTAAATAATTACTTTTTACTTCCAGTAACATAATTAACTATTATTTATAATTCTCTTGCTTTCTAACGTATTTATTCAATTCGTTGCACGAACGTCTTGATATCTTTAAATAGGGACATTTCAACTGTACAGAGAGTAATTTATGAGTCGCTTTCTTTAGTTCTTGCTCTATTATTCTATATTGGCGAGATTGAGATTATGCAAAACATAAACCAATCTCTGAAATTCTAATTTCCAGTACTGTTTGAACAAGCATTATTAAAACAGAAATAATTTTTTTACAATATGCTTTGGTGTTTCTTCCAAATTTTAAATTTTAACCCGTAAAAAGTATCTCACTCTAATGAGCGTTGTTGATTATTAAACATTTAAAATTTAGAACTGGTGTCTTATCTATTGACAAAATATTTTATCAGAAACCATAAAAAACTTTATTTTGAACATTAATAATATTCTACGATCTTTATTTTTATTGAAATAAATTTTATAGCTGCATTCCGGATATTTTTGACACTCTTCTACATATGTATTTTCTGCATTTTGTATTTAGTATTTATAGCACCATACAAACTAGGAATGCACAAATTTTTTCAGCAGGTTACATATATTACACCAAAATAAAATTATGAATATTATGCATATATAATGTATATCACAATCACGCCATGTACAAATAAGGTTGTGTTACAAACTTTTCAACAATGCAGAAATTAGTTAAGCCAAAATGATAAAAATATTATAACCTTATAAGTAAGCTGTATAAGTTTCTATTAAATAATAATTAAAAAAAAAAAAATGTAATAATTGTAATGGGAAAGCAGGCAAAAGGTTGGATGAATCAAAGTCATATTTAAGATTCTTGTCAAGTTTTCGACTGTAATTTTTCACCATCTTTAGGACCTAGAAATAATTAATTTATTATATAAACAGTACAGTTAGCTGTTACTTACAAGAAATATTACTTACATGTTCTGTTGGAGAATTAAAAAAAAAAAAACAAAAACAAAACATAAAGAACTTCATGAATTATATATTTTGTAAAATTTTTATTAACTGGTGTACCATTCTTTATGTTTTGTTTTTGTTTTTTTTAATAAAATATGATTAATAAATTAAGAAAAACTATGTAAGTTTGTTCTTTAAAATTCTATATCAACAAATTATAATTTAAAATACAAATAAATAATGAATTAATTGTTATTTTTTTTTATATTTAATTACGTCGTATTTTATTATCGACTTTAAGAATTATATATTCTACAAAATATTTTATAATTCATGTACCATTATTTATGTTTTCATTATTATTATTTTTAATGCCCCAACAAAGCATGTCCTGAAAGCCACCGAATGCTTGACGCAGAATCATAAATTTGTGTTTAATTCGAACATCTAATCTTTTGGGTAACTTCTACACATTCTATACATTTTATTTATAAAAATTAAAAAGAATTAAATTGAAAAAACATTTAAGAAAATTAAAAGTATCTTTATAAATAACGTACTTTTGCCAAGAAATTACTACATAAGTTTAATATGTCATTATATGGTAAAACATATTCTTGAATATCTACAGAATCGTAATTATACAACAATTATAATTAATAATTAATACAACAATAATTAATATACCAATTATAATATCATTCATTAAATTATATATTTTATTTTGTTCTAACTTAAAAAGTTACATAAATTTACAAGTATATGTTGTTAACTAATCAAACTTTTTACATAAGGAAAGTTATTCTATCGTGGTAAACATGATCATTGTATTGTAACAAAACTCTGTTAGTTTAAGTCGTGATGAAGATTGTGACGATGATCATAGTACATCGACACATATCACCTGAAATTTTAAAACATTTGGATTAAATAGAGTTCAATACTATGATTATAAAATTGTACCTCATGTGATTTCATTAGATTCTGGCTAGCAGTCATTTGAAATTTTACAAACGTGTAGATTAAATACAGTTAAATACTGCGATTATAGTATTTTACCTCATGTAATGTCAGTATATTCTGTCTAGCACAATCATTTGAAATATTACAAACGTGTAGATTAACTACAGTTGAATACTGCAATTATAACATTTTACCTCCTGTAATTTCATTGTATTCTGAAATTGTACAAACATTTAGATTAAATAATATTAAATACTGTGATTATAAAATGTTACCTGGAATTGTAATTATATTATAAATGTAAAATAACATTGCACAGAAAAGCCACGTTGTATTGTGGGGTTATATTCATTGTTTACAACTAAAAATGTTAGACCGCACGCGCAGAGCGAGCGCGCACGGCCAAGGCTGCTGGCGGGGGTAATTCGCAAGTAGCAAAATATACAAACAAGAAGAAGAATAAAAACAATAAGAAGAACTTGGTGTTCTCTGTCTAACACGAGTGAAACGTTATTTTAAGCGCGGTTTCAACTTGTTAAGGCAAAATCGCACTATAAAAAGGCCAACTTGGCCATAAAAAAGCATTCGACATTCGCTCCGAAGTCGAACCACTTAGCTCCTGAGTGGCAATAGACTCGATTGACCGGCTCCCGGACTCAGTCTACCAACGGTACCTGGATTTAAAACTACGGTGAGTGTAAATTTTACACTCGAAACATAACGCGAATAGATTAAATTATTTTTTTGAACTTAGAATAATAAATTTAATTTCTTTTGGACTTAGAATCAGAAATTCAATTTTTTTTTCTGACTTAGAAAAAATTTAATTTGTTTTTGGACTTAGAATAAACGGGTGAACTTAGGATAAACATTTAATTATTTTTTTGGACTTAGAATAAACGGGTGAACTTAGGATAAACATTCAATTATTTTTTTTGGACTTAGAATAAACGGGTGAACTTAGGTTAAGCATTTAATTATTTTTTTTTGGGATTAGAATAAGAGGATAATCGTTTGTTTGTTTTTTTGTCATCTGGCACAGGTGAATTAAATTATAAATTATAAATATAAGTTTAGGTTTACATAGTAGTATATTTGTATATATTGTCTCATAAATAAAAAGAAAAGATTATTCATAATTGAAACTCGCTTAATGGAACCTTGGACTCCCGTCTGAACTATCCGCAACCCGCTCCTCCTTCCCGGATTGCAGGAAACGTGATTGGCGCCCGATACACGAAGATATTGAATAAGGAGAAGTACACAACGCGACGCCGAAACGAAGGTCGCGTTACAAGATGGCGCCCGATACGTGGCACACGATCACGCTCCATAGCCTACAAACGCTCAGCCACGAGGTCATCTTGGGCATGGATGTGATGACCAACACAGGGATGTGTCTTGACCTTGAACAGCACCAGGTCCGGTTCCGGCCGCCAACCTGTCTACCAGCCGCAGCAGCCGCCATACAAACGCCCACTGACGAGGAACAACTGACCGCCTTCCTGGCCGGCGAACTTCAACAGTTCGCACACATACACGGAACAACTGAAAAAACGAAACATCACATTAAACTAAAAGATGATACGCCGATCAAACAGCGATACTTACCACGCAACCCAAAAGTGCAGAGTATCATTAACGAAGAAGTCGATAAGATGTTAGCCGACGGCATCATCGAACGCTCTCAAAGCCCGTGGAGCTCGCCTGCAGTGATCGTGCAGAAAAAGGACGGCCGGCCGCGGTTCTGTATCGATTTCCGACAGCTCAACAAAGTAACCGAAAAAGATGCGTACCCGCTGCCATACATAACAGCAATCCTGGATAAGCTGCGACCAGCCACGTATTTCTCCACTATCGACCTCAAAAACGGATATTGGCAAGTACCGCTAACCGATGAGAGCAAGCCTCTAACAGCATTTACCGTACCGGGCAAAGGACTATTCCAGTTCCGAGTGATGCCGTTTGGGCTCCACGCCGCTCCAGCAACCTTCCAGCGCCTGCTAGATACCATCATCGGCCCGGAACTAGAACCGCACGCATTCGCATATTTGGACGACATCGTCGTCGCCAGTCCGACGTTGCAAACACACATGCAACATCTGCGAGAAGTGTTCCAACGGCTACGAGATGCCAATCTACGAATTAATCCAGAAAAATGTCAGTTCGGATTAAGATCCATCAAATACTTGGGCCACGTCGTCACAGAAAAAGGAATCCAGACAGACCCAGACAAGGTAGCCGCTATCCTGAAACTGCCGCCACCCTCAAACGTAAAGGAAATGCGACAGTTACTCGGCGCCGCCTCCTGGTATCGACGATTCGTGCCTAGGTTCTCGATGATGGTAACACCGTTGACAGCGCTGCTACGAAAGAAGCAACGCTGGACCTGGGGCCCAGAGCAAGAGAAAGCGTATCGACAGCTGCAGCAGGCACTCACCACAGCACCGGCACTAACTTGTCCCGACTTCAGCGAACCATTCATCCTGCAGACCGACGCATCCGATACGGGTATTGGAGCTGCGTTGGTACAGGGCAGCGTGGAGGAACACAGAGCAGTGGCATACATAAGCCGAACATTGTCGCCTACTGAGCGCAACTATACGGTGATGGAGAAAGAATGCCTCGCCGTGGTCTGGGCAATTAAAAAGCTACGTGGTTACTTGGAAGGTTACCGCTTCGTCGTCATCACTGACCACCAGGCCTTGAAGTACCTGGAGTCACTGAAAAAGCCCACGGGACGGCTGGCGCGCTGGGCAGCCTCACTACAACAGTACGACTATGAGATAGTATACCGGAAAGGCACATTAAATTACCTGGCTGATATGTTAAGCCGCAAACCGCTTCCAGCCCTCCATGCCATTACAACCACGTGTCCATGGTACAAGCGGATGCTGTCGAAAGTGGTCAGACAACCAGCAGCCTACCCGGATTACAGGGTAAACGGAGGCCTCTTGCAACGCCGGTTCTGGGACCCCGGCGACTTATCCGAGACTGAACCACACCGGGAATGGAAACGCTGCATACCAACCGAACAACGACGACAAGTGTTGATCGAAAACCATGACGTGGCAACTGCAGGGCACCTGGGGGTAGCCAAGACCCTAGCCCGACTGGCACTACGCTATTATTGGCCTGGCATGTTCAGTGAAGCAGCCGCTTACGTTCGTCGGTGTACTAGTTGCCAGCGCTTCAAGTCGGATCAACGCGGCCCGGCCGGACGCATGGGGCCACCCCAGATCGGACAACCATGGACCACAGTTGCAGCAGACATTATGGGACCGCTACCGCACCCCGTCAAAGGTTACCAATACGTCGTCGTTTTTCAGGACCGTTTGACCAAGTGGGTCGAATGTCGGCCGCTACGCCAAGCTACCGCCAGCTCGATTATCCTGGCCCTGCGAGAGTTGATCATCTGTCGCTTTGGATGCCCCCAAGTATTGATCACTGACAATGGTACCGAGTTTGCCAATCGAGCCATGCGGAAATTCCTGGAAGAATACAATATCAAGCATCACCGTACACCACCATATACACCACAGGCGAATCCCGTAGAACGCATCAATCGCGTGCTGAAACCGATGATTGCACAGTTCTGTGAACAAAATCATCGGCAGTGGCACGCGCTATTGCCCGAATTTATGCTCGCAATTAATAGCAGTCGACACAGTTCCACCGGCTACTCAGCGGCGTACCTGAATTTCGGACGTGAAGTCGAACTACCTACACAACTCAATCCTCCGCTCGGCAACGCAGAAGCACCGCCAGTCGGCAGTAACATAGATCACCAGGATAGAATACGGGCTCTCACGGAAGCACAGGAGCTGGCACGAATTAACATTGCGAGAGCAGCTACCAATCAGAGCCGGCATTACAACACGCGACGCCGCTCAGTCCAATTTGTTCCAGGCGACCTAGTGCTACGCCGAGAGCACACGCTATCCTCTGCGGAAAAAGGGATTGCCAGCAAGCTCTGTCCACGCTACTCCGGACCCTGGACGATCGCCAAACGGATCTCTCCGTTGGTGTACGAGATCTACAACAGAAAAGGGGAACGGGTAAAACATACACATATAAAAGACTTAAAAATGTTTTTTCAGGAACCTGACATCAACAACGATGGTGAAGGCAGTGACCAACCCCCCCAAACCGACCCTGGCGATGAGACAGCCCAACCAACCGCCGACTACGCGACCGCAGGTCCGGGTGTTAAGCAACGTGCTGGTAAGGGCGCGTCGCCCCCCACGAATTCACCCCGTGACCCCGGAACTGGCTCGTCTACGACGCCCGACCTGGCCGGCCCCTCAACTAGACATCGTCCCGAACAACCCGGTACGAGTACCGAGGGAACGCACCCCATCACCCGATCGAGAAGGATGGATCAACTGCGATACGTCCCCGATCACTACCCCCGATCGACCGGTAACACCACGCACCCCGACCCTCAGCTCCCCCGCGCCACACGAGCGCGTGCTATCACCCCCGTGGGTAACACCGCCCGCCCCGCACCCCCCACGGACCCCGAGGACGCCACTGCACCTGAGGAAGCCGAACGCAACAACTCCGCCACGCCCCCACCTCCCCGCGATACTAACGCCGACCGACATCGCGCTACTAACGGCACCGGCCCGCGAACCCGCCAGCAATCCCGTTTGGATAATACCCATCGGTAGGGAAACAGCCGCTGCACCAACCCCCATGTTCCGGCGGAACCGCGTGTTGGCACCGCGCCCCGGCGGTGGCGTGATGTGGGTTAACGTGTATAACCCAGATGCCCCGTTAAGCCGCCGACCGCAACAACGGCGTCGGCGACGATAGTGTGTGGTAGTGCGCGTGAAGCGATTGTGCGCGAGTGAACGCCAGGATTAAACAAAGGGAACTCACCTAACAGTTTTTTTTTTGAAGCGACGGGCATTTGTGACGATGATCATAGTACATCGACACATATCACCTGAAATTTTAAAACATTTGGATTAAATAGAGTTCAATACTATGATTATAAAATTGTACCTCATGTGATTTCATTAGATTCTGGCTAGCAGTCATTTGAAATTTTACAAACGTGTAGATTAAATACAGTTAAATACTGCGATTATAGTATTTTACCTCATGTAATGTCAGTATATTCTGTCTAGCACAATCATTTGAAATATTACAAACGTGTAGATTAACTACAGTTGAATACTGCAATTATAACATTTTACCTCCTGTAATTTCATTGTATTCTGAAATTGTACAAACATTTAGATTAAATAATATTAAATACTGTGATTATAAAATGTTACCTGGAATTGTAATTATATTATAAATGTAAAATAACATTGCACAGAAAAGCCACGTTGTATTGTGGGGTTATATTCATTGTTTACAACTAAAAATGTTAGACCGTACGCGCAGAGCGAGCGCGCACGGCCAAGGCTGCTGGCGGGGGTAATTCGCAAGTAGCAAAATATACAAACAAGAAGAAGAATAAAAACAATAAGAAGAACTTGGTGTTCTCTGTCTAACACGAGTGAAACGTTATTTTAAGCGCGGTTTCAACTTGTTAAGGCAAAATCGCACTATAAAAAGGCCAACTTGGCCATAAAAAAGCATTCGACATTCGCTCCGAAGTCGAACCACTTAGCTCCTGAGTGGCAATAGACTCGATTGACCGGCTCCCGGACTCAGTCTACCAACGGTACCTGGATTTAAAACTACGGTGAGTGTAAATTTTACACTCGAAACATAACGCGAATAGATTAAATTATTTTTTTGAACTTAGAATAATAAATTTAATTTCTTTTGGACTTAGAATCAGAAATTCAATTTTTTTTTCTGACTTAGAAAAAATTTAATTTGTTTTTGGACTTAGAATAAACGGGTGAACTTAGGATAAACATTTAATTATTTTTTTGGACTTAGAATAAACGGGTGAACTTAGGATAAACATTCAATTATTTTTTTTGGACTTAGAATAAACGGGTGAACTTAGGTTAAGCATTTAATTATTTTTTTTTGGGATTAGAATAAGAGGATAATCGTTTGTTTGTTTTTTTGTCATCTGGCACAGGTGAATTAAATTATAAATTATAAATATAAGTTTAGGTTTACATAGTAGTATATTTGTATATATTGTCTCATAAATGAAAAGAAAAGATTATTCATAATTGAAACTCGCTTAATGGAACCTTGGACTCCCGTCTGAACTATCCGCAACCCGCTCCTCCTTCCCGGATTGCAGGAAACGTGATTGGCGCCCGATACACGAAGATATTGAATAAGGAGAAGTACACAACGCGACGCCGAAACGAAGGTCGCGTTACAAGATATAAAAATAAATCAAAAGCTTACCTTGAAACTTAAATGCGTTCTATTTAACAACTTACCGAGTAGGCTGACATACAAAATAATTTCTACACAAATATCTTACCAGTCACTAATTAATTCATTATATATATATATATATATATATTATATATTAGGGTGTCCGTTAATTTGGCGAAGTCGGAAATTTGTTGCTCTCACCCTCTCAAACTATTCAAAATAAATAAAAAAAAATTTGAACCGTCATTGCAGGTCCGAAAAATGACGTTAACACGTGCCTGTAGAGGGGTCAAAATTTACATGTAGTTTAAATGGGGAAAATGACTTTTTTGATATTTTTGTGTATAACTTTTTATACGTTCAAGCTAAAAATATTTCAAGATGCCTGCCACGAAGCTCATAAAAAAGCTTTCAAGCAGACTAAATTTCAAGTCATTTGAACAAAAATTGACGGACACCCTAATATATATATATATGAAAATAACTACGAAACATTTGATTAATTTGCCTAAGCTGTTTGAAAAACAATAAAATAGCAGCTGAAATAATAGTAATGTCAAAAATAGTTTTACTTATATGTACTTGTATGTATTATAAATATACATTTAATAAAAAAGATTCATATTGACACTACGTCAAAAAAAAAAACAAGCACTAAATAGTCCCGTAATGAAAATTATCATATATCAAAAAATAAATTGTTTTTCATATCAAGCGGACCCTATATAATTGTATATATTAAAAATTTTGAATTTATTTATTAATTAGTTGGATTTAATAATAACAAAATATATGTAAATTATTAAATTATTATTATTATAAAATTAAGAAAATTCTAAATTTATTTTTTTACAGTTGGTTATTTTTAATACTATTTATAAAAATCGACTTTGTGTTTTTACAATATTGAAATCCAGTAATTATTTGGCAATAAAAGACTAATCCTCATAAAAAATCAGGCTCACCTTGTGAGTGGCATAGCCAGGTAGGCAAATATGATTTTGTAGAAATAGATTTTTTAAGCTATTCTTTGATTTAACATTTTAAATTTTGATTATTTTGGTGTTTATTAACAACTGAAGTATACTTTTTGATGAGTAATATTTATTTATCAATTTTTTTTTTAAATAAAATTTAGTTTTGCATGTATGAAACTAAACGTGGAATATTGTCAATTAAAGTAATTTTTGTTTAATTAATCATTAATTTTCATTTATTTTCTATTGTTATTTTATAAACGTTTTGTCATTTTATTTGAGTTATATAATTTTTTTTTTAATTAATTAATAGTAGTCAAATTGGTGTTTGTATTATTATATAGCTCAGTGTTCTTCTCACTACTATGGTTAAGCGAAGTTTTGGATATGCGGAATGCTAACATATAACTAAAGTCATTAGATTAATAAAGTAACGCAATTCAATGTCCCTCTGTGTTAGGGAGAGACGTCTTGAAACTCATAAAATGTAATAATAAATAATCTTTTTCATAAAGAGAGATAGAAATATTCTGCGCATGTAACACAATTAGATGATTTGTATATTGACGACTGTTAACTGCAACAAAATTGCTAATAAATTACGCTATTTTATTAATCTAGTGATTTTAGATATAACGGAATGCACCGATAGAGAAACTAGAGCGTCCGGTTGATAGGGTGATCACCTCTCCGGTTTTAATCCGGAGTCACCGGGTTTTCAACTGAATCTCTGGTCTCCGGGTTATTTATTTTAATCTCCGGATTAAACTGAATTTGGATGTAGTCATATTTAATATGTAATAATAATGTAATATTATGTTTGAGTTCAAAAACTTACTGCAACTCATTACGTCTTTGTCCCACCCAACATAATATATACATATGTATGTATGACAACAGAGATAATATTTTATTCAGAAATTAATTTACCCCAAAACACCAGAAGGCATCTCAAATCTATCGAAAATTTAGTAAAAATTTGTGGCGCCCTCTGGCGGATTGGGGTGAACTAATATTTGACACTGTTGCCATGACAACAGAGATAATATTATATTTATTATAAGGCGCGTGCTCGCACGCGCCCCTTTCAGAAATTAATTTACCCAAAACCGCCATAGGGCGCCCCCAAATCTAACAAAAAAAATAGTTAAATTTGTGGCACCCTCTGACGGATTGGGGTGAACTAATATTTAACATTGTTGCCATGACAACAGAGATAATATTAACTTTATAAAAGGCGCGCGCGTTAAAAAGAGATAAAAATGACATTAGTTTGCCATGGCAACAATATTATAAATTTAACAGTATAAACACAATGGGTATATTAGATGAAAGTTGAAAGAAAGAAAGAAAGAGAGAAAGACAGAGAGAGAGAGAGAGTGAGATAAAGAGAGATAAAAAATGACAATTACTTGCCATGGCAACAAAGGAAAGAGAACGAGAGAGAGAGAGAGAGAGAGATAAACAGTGATAAAAATGACGTATATTAGATGAAAGTCGAAGGAAAGAGAGAGAGAGAGAGATAAACAGAGATAAAAATGACGTATATTAGATGAAAGTCGAAAGAGAGAGAGAGAGAGAGAGAGAGAGAGAGAGAGAAATAAACAGAAATAAAAATGACGTATATTAGATGAAAGTCGAAAGAAAGAGAGAGAAACAGAGACAAAAATGACATTTGGTTGTCTTGGTAACAAGAGAGAGAGAGAGAGAGATAAAGAGAGAGAAAGAGAGAAATATGTATGAACATACAGTGTGTATTTTAAATGACAGTAGAAAAAGAAAAGAGAGAGAGAACGTGAGATAAACAGAAATAAAAATGACATTTGGTTGCCTTGGTAACAAGAAAGAGAGAGAGAGAGAGAGAGAAAGAGAGAAAGAGAGAGAGAGAGAGAGAGATAAACAGTGATAAAAATGACGTATATTAGATGAAAGTCGTAGGAAAGAGAGAGAGAGAGAGATAAACAGAGATAAAAATGACGTATATTAGATGAAAGTCGAAAGAGAGAGAGAGAGAGAGAGAGAGAGAGAAATAAACAGAGATAAAAATGACGTATATTAGATGAAAGTCGAAAGAAAGAGAGAGAAACAGAGACAAAAATGACATTTTGTAGTAAGTGATGGCCAAGAAATAAAACACTAGACATAAGATATTAGTTGATTTATTGTTGTAGTGAAATTTAACATGTCGCGCCATTAAACGCACACCTCGCCAGCTTGCTTCACTCTGACACACACACTGTATTACCGACCAGGAACCACCATCATGCCACCTAGCACGCAACTATAACATCGCGGTAAATTCAAATTTAAATGTTTAGCGCTATAGTTCGGCCTTCCTGACACAATGATTGCCCCTAATCATCTGTAGGTTAACAACAAAATTCGTATATCATTGGAACACTTAACATAAATGGTTCACACATAACTAATACATGAATTCGGTTGTTAAGACATAAGTACATAAATGATTCATAAAATCTTAAAATACATAAGGTTGGTCATAATTTTTTTTCTTAACCATAAGTTATACATAAGATAATAAGTAACATAACTAAAGTAAAATATATTCATAACAATTTGAATTCGATTAAATATGTTCCTTCCAAAGTTTCATGTTTTCCGGAGAACATATTCCTTCGAATGGTTTTTGAGTCAACTGATGTTCTTCAGGATCCGTAATTACATAACGATCATTGTCTAGAACTTTTCTAATTACATAAGGACCACGGTATTTCGGCAATAATTTTTTATTCACTCCTGGAGTAACATCGACATTTTTGATCATAACATAATCTCCAATTTTATATTCATACGGCTGTTTGTGATGTTGATCATAATAATTTTTATTACGATTAGCAGTATATTGTATTTGTTTAGAAGCATCATCCCGCATTTGAATTAAATCACGATCAACGTCTTGTTGGTCTAATAAAGCTTGGCTTAAATCATCTTTAATTTTACCGATCTGGTTTATTCCGAATAAGAGTTGTGCGGGGGTTGTTCCAATCGAACGGTTTATAGTGTTATTTAACGCGTACTCTATATCGCTTAAAGTGGTATTCCATGTGGATAAACTGTTAGATAATTTACTTAACATTGGCGTCAGACTTCGATTTATTCTTTCGATTTGACCATTAGCAGGTGGGGTTGCACTAGCAATAGCAATATGCTGAATATTTTCATTGTTTAAGAATTCTTTAAATTTGTCGGACATAAACGAACTACCTCTATCCGAAATAATTTTCCTCGGTTTACTATAATGGTTAAAATAACTTTTTAAATGCGTAATTACTTCATCGACTTTAGTACTAGTTGTGGCATAAAGTTTAACAAATTTAGTAAAAGAATCTATAACCTCAAAAATGTATTTATAACGATGATTCGTTTTTTCTAAGGGACCATAATGATCTACATGAAGACAATAAAATGGTTGTTTTCCTTTATCATGACAATGTAATCTACCTTCACCTTTATTAGCTATTGTAGAATAAGTAATGCATTTCAAACATTGAGAAATATAATTTTGCACTTTTCTCTTAATATCAGGGAACCAATAAACACGCATGAGATATTCTACGGTTTTATTTGTTCCTTGATGAGCGATCTCGTCATGGGCAACATTAATAACATTATTTATCATTGATTTCGGTACATAAAATAATAATTTGTTTTTTGTTTTCCGATAAACTAATCCGTTTTGCAATTCAAAATTTTTATCCTCTCGATGTTCTAAATCGTTCTTAATTTTGACAATATCAAGATCTAAATTTTGTAAGATAGCCAAATTTCGCTCAAAGCTATTTTCCGTAATAACAAGTACTGCAAATTGTCTACTTAACGCATCCGCATGTTGCATACGTTCCGCCGATCTATGTTCCAAAGTATAATTGTAATTCCTCAAAATTAACGACCAACGTAAAATTCGCGGATTGATTTCCTTGCGTTCTAACGTTAGTTTAAGGCTATTACAATCAGTTACGATTTTAAATGGAATTCCTTGTAGATAAATTCTAAAACGTTCTAAAGAATAAATTATTGCTAAAGTTTCTAGCTCAAAACTATGATAGTTTGCTTCAGCTTTTGAAGTACGTTTACTGAAATAACAAACAGGATGAAATTTACCATCGGTTTGTTTTTGCATCAGAACAGATCCATAACCGTGCTTACTCGCGTCACAATGTAACTCGGTATCGGTCGTATGAGAATAAACAGCTAAAACTGGCTCATTAATCAAAATGCGTTTTAGATATTCAAAGCAATTTGAACATTCATTATTCCACTGAAAGTCGGTTTTAGAGTTTAATAAATCATATAACGGTTTGGCTAAAGTTGCGAAATTTTTTATAAATTTACGGAAATACGATATTAATCCTAAAAAACTATGCAATTCGCGAAAACTTCTAGGAATTGAATACTGTGTCACGGCTTCAATGTTTTCTGGATTTGGACGAATTCCACTGGCATCAATACGATACCCCAAATAATCAACTTGCGTTAACAGAAATGCACATTTAACCCATTTTAGTTCTAAATGATTTCGCGTCAAAGTTAATAATACTTCTTTTAAAATGTTTAAATTATCATCTATAGTTTCAGTCGCTATTAAAATGTCATCTAAATAAATTAATATTTTTTCTTCGTCTAATAATTTACGAAATGCAGCATAAATATAGCGAGTGAAGAATGAAGGACCGTTAGACAATCCGAAAGGTAATCTTACGTATTCATATTGTCCTAAATGCGTGGAGAAAGAAGTAAAAGGTATTGAATTCTCTTTTATTCGAACGTGATAAAACGCGTCTTTTAAATCTAAACGAGTGTAGTATATTTTATCTTTTAATCTATCTATATGATCATCGATTCTTGGCAACGGAAATATGTCGCGTTGTGTCATTTTATTTAGTTCTCGGTAATCGACTGCCATTCTATATTCACCTGATTTCTTAGAAACCAACACAATCGGACTAGCAAACTGTGATTTACTCGGTCGAATTATTTTCCTAGCTAAAAGATCATTTATAATTTCTTTAAGAGCTTCCTTTTCTTGATATGACAAGCGTCTAGGATTGAAATAAAAAGGTTTGAAGTTATTTTTTAAAATTAATTCCATTTCTAAACTCGTTTGTGGTTCGTTTGGTCTTTCAACATCAAAATAATATTTTTTAACTATCTCACAAACCTTACCACCTGATTGAACATCAATTTTCTCATTAATGTTTAAATTTACTGTGTTATTATTTTCTGTCGCAATATGTAGAATCTCATTATCCCACGAATTATCAATAATGTTAACAACAGGTTTTTTGATTATTTCAACAGTATTACTAAAATTTATTTGAATGTCGTTTCGGATAATAAAATCTCTACCTAATAGACAGGAACAACTCATAGTACAATCTGGTACAACATAGAAATTTACTAATAATTCTATATCATTAATCATTACAGTTAACTTTAATTGACCTAATATAATAATTTTGCTACTGTTGACACCTTCAAAATTATGAGATTTTACATTTGTATTCAAATTCACATTTTTGGGCACCTTACTTTCTAATAAAAGGGATATGGGGCTACCTGTATCTAGCGTTGCACATATCTCACTTTGTTCCAGTTGAAGTAACACCGTATAACTCGGAACTGGTAACACAACAGTTGGAGCAGATTCTATAAGATGGAAGGCATTACTTGTTTCACCGGTTTGACGACCATCATTGTCAGCAGGTGCGGAGCCACGTGCTTCTCTGCCATTTTGTTTACAGTCCCTTTTCAAATGTGCGGTGGATCCACAACCATAACAGGATCCTCTGGGCCTTCGTGGTCGGGGACAAGAAGCTGCAACATGACCTAAATTATTACAGTTAAAACATCTTACATGGTTAGTGTCGGTCTTCGATTTTTCTTCGGCAGGCATCTGCTTCTTACTTGTTTCATTTCGATCAATTCCTTGCGATCGACTAATGCTTGGAACGGACGAAGTTCGTTTCCATGAAGAATGGAATGATGCGCGAATCTTTGTATAGATTTCTAACTTGTCCTTAAATTCTCTGAAGTTACGTGCACCATACAAAATACTTTTTCGATTCGGGTCGTCGGTTATACCGTCAATAACATATTGTATAACAGCATCCGTTTCAATACTTCCCCTTGAAGCTAATTCTCGCATATGTAAGAAATATTCTTGCACCGACTCATCGCGTTTCATTTTTCTATCTTGTAACATTTTATGTAATTGTGCGCTAGTTGTTTTTGACGAGAATTCTTCAATAAGTTTTTGTTGTAAGAGTTTCCACGATCGGATGTCCCGTTCACTCTGAATAAATAGTTTAGCTAATCCACTTAGGCGTTTCTTTGCAAAAATAAATTTCTGTAGCTCATTCCAGCCCATCAAAATTGCATTATCCTCAAATTCGGTCACCCATAATTTAACAGGATAGTTATTACCATCGAACAATCGAATTGTGTCTTCAATATCTCTAAAACTTATAGTGGCATTAGTATTGACAAGTTGTTGACTTACGGAACTTCGTATTTCATCTTGATCCTCGTCGATTTCGTCATCGGGGTCTTCAGTGTCGACGTCTTCGTCACTGGGGCGACCTTGTAATAAATCTAAATTGGTCAGATGTTCACACAATCTTTGCGCGATTTCCTTAGGAGTACCCGTATAGTCTATTCGTAAAAGATTACAACTGGCTGTTAAATCACCGACAGAGCAATTTTGAACTGTCCACTCAACCTTCTGTGTGAATTCTTCAGAATCCGAAGCGAATTCAAATCCCGAAAACTTACGTAACCGGCTTCGATTTAAACGATCGCCAGTCACTCCGAATATAAACTTATGTAATGCTTTAATTACCGATGCTGGAGAAGTTTTAATATTATTCGCGATCTCGGGTATATCGATCAATGTTACTGTATTCTGTTCATCCCCCATAATAAATAATCAGAAATAAAACTTATAAAATCGTTGGCAAAACAGCGCGTCACTATCGTGCTCTCTCGCACTCACTAGTATTTATATCTCACTATCCTTTTCTACCACGTGTTTAATCCACAGTTCTAAGGTTCGAGTTAATTTCACTATTTCTCCTAATACACACAAATAAACGTGGTGATTGAATTCTTATTATCCCACTTCTGAAGCTGTAGTAAGTGATGGCCAAGAAATAAAACACTAGACATAAGATATTAGTTGATTTATTGTTGTAGTGAAATTTAACATGTCGCGCCATTAAACGCACACCTCGCCAGCTTGCTTCACTCTGACACACACACTGTATTACCGACCAGGAACCACCATCATGCCACCTAGCACGCAACTATAACATCGCGGTAAATTCAAATTTAAATGTTTAGCGCTATAATTTGGTTGTCTTGGTAACAAGAGAGAGAGAGAGAGAGAGAGAGATAAAGAGAGAGAAAGAGAGAAATATGTATGAACATACAGTGTGTATTTTAAATGACAGTAGAAAAAGAAAAGAGAGAGAGAACGTGAGATAAACAGAAATAAAAATGACATTTGGTTGCCTTGGTAACAAGAAAGAGAGAGAGAGAGAAAGAGAGAAAGAGAGAGAGAGAGAGAGATACGGGGAGATATGTATGACATTGTAAATGGTACAGTATAAACATAATGTGTATATTATATTGAAAGTCGAAAGAGAGAGAGAGAGAGAGAGAGATAAACAGAGATAAAATGACATTTGGTTGTCATGACAACAAGAGAGAGAGAAAGAGAGAGAGAGAGAGAAACAGAGAGATATGTATGATATTATAAATATAATGTGCATATTAGATGACAATAAAAATAGAAAAGATAGAGAGAGAGAGAGAGAGAGAGAGATGTATTTTACTATTATTGAGTACATTTTACATTGTATATTTATAAAGGGCGCGCGCATGCGCGCGCCCCATAGAACGATAGGTAAAAGAACACAGTATACAAATATAAAAGTATTAAAAGTGCTTAAAATCATGTAAAATTGTTAAAATCGCGCTTAAAATCGTGTAAAATCAATACAAGCGCGCTTAAAATTATGTAAAATCGTTAAAATCGCCTCTGTGTGTGTGTGTGTGTGTGTGTGTGTGTGTATGTGTAATGGTGTGTGTATATATGTGTGTGTGTATGATGGTGTGTGTGTGTGTGTGTAATATCGCAATCAAAAATATAATATATCTATGTAATAAACTGAGATAGCTATGAAAAAAAAAAAGAATCTCACTACCAAATTGATAAATGTCAAATTAATATATCGAAATTGATAAAAATACCTTATTTAGAGCAATTCCACAATAGAATCTCACCTTGCATCATTAAGCAGGTACGTTTAGCCACAATTTAATATGCGACAACTTCAGGTTGGCGCATTTTTACGCAAGAAAACCCATTTTAATGTCATGCGCGCATAGCTCCCTTGTGTGTTGTCAATCGGTCGATCGGTCGATCGGTCGATCGGTCAATCGGTCAATCGGTCGATCGGTCGATCGGTCGATCGGTCGATCGGTCGATCGGTCGATCGGTCAATCGGTCAATCGGTCAATCGGTCGATCGGTCAATCGGTCGATCGGTCGATCGGTCAATCGGTCGATCGGTCGATCGGTCGATCGGTCAATCGGTTAATCGGTCAATCGGTCGATCGGTCGATCGGTCGATCGGTCGATCGGTCGATCGGTCAATCGGTCGATCGGTCGATCGGTCGATCGGTCGATCGGTTGATCGGTCGATCGGTCGATCGGTCGATCGGTCGATCGGTCGATCGCTCGATCGGTCGATCGGTCGATCGGTCGATCGGTCGATCGCTCGATCGGTCGATCGGTCGATCGGTCGATCGGTCGATCGGTCGATCGGTCGATCGGTCAATCGGTCGATCGGTCGATCGCTCGATCGCTCGATCGGTCGATCGGTCGATCGGTCGATCGGTCGATCGCTCGATCGGTCGATCGCTCGATCGGTCAATCGCTCGATCGGTCAATCGCTCGATCGGTCGATCGGTCGATCGGTCAATCGGTCGATCGGTCGATCGGTCGATCGGTCGATCGGTCGATCGGTCGATCGGTCGATCGGTCGATCGGTCGATCGGTCGATCGGTCGATCGGTCAATCGCTCGATCGGTCGATCGGTCGATCGGTCGATCAGTTAATCGGTCGATCGGTCAATCGGTTGATCGGTCGATCGGTCAATCGGTCGATCGGTCGATCGGTCGATCGGTCGATCGGTCGATCGGTCGATCGGTCGATCGGTCAATCGGTCAATCGGTCGATCGGTCGATCGGACGATCGGTCGATCGGTCGATCGGTCAATCGGTCAATCGGTCGATCGGTCGATCGGTCGATCGGTCGATCGGTCGATCGGTCGATCGGTCAATCGGTCGATCGGTCAATCGGTCGATCGGTCGATCGGTCAATCGGTCGATCGGTCGATCGGTCAATCGGTCGATCGGTCAATCGGTCAATCGGTCGATCGGTCAATCGGTCAATCGGTCGATCGGTCGATCGGTCGATCGGTCGATCGGTCAATCGGTCAATCGGTCGATCGGTCGATCGGTCGATCGGTCGATCGGTCGATCGGTCAATCGGTCAATCGGTCGATCGGTCGATCGGTCGATCGGTCGATCGGTCGTTCGGTCGATCGGTCGATCGGTCGATCGGTCGATCGGTCGATCGGTCGATCGGTCGATCGGTCGATCGGTTAATCGGTCAATCGGTCGATCGGTCAATCGGTCGATCGGTCGATCGGTCGATCGGTCGATCGGTCGATCGGTCGATCGGTCGATCGGTCGATCGGTCGATCGGTCAATCGGTCAATCGGTCGATCGGTCGATCGGTCGATCGGTCGATCGGTCGATCGGTCAATCGGTCGATCGGTCGATCGGTCGATCGGTCGATCGGTCGATCGGTCGATCGGTCAATCGGTCAATCGGTCGATCGGTCGATCGGTCGATCGGTCGATCGGTCAATCGGTCGATCGGTCGATCGGTCGATCGGTCGATCGGTCGATCGGTCGATCGGTCGATCGGTCGATCGGTCGATCGGTCGATCGGTCAATCGGTCAATCGGTCGATCGGTCGATCGGTCGATCGGTTTTTTATGGAGAATGCAACTGTGTAATAAAAAATGGGTGTTCCTATTTAAATTTTAAAACTTGCCCCCGCCCCCCCTCGCCAGGGGAGATGTGGGTGGTTTTCGCATATCACCCCTAAATAGATTTTTAAAAATAAAGAAAAACGTGTTTTGTAGCTTTGTAATCCGATGTGCCGTTCTTGAGATATTTAATAGTTTCCATTCTTTTTGGACACCCGGTATATATCTAATATATAAAATTCCTGTGTCACAGTGTTCGTATTAATACTCCTCCGAAACGGCTTGACCGATGTTGATGAAATTTTATGTGTATATTCAGTAGGTATGAGAATAGGTTCCTAACTAATTTTTATACCCCTAAGTGTTAAGGGTGGCTCAACCCAAAAAAAAAAATTTTAGTTTTTGGACAAATTTTTTTTTGGTAATTTTTGTATGGTGTATCATTAAAAAATACATTTAGTCCTAAATTTTTACCCTCCTAACACTAACCCCTACTTTTTAATATCTAATATATAAAACGCTTATATTTATTTTTTTAATACAACTAATCACATCTGTCACATGAACTATTTTTTTGTTCAATTAACAATTGAATAATGTAAATGACAGATAAGCGTGGTTTTTAAAAAAGGTTTTTTTTAAATTGAATCTTATTAACTATATGATTTATTTAACTTATTTTATACATGTCTTTATGACAATCACACCTCAGTTACACATTTGTATGCAGTTGACCTAAATAATTCAAGATTTTGCAATACTTTCAAGACTTTCATCTCGTTCTACGCTAATGTTTTATTGCGATTCTTCGAGAACAAATATTTTATATACGGCACCAGTTAACATAATGTGCAGAAATTTTAACAATTATTTAACTGATTTTGATATTTTTCACGAAAATCTATATTCATTAATTAATAGCTTAAATAATTAAGTTAGCAAATAATATATTTGTATATGTATTAACATTATTGTATGTATATAAACTGATTTTTTTTATGTGTATCTTGTCCTGTAATTGGTTGTAAAACTGTTGGGCAATAAAGTCATTATTATTATTATTATTATTATTATTAATACATTTTAAAAGTAAAGTACAATGCCAAAACGTCGTAGAAGGGCTTCTTTGTGTCGTAAAACACGTAACGTACAAATTTTTTTTTGGTAATTTTTTTGTGGTGTGCCATTAAAAAATACATTTAGTAGTAAATTTTTACTTTTTTACCACCAACCCCTACTTTTTAATATCTAATATATAAAATTCCTGTGTCACAGTTTTAGTTTTTATACTCCTCCGAAACGGCTTGACCGATTTTGATGAAATTTTATATGTATATTCAGTAGGTATAATAATAGGTTCATAACTAATTTTTATACCCCTAAGTGTTAAGGGTGGCTCACCCTAAAAAAAAATTTTCATTTTTTGGCCAAATTTTTTTTTGGTTATTTTTTTGTGGTGTGCCATTAAAAAATACATTTAGTCCTAAATTTTTACTCTCCTACCACCAACCCCTACTTTTTAATAGCATTTTATATTTTTTAACCCCGGTCGATAGCTGATCAATGGAGTTCCGTTTTGCCAAACTCCTCCGCTTGGGAGGAGTTTTTTAAATTTGGAAAAAGCAAAATAATAACACTTATTTTATTGTAAAATTTATAAATTGCATAATTCTGACAGTTGTAGCTAATGTTTTTTGTTTTATACACTAATAACTAGATTCATTTTGCCAATTTAATTAGTTTTTAA
The DNA here is from genome assembly GCA_963966155.1 of Clivina fossor. Taxonomy (NCBI): domain Eukaryota; kingdom Metazoa; phylum Arthropoda; class Insecta; order Coleoptera; family Carabidae; genus Clivina; species Clivina fossor. The sequence continues at coordinate 8,408,838 of OZ014555.1, read as the reverse complement.
TATTTAAACTTTAAGATTATTTTTCTCAATTTTTTTCAAATGTAACATATTTAAAATTTTATATGGTTGGAAACGGAATAAAAAGTACTACCAACATCAATAATAAAAAATATAGATTTCCATTTAAAAAAATTATCGCTTACTTTATAACTCAAAAACAAAAGACAATCTTTAAGCGACGATTACAGTAAAATATGTCTCATTTAAGATAAAAATTGACGTGTTCGAGGATTTTTTTCAAAAACGTTGAATAAAAGATTTATTGCGATAGTTCCAAACTTTACACTCGCTCTGTATATATATTAGAATGGTCCAAAAAAATGGTTTTTTTAGGCACTCCCTAAAAAAAACTTCATTAAAAAAAAATTTTTTGAGCCAAGTTTCGTCCAAAAATATTTATATTAACCCGTGCCCTACTTAAGCAGAACTATCGGTAATCCAGGCAGTTATAACGCGCCATATGTGAAACTATCCAAAACCTATGTTAAACTCCATTTGAGTGGCATGGGTTAATATCAATATTTTTTGACAAAACTTGGCTCAAAAAATTTCTTTTTTAATAAAGTTTTTTTAGAGGGTCGATTGACCGATCGAGCGATTGACCGATCGACCGATCGACCGATCGACCGATCGACCGATTGACCGATCGAGCGATTGACCGATCGAGCGATTGACCGATCGAGCGATTGACCGATCGAGCGATTGACCGATCGAGCGATTGTCCGATCGAGCGATTGACCGATCGAGCGATTGACCGATCGACCGATCGACCGATCGAGCGATTGTCCGATCGAGCGATTGACCGATCGAGCGATTGACCGATCGAGCGATTGACCGATCGAGCGATTGACCGATCGAGCGAGTGACCGATCGACCGATCGGTCAATCGACCGATCGCTCAATCGAGCGATCGACCGATCGACCGATCGACCGATCGACCGATCGACCGATCGACCGATCGAGCGATTGACCGATCGACCGATCGAGCGATTGAGCGATCGACCGATCGAGCGATCGACCGATCGACCGATCGACCGATCGACCGATCGACCGATCGACCGATCGACCGATCGACCGATCGAGCGATCGACCGATCGACCGATCGAGCGATCGACCGATCAAGCGATTGTCCGATCGAGCGATCGACCGATCGAGCGATTGTCCGATCGAGTGATTGACCGATCGAGCGATTGACCGATTGACCGATCGACCGATCGACCGATCGACCGATCGACCGATCGAGCGATTGACCGATTGACCGATCGAGCGATCGACCGATCGACCGATCGACCGATCGACCGATCGAGCGATTGTCCGATCGAGCGATTGATCGATCGAGCGATTGACCGATCGACCGATCGACCGATCGAGCGATCGACCGATCGAGCGATTGTCCGATCGAGCGATTGACCGATCGAGCGATTGACCGATCGACCGATCGACCGATCGACCGATCGACCGATCGACCGATCGACCGATCGAGCGATTGTCCGATCGAGCGATTGACCGATCGAGCGATTGACCGATCGACCGATCGAGCGATTGACCGATCGACCGATCGACCGATCGACCGATCGACCGATCGACCGATCGACCGATCGACCGATCGACCGATCGACCGATCGACCGATCGACCGATCGACCGATCGACCGATCGACCGATCGAGGGATCGACCGATCGAGCGATTGACAGATCGAGCGATTGACCGATCGAGCGATTGACCGATCGGAGGAGCAACTTTAATATCTTAAATGAGAACCCCTATTTTTTATTACAGATTCAAAAAAAATATAATAATATTAATTTTCAAAATAGACCACTTACATTTTAGTGTATGTACTTTGTTTAATCATTACACAAACTTTTCTGTACATCGCTTTTGTCAGTTCTTAATTTGAAGGATTTAATTCAATAATGCTCATTTAGAGATCCCATAATTACGATATGTAAAAAAGGGACACTTCAAATTTTATTTAAAAAATTTTTTTTTCTTGGGTGTGTATTTCTATTTTAATTCTAAGAAAAAATTATACATTGAATTCTAATAAAAAAAGTAATATCCATGTACAAAACATTTAAATATATTAAACATTGAAAACACATTTACATTAATGCAGTTTCAAACTGATTGTTTGGCATAATATAAATGAATTTACTAAAATATTAGGTTTATTCACGGACGATATTTGTGTTTTATGTAAAACGGGACATTTCTTATGTTTTGGTGAATTCTCTGAGGACACTGGAAAGTATCTATAAAAACGGGACTGTAACGGGCAAAACGGGACGAATGGGATTCCTATCACTAGGGTGAGATACTTGTTTACAGGTTAAAATTTATGCTTCGAAAAAACCACCGAAGAAAGTTGTCGAAAGAAATTGTTCTGTTTTGACGATGTTTGTTCAAACAGCGCTAGAATTTAGAATTTGAGTTATTGACTCCTCTTAGGCATAATACCAATCTCGTTCTTACAGACTAATATTTATTTGGTAGATTATATTATATGCATAAAGAGAAAAAGAACTGAGGAAAGCGGTTCATAAATAATTCGTTATACAGCTGAAAAGTTTTTTTATTTATTTAAAGATATGAAGAGGTTTGTGCAACGCATTGAATAAGTACATTTAAAAGCAAGAGAATTATAGATAATAGTGAATTATATTACTAGAAATAAAAAGAAATTATTTTGTTTTGAACGGATGAATTGATAGCCGAGATAGTAAAAACTGGCCGAAACTCAAAAAAAAGAAAATTATCTCGTCAAACTTATAATATTTTTCTTTAAACCTTCTAATAATTTATGTTTTAGTCAACATTTGAGATTAGTTATGATTTGACGGTTTTTGTTCAACCTGGACAATTTATATTAAATCAAATAGTTTTTTCAAAATTTAATTATTGTTTCGAAATTTTATTTTTATTAAAATTTTGTTCTGCTTTTTCAAAATTTGAAATTTTTTAAAATTAATATCAAGCTTGAACAACTTTCTAATATTTTCATTTGTCACGATTTTGCAGTTTTTGAAAAAATTGGCATTTCTACATAAATAGTGTTACTACACTTAAAAAAAATTAAAAAGTATGGCTGTATTTCGGATAATAAATACCGTATCTATATTTTAATCATGTTTCATATTTTTAATTAGAGTGACGAATGAAAGCATTGCCTGGCAAACCTGAAACAAATAAAAAATGATTTTATAATTAAAACCACTTGTGTTTTAGTTTTCTGTCTAGATTATATTTGGCTATAATGTTTTGACACTATACACTAGTGTCTTCATCAGAGTAATAACTGACTTAATTAAACAAAACAAAAAATAATTAAATGGTAAAAAAAAACAACAATTTAATATAAAATAGGTAGCCATACCTTATTTATTTATGATCTTTTTGATCTACAAATAGTTTTTTTTTAGAAATATGAAAAATAATTTTATTTTCTGTTTTCAAATATAACCTAAAAACACACCACATTCACAACAGTATTTGTAGCTAACCTGACGAGATATTTATTAATATTTTATTGTAACTTTTGTTTTAATTTATATATTTTTTCTTGTATAAATGTATTATTTTTTTTTAAAATTACCTAAATTTTATTTTTGCAATTGACTTGAAAATGGTAAAATAATCGAAACTAGTACATATAGTTTGACTAAAAATAATATCGGTACTTCCAACTATGGCGTAGTCAAATTAACTAAAAAATAAGTGGTACTTTATGTTAACAAAATAAGCCTGAAGATTACTAAAATAAACGCATTTAATGTTAGTGGATGAATTACTATGATAGATTTAAGCAATATTTTTCGTATTACAACTAATTGTTTATTGTAATAATAAATCGATAACATAATCTTAAGTAATTTGTAGTGTTAAGTGTATAAAAAAAAATCATCTCCGCTGAGTAATTTGTAATTTTTGTTATTTGAATAAACAAGTAAATTGTAATTACTGTCATATTAATTAATAAATATAAAAAAATTCTACCAGATATTGTAAAATAAGTGAGTATGTATTTAAAATTATTTATTTCAATTTGGTTTTATTTTCAACGTTATTTAAAATTTATCGGAAAATTAGTTGTTACAAAAATAATAGCTTATTTTTAAAAATCAGTGATTTAACAGAATATTTAAAATTAATTAAGAAAATAATATTTTTATATTTATAGTATTTGTCGTTAGCATAACTAAATTCTATGCTAATATAATTTATATATGTATAAACCTATTTTTTTAAAAATAAATATTTTATTATTTACGGAAAACATTTATTTTTAAGTAAAAAATGTTAGAAAAATTACAATAATATTAAAATATTACAGTAATCTATTGTATAAATTCTTTGATACGTATTACCCCCTCTTTTGTTTAGAAAACGTGTTTTTATTTTTTACTTTAAAATAAATTTTTACTTCTACCTCTTATCAAATATGAAAATATGAGTACTATTTTTATTTTAGATATTAATTTTTTTTATATCTAATATTATAAAATTCAAATAAACTAGTTAAATTTGATTAATAATAATTTTAAGTAAACGTCAAAAGTAATTTTGACGAAAATAACTTTCAAAAGTGAGCTGACTTCCCACAATAAAAAAAAAGAAAAATTTAAAAATTACCAATTTTTAGTATTTAGTTTTTAGTTATATTAAATGTAACTAATTTTTTTGCAATTTATTTCTATACATTTTTTTTATATTCGGGTAATTTTTATACAATTATTATAATTACAGCAGTAAAATTTGGTATTAATATAATTTTCATGTAAAACATAATCTTACTGTATTTGATTCAAATCATTACCAGTATTTTTGTCGAAATTTTGATTTGTTTTATACGCATTTTATTCAGTTGCACTTTTTGTTGGCGGTAATATTGCCAAATCAAATTATTAAATTTTAGGTATATTCAATTTTATAAATTTTATACAAAATTTCATGGTTTTAAGAAAATCTTTAATTGATTTTAAGGATTTTTAGAGTATTTTACAATGATGTTTATTAATTTGTATACCAGATTGTACAAATGGTTTCCCCCTTGGGTATACTTTACCACCTAAGTTTTAGAATGATAAACAATAACGGCATTTACTATAGATTACGCAAAAAACTAAATTTTATTATATGAAATACAAATTATAAATTTAATACATATTGAATTATTTTTTAGATCCATATGATTTCTGTTATAGTTTTGATTATGTAAATTTTTTATCTTTAATTTTTTATATAATTATACCATGAAACATTTAAAATAATTGCAAAAGAATCTTTGACTAATATATTTTATAAATCCAACTAATTTGTTTTTTGGTATGAATAAATTAAAACAACGATAGTTATTTTTAAAAATTTTCTAAAAATATTGTTAATGTATATTCATTATTAATAATTAATAGTATCTGTTAACAGTGTAATATAAATTTTTTTCTAATAATTTTTGTTCAAATTTTTATAAAATTACTTTACACTCATGGTACTAGTATTCATAAATCCGTTTAATTTTTTTTATGATTACTATGTTTAGTGTAACAAAACAATCAAATTATTTTTACAATAAAAATTTTCATATACATGAATTTTGTTTTTTTTTTTAAATACAATAATGTGGTAGCATTTATCAAGTTAGTAACGCGACAAAGTTGGTACATGCTACTACTCATTTTTTTAAATATTGTAAGTTCTGCAATTTAACTTTAAAATATCAATTTTTGAAATTGAAATTAAATCTTTTTATTAATAAATTTATTATTATTAAAAATTCGATTTGATCTTTCTGTTTTTCATTATAAATTATTAATAAAGTTGCCAAACAAATTATGTCTAACAGAAAATCCTAATTCAGCTAACACCAGGATTTTAATAAAATGTTAATCAGCTACTGAACTGATATCAACTAAATGGTTTTAAGTGTACTACAATTGGGCTAAAGGCTTAGTTATTTATTTATTATTAAAATAATCAACCAGTTTTGAAACAAAAAATATTGTTTAAATCTATCACATAGTATTTATTTATTAATATTAAATGCCTTTGCTTTGTTAACGTATACCTACAATATTACTATGAATTAGATAGATTTATAACGTATACATTAAGCTAAATCTTTTTTCTTGTTTTTAATTATAAATATTTTATAAACATATATCAATATATTCGTCTTTAAATAAGCTATTATTTCTACAATTACTATTTTTCTTCTAAATTTTCAACTATCAGCGAGACTAAGAAAACCTGATTTTTTTATTTTCAAATTTTTGCTTAATTTTTAAAAATCTGTAAAAATTATGTCAATTTTAATATTTCCATTGGAATGCTTTATGGTTTTTTTTTTTTACATAATATTACGTTAAAATTAATTTTCCATTTTAATAGATAAGCTCAGAAAAAATATTTGCTAGAACGGTACACGGCCGCCATTTTTTTTAATATGGCGGCGAATGCTCCACTGATATATATGGGGATATTTAGGATGTTAATGTACATCGAAAGAACTACAGATTCTGAAATTTTTAGCTTTCTTTCCAAAATTTCCGACCTATAATCTAATTTAAGTAGACTAGTAGCGTAGTATTTTTAGTAATTAAATAAGCAATAAAAAAGTCTTTTAAAATAATTTTCAAAAACCAAATATTATTTTTCTCCCATATGATGCAGACTTTTTGGTGGACATTAGTAACTAGTATTGTACAATTCAAATGTGTGTGTGTTCATTTAATTATAGTGTTTTTAGCAAAAGTTATAAGTATAAGTTAAATGTATGCCAGAAATATTAAAATTAAAATCATTATTTTATTATAGTAATACTTACGCTAGTAAAAGTTTCCAAATTAAGAACTATTATTCCGCCCATAGTCATATTAACGAGTTTATGAGATCTCTGAATAATCATTCGGATACTCATTCGTATTTGTGGATCGGAAATATTTTCCCAATTAGAATTGTATGTTGCATCGGCAACTGATATTGTCTAGAAATTAATTATATCATCAGTTACACTTATTTATTATCCAGATAAGTACAATATATTTTGTTTTATAGTTTCATAATTTTTCTGTTACATACCGCACATTATAAAATTGACTTACTTCATCACGTATAAGTTGTCTTATTACACAATTAATAAATAGTTGTCCATTTATAGCAATTACTGTGAATATGAATAATATAAGCTGATCTCTAAGACATTAAAATACTATCAGAAAATCTAAACAAACATTTATACACATAGTGCACATCGAAATTTCTAGAATATTTTCTATTAATGTTTATGAGATTTATTACCAGTTTTTGCCTGTTGTAGACAACAAAATTCTGTCTTAAAAATATAAGTTTTTTTTTTATATTTACTCAATTGTAAATATTTTGAACAAAAACATAACCTAATTTAAAATAACTGTGATATTTGCTTATAGTTTTTTACCTATGGTTTGTTACGGTATTTAACTACTAAATAATCTAAAAAACAAATGTCAATTCAAAGATTTAGTACTAGATTATTATTAAGTACAAAACTATTTTAATAGCACTAGATAGTTTTTTTTATAAACGTAAATCTACATATAAAAAAAATGCGTTTACAATTTAAGCAACGTTTATGAAATTGGTTTCAATCAAAATTTGCAAAGACTGTAATTGACGCCGACACTTAAAAACTCTTATATTTGAAAAAGAATTGTTTGTTACATTTTAGTGCATTTTGTTCATGTTTTTATACATAAATTTTTAATTATTTTTTTAAGTTAACGTGCCTCAATCTTAAAATTTTGCAAGTTAACCATTTTTTTTATTGCACATTCAGTCTTACAATTAGTCTTACATTAGTACGAAGGTTGTAATCTATATGTCTGAATTGGGAAACGTTAGTGCTGTCATCCGGCAATTGTAAAGATTGACATGTTTGATGGTATACGTTCTCAGAACGTTTTCATGTACGAGCGCTATTTGTATTGTTTACAGTACCTTGAAAAATTTATCTCGGCCAAAAAATGGAATTAAAACCTGAACATTTTTGTGCAATTATTTTTTAAAAATTTCGACGTGTATTAACTCAACAGCAATGCATTGATGAACTTAATTTGAATTTTGCGATAAAGCACCATCGAAGATTAATTTTTATCGGTAGTTTACCGAATTTAATCGTGGCCGTAGTTCGCTCATAGACGAATTTCGGAATGATGAAAAGAGTTTGTGCTACACCCTTTTGGGTACATGGCGTGATTGTGTATGTATGTATGTATGTATGTTGTTTCAAAAAAATATTGATGCTGTGCATTAGTGGGACAAGCATACATTCTACATTGCATGAACATTTGGCCGTCAAAAAGATTTGTTCGCGTTGGATTTCACATAATTAGACAATCGCCCAAAAAAATTCGTGTCAATTACATAAAAAAAAAGCTCAAAAAATACGATTGCGGTGCTTCAAAACATTTGTTTGCCAGAAGTTTTCGGAGAAATAAGAAAAACCAACCGACGAAGATGGATCATTTTCCACCACGACAGTGCGAGATCCCACACATCAGCTCGAACAAGTGACTTTTTGAGGACTCAAAACGTTCCGCACATCAAAAATAAATTGCGAAGTCAACGTTTTTCAACACCTGAAGAAGTGGTTGATGCGTTCAAAATGCATGTTTTGGAGGTACCTCAATTGGAGTAGAAAAAGTGCTTCAAAAATTGGTTGAAACGCATGCGAAAGTGTATTGAACTTCATGGAAAAATAGTAAAGCCTTTTCAATGATAAATATTTATTTTTGTTCTCAAATCCTGAAATATAAAAGTTAACCCTCGTAACAAATTCTTAAGTCGTTAAATATACAAATATGCTACAAATTTTGATGTGCACTTTACGTATATTATATACCAAACTAACAAATTTTCAGATGTCGCAATTGAATATAAGCACATTGCTGATAAAAACATATTTGTGCCTAACATGTGGAATACTACTGGCGAATACACATAGTTATACTTTTCAAAATATCTGAAAATCGAAATTTTGTAATACTAATGTAAATCAATAATAAATAACATCAATTAAAGATGCGGTTGTTACTTAGTGAAACATTTTTATCATGTATGAACAAATAAAAATCGATCAAAGCTCTCCATTTTAAGTTTCATATTTTTATGTAAAACCTTTTATTTGGTAATTTTTACTGTTAAACCATCATCAGAAATAAGATATTTGTTTATACATTATAAATCGACATAAATTTTGTTACAGTTTCTCATAACAGATGTAAAGTGTTTTCTATTAACAAAAGAGAGTTATCAAACTTACACCATAATCATTTAGAGTATTAAAATTTAAAGTATATCCAAATAGCGTAATAGCGTTATAATCACCTAGTCATTCTAAGGTAATATGGTATGTATCACGCTAATTTTGCTTCCTCATTACTAATATTTATTTATAATAAATTTTTCAAATATATTTAATATATCAGTAATTGCAGCTTTAAATTTATATATATATATATATATATATATATATATATATATATATATTATAAACAGAATAAATGCTATCAAGCCACAAAATGTCAAATAGTTTATTGTAAGTCTCGAATAACGCTAACAAAATTTTATTTAACAGTAATGATTGTAATTGAAACGCTAGCTTAATGTTACAGTAATCATTAACGGTGACAAAAATTAATCATTTTATTTTCAGTACAATGCTTTTTTCATAATTTTTATATTCCGTACATAAAGTTACAAATTTTGAAATTTCTATACATACGTTATAACATATGAAAGTTGATAGAATATTTGAAGGTTAATGCCGCCGTGAGCAATTAATATTTATAATATAAGTGAGAATTAATAGTTGTAAAGAACAAATATGAAAGTATATCAAATATAAGCATAAAATAACTATTAAACTGAAAATGAAAACACTCATAACACCTCGACCTGGAATCGAACAAAGGTCACTCCAATGATTAATTTCTGTCACTAGATCTGTTGTCAACTCGGTAGCTCAGTGGTAGAGTGTCCACCCGGCAAGTGGAGTGACCCTGGTTCGATCCCAAGTTGAGGTGATATGAGTTTTTCATTTTCAGTTTAATAGTTATTTTAAGCTTATATTTGACATACTCTCATATTTGTTCTTTACAACCATTAACTCTCACTTAAATTATAAAAATTAATTGCTCACGGCGGCATTAACTTTCAAATATTCTTTCAACTTTCATATGTTATAACGTATGTATAAAAATTACAAAATTTGTAACTCTACGTACGGAATATAAAAATTCTGAAAAAAGCATTGTACTGAAAATAAAATGATTAATTTCTGTCACTAGATCTGTTGTCAACTCGGTAGCTCAGTGGTAGAGTGTCCACCCGGCAAGTGGAGTGACCCTGGTTCGATCCCAGGTCGAGGTGATATGAGTTTTTTCATTTTCATTTTAATAGTTATTTCATGCTTATATATCTTCAAATAAATATGTGTTATGAAATTTTTGATATTTGCTGTACGCTTCTAATAAAAAAGTACATGTTAAAATTTACTTTATATGGTGACTTATGCATTTTCTCATTGAAAAAACAAAGCCATTTACAAATTGTTCTATTAATGCAACAAATTTATCAAATTTAACCAACTTCATATCTTTTACGGTTTTCAAGGTACCATTGATGAGCTAGTTATTTTGTATAGCAAGAAAATATAATATGTAAATTTGTGAAATTTAATCAAAAAGCTGGATACATATTAACAATAATACTTACGTAAATAATAAATTATGATGCTGCACACATTCAATTATAGTTTTCATATCATCAGTGTTATTTCGATTGGTGCTTCTTCCAATATTTTCAAGTCTATGTTTTAATAATTTTAACTGCGCTAAACTATTACCAATAAATAATATTGAAAGCATATGAGGTTTAATAAGAAAAAAAATCCAAGAATAAACAATACAATTTGAATAATCAAAATTTCATAATAATAATTATTTCTAATATATTCCAGTAACCATATGTTTATGATAAAATGTTTAGATAAAATATTTGTTATATAATATATAATCAGAGTTAATATTAATAAATATTTAAACAACATTGCAATATTGTAGCTGTATTTATAAACTGCTTGAACGTCTTGTTTTGATGTATCTTTCCAAAAATCTTCGAATACGTTATCAATCATAGATGACAAGACATCCGACTTAAAAACAAGAGTAACAACTTTTGTTATAATCTAAAACAAAATATTCTCTTTAATTTAAATTTAATTAGTAATACTTATTAGCGAGAAAAAAAAAATTGCGTAATACATTCAAATTTTGACAAATGAAGTAAAGAAGTAAAGAAATGTTCAATAAAAACTGAAACAATTTTTTTCTGAAAACAAAAAATATAAATCTTAACAAACTGGTGGCAAATAATATTTTAAATCAGCATTTTTCTATTCTATATATTGACTAGGTATAAGGTTGCCTGTAAAATCGGCTACACATTAATAAATAACAATTATTTCATATACAATATATATATACCATATATATATATATATATATATATATATATATATATATATTAGGGTGTTTCGAAAAAAATCGAACCAGCTGGCCCTGGGCTCAAATCAAAGATTTGGGTCTACAATATACCCATACAAGTCCATTCGCGATTTAAAAAATGTTTAGAGGGTGCACCGAGCTGCGAAAATGCCAATTTTTAGACCTTTTTTTAGATAATCGCCCAAAATCTTGTCTTAAAAGCATCGGATCAAGTCGTGCTTTTGATATTTTGGGACCAGAACAATACTGAACAAGTTAGACCTGCGGATAATGGGTTGGCGTCAGGTGTAGGAACGTGAAAATTCTTTGAAATCATAAAAACATGCAATTTGTGTAGCCTTTTTAAAAATTATCATTTACCAAGACCTAACGCCAACCCATTATCCACGTGTTTAACTTGTTCAATATTCACTTGGTCATAAAATATCACAAGAACTACTTGATCCGATGACATTAAGACAAGTTTTTGGGTCATTATCTAAAAAAAAGGCTACACAAATTGCATGTTTTTATGATTTCAAAGAATTTTCACGCTCCTACACCTGACGCCAACCCATTATCCGCAGGTCTAACTTGTTCAGTATTGTTCTGGTCCCAAAATATCAAAAGCACGACTTGATCCGATGCTTTTAAGACAAGATTTTGGGCGATTATCTAAAAAAAAGGTCTAAAAATTGGCATTTTCGCAGCTCGGTGCACCCTCTAAACATTTTTTAAATCGCGAATGGACTTGTATGGGTATATTGTAGACCCAAATCTTTGATTTGAGCCCAGGGCCAGCTGGTTCGATTTTTTTCGAAACACCCTAATATATATATATATATATATATATATATATATATATATATATATATATATACAGTAAAACCTCGATTATCCGGGCGAGCCGGGACCAAGCCTTCGCCGGATAATCGAAAACACGGATAATCCAAAGACCTCATTTTAATTTTTAATAATAATTTATTCAGATAAATACATGTGTCAAACGAATGTCTGTTTACGTTTAACTAACGAGTCGGTCGGCAGTTGGCGAAAATAATAAGTAAACACATAAACGGAGGATTTCTCGAGCCGAACTCGGGTATTTCCCGAGGCAAAGGCCTGCACGGTGCATTCAGCGTTCATGCGCCAACCTCTGGCCGTCAGCCACGGATAATCCGCGCACGGATGACATTTTAAAAATGCCGCACGAAGAATCCGCCGCCCGGATAATGCGCGCACGGATAATCGGGGTTTTACTGTATATATATATATATATATATATATATATATATATATATATATATATATATATTTGTTATTAATTTACTTACTTGCCAAATTCCACAAGATACAATAACATCGCACATCATGGAATTAAGATCTTTATCATCAAGTTTATAAAGATAAATTCCCAATAAAATAAAGTTAACAATTGCAAGGAATAAATAGAAAATTAAATAAATGCGCATGAATCTGGAGCGATTCTTTGGATTTGCCCCACCATAATTCATTACGTTGATTTGAGCTTGCATTACTGCAGCAAAATTCAGCTGGAAAAAGTTATGAAACATGTAAATTTAATAGTCAAACATTTGGTTAAAATGTTCTATTATAATAGTTTAATATAAATAAAACCATAAATTTAATAAATAAAAAGTTAATTTTCTATTAATTTATTAAATGACTTACATGTGTCTGTGTTGGAATCATTTTTAAACTTATAGAGACAGGAAGGTGATGCGTAACATTTTATTATTTACAAGCAAGTGTAACATTCTCATAATAAATTATTATACGACTAGAAAATATCTATTCATAATTATAGTTTTTGCTTTACAAACAAATAAAGTGAAAACGAATTATATTAAAGAAATATTAATATACTAGAAAAAAATTATAGTTATTTATTAATCGCAACAGTATGACGCAGTTGTAATACGTGACCTACCCTACAAGATAACAGGTTTTTTCTGCACAAAGCAAATTTTTTAGGTGAGTCCACTAAAAAAAATATATATATTTTTGTTTATTGCATTTTTGCTTAAATGCTGTTGTTAAATTTTTAAATCAAATTTAAGTGAAATTATTGTTTGTTTTCTTTTGATTTTTAAAGACTGATTAACTGTGTATTTCTTCTTTGGTCACTGGTGAACAAACCAAACTATAATAATTTTGTTTGGCTTTAAATTGAATTTTCTCAAAATTTTATTACAATTTTATAGAAATTTATAGATTTTATGGATTACTAATCTAAACTTCGCTTGTGAGGTTGTTCATCCGAATTGCACTAAATATTCGGAGTAGATCTACAATATTTATCCGATTTTAATCAAATTTTGGCAAAATAATTTCTTGGTAGACACATAAATTATATACTTTATTAAATACAGTGTTTTCAACTTCCAGAAAAACAAAATTTTAAACTTTTAAAAATTTATTTTGATTATACATTATTTATCCGACTTTAATGATATTTTTGCAAAATGTTTTTCTAGTTTTTAAATAAATTTATAATTAGAATAAAACACAGTGTTACCAACTTTTCGAGAAATAAATACTAAAATTTTTAAATGTTAATTATGGCTAGATTATTTTTACAAAATATACTTCTAGTGCCTACATAAATTATATAATTCTAGTAAAATACAGTGTTGTCAACTATTCTGGAAAAATGTATTCAAATTTCTAGAAAAATTTTATAATTGTCACATTGTTCATCCAATTTTAGTCAAATTTCCACAAAAATTTTCTTTGTGCCCATATAAATTATATAATTTTGCCAGTATTGCTAACATTTCCGGGTACGAAAGGTTAAAAAGTCAATTATATCTACATTATTTATCAGAAATATTATTTTAGTATTTGCAAAAATTATATAATTTTGTTGTTATACAGCATTGCTTATTTATGATATAAGAGGGGTCTATATATGGGTTTCCCCATATGCTTCTAATCTTGTTAAAAGTTTATTTACGTCACTGACAATTTTGAGGCTTGGGAGAATTATAGATTTTTTTATGTCGATTTACCACGTATCGTATTATTTCTACTCTCATTTTAAGCTTGTTATTCGTCGCTCTATACGATGAGTAGTAATCAACTTGTAATTTATCGACACCTTCGGACAGGATAAAATTATTGTGTAATTTTGTTCTACTAAATCAAAATTTAGTATAATTTTATAAAATTTAATTTATTTTGTTACTTAATTAAAAAATTGAATTTAATTTGAAATTAGTAGTAAAAATTGAGTAACTTTAAAACTTTTCTATTTATCTAAACTAAATAATCGATTTTGTAAGAATTTGTGACACAATATTTAGGTATGTATATTTTGAACCACATGACCGAGAATTACCTCGTCAAAATATTTTGTTTTAAAAAAATTACACGATTGAAACGTACTCCCACAATAACCTCTAAGGGTGGATGGTGCTGTAAATCAATTTTAGTTAGAGAGTTAGAACATTCTGAAACTGTCGTATTTTCATAATTCGATAATATTAAATCTAAAGTACGATTATTTTCATTTTTCACACTATTAAACTGAAACAGTCCACAGTATGACATTATATCAACAAATTCATTAGATTGCTTATTATAAGTTGGTGCAGACACAAGATAATTATTTTTGTTCTTAAATTCCCATTGAAGATATGGCAGATTAAAATCCCCGCAGATAATAAATTTACCGTCTGGTTTTTTTTCAACGATTATTGACAATTTATTAAGAAAAATAGTTAAAGCTGCGCTGTCTTCAGGGGGAATATAGACACAACAAACAAACAAAGTATTATTATTAAAATTAACACTAATCCAAATGTCTTCAGCGGTCGAACACCAGTCACTAATCTCAAAATAAGAAATTTTTTTATGTACTCCAATTAAGACGCCACCTCCGTCGAGCTTAGTGGACGTATCACGGTTCCTATCTCGTCGAACGATGTTATAGTCATCACAAAGAACTTCAGAGTCGTATACAGATGAATTCAAAAATGTTTCGGTAAGACAAATTATGTCATACCCACACATCACTGAGTTCACACGAATGTCATTCGTTTTTGTTCTAAGACCTCTCACGTTTTGATAATAAAATGAGACAGACATCGTAAAGAAGAGATATTAATAAACATTATAAATTATTAAGAAGATTAGTTTATTTGATTTTTTTTAAATCATCAATCGAACGAATTAAATGGATTTGAGAATTTTCATTTCTTCTGACGAAAATCTTACAATTCCTGGTTCAGATGAATTTGAAACCTTTTGCTTTTAATTCTTCGCGACAAGTTTTAAACAGGCTGTTATTAAGAGGACTGAGGTGATCATTAATGAATATTTTAGCTTCCGGTATGTTAGGATATAGTTTAGTAGAGCTTAAGTTTTTAATAGTTTTAATCGCGGCCAGGTATTTGTCTTTTAGAATACGGGAGGTGAATTTAACAATAATTGAACGCGATTTGGTTTTGTCGGATTGCGGAAGTCTGTGCGCGGCATCAATATTACTGTCATTGAGTTCGACTCCAATGACTTTACCCAAATCAATTATAATATTATTTACATTCTCGGTTTTCCCCTCCGGTATGTTATGTATGATCAGGTTATTCAATCTAGAGTATTGTTCAAGATCGTTTACAGTTTCGCTTAGGTGTTTAACTTTATTTTTTAATTCGCTATTTTCAGTTTTAAGATTGTCCATTTCTTTCATTTTATCATCAAATGTTTTAAGTTTAATTTCAAAGTCTGTTATTTTATCAGAGCAAAACTCAATCGATTTAATTAGTGTATCAACTTTATTATTAAATTCAGCTACGAGTTCATGTTTAAAGGTATCGAAAAGAAAACGTAGATCTTGTTTCAAAGAAATATTAGTGGTGGTAGTATCGAAAGCCATGCGGCACGGATCACATAACCAATTAGATTCATCAGCCTTAACTGAATTTACCTGCTCGACGTTCATGCACGACATGTGGTAGGAAGTTTGGCACTTCGAACAATCAGCACTAGAGTTTCGTCTTTTGCTGACAGCTCGTTGGCACTTGCCACACAGTATAGACATCGTGAACCTTGACGCACAATGAACAGATTTAACTTGAGTAATTAACTTGTGTAGTTGAGTACACTTCAATATTTACTTGTAAAGATTCACTGAACTAACGAAAAACTGGATTACTAATGCACTATGAACACAATTAAAATTGTAGTATCACAATTCAATAGAATTTAGTAAACTTACAATTTTGATATAAATTCAAATAAAATAAGTCTCGAAATTACCACAAAAAAAACCTTAATTAAGCGGAGCGCAAACAATAACGACAATATCAGACTGTGAAAAATTATACTATAATAAATGGCTCATTTGTTAATTATATTGATAATAAAAATTTTAAAAATAATATATATATATATATATATATATAAAAAGTATTGTATATTTTTTATATGTGTTTAAGTGATTATGTGGAAAAACGACATAATTATAATTTTGTTATAGTTATAATTTATTTTTTATCCCTAGAGGTTTTATTATAAAACAGTTTTGGTTCTCTCCAGACTTTTTTGAGATGTTAATCATTCATTATTCCAATTATAATATATTCAAGTCAACAAATAGTTACAATATATGAGGATAAAACGTTTAAACGTTAATATGGAACAAAAACTTAAGTGCACTTAAGTCGTTATTGCACCCAGCGACTCAATTGTAAAATAAACCTAGCATTCCTACGATAAATGGGTTGATTTCGTCAATATTTCTAATGAAGAAATAAGTAAAAATACTTATATACTGCCTAGCGTTTACTATTATTGTAGCTGCAGCAAAAGTACCAAAAATTTTTGTTATTATTTTAATGCCTCGATATGTATTAACATGAATGACACAAATTTCACTGATAACATAATTATTCCGGATACTTGTAGGTTTCTAGTTTTTTCAATACTTTATGCATTTGTTTATATCGTTTCTCTCCAACGCCAGCTAATGTGAAAAGTATTGTAAATCTTAGTACCCGTATCAGATTTGTAAATAATATAGTTACAACATCCAGTATTGAACTATAAATATCATTATGAATGTAAAATATCAGAGCCATTATTTTTACTATAAATACTGTATGTAATGTTGTTCCATTTACGGTAAGTTACTTTTATGTTATATTTTCTCAATGTTTCATCGATATCTTCTAATATATTAAATCCGAAATCAAGGTTTTCATTTCGATGTACTGAGAATAAAATGATTGTTAATATCGCTGTAAATCTACTCGAACCATATGTAAATATTTCCGAATATGAAAATTGTTCTGTTGTTTTTATTGTGAGAAATTTTAGCCAATGGAACCATACTAACAATACATATACCTGTAACAAATTTATTATTTTTTAGTATTTGTTTTCTGAAAGGATATAAACACCCTCTATATTTGTTATATATAGCGATTAAGAGGATATTTAAATATTTGTAAAAATATTATTAATAAATAATTTATTGGCATATATCGAATATAATTATTCATAAAAAGATATTAAATACACACTTTAAAAATCCGGAAACACATTCGTATGACTACAGCATAAATTTAAATAAAATAAAAATAACAGTTTCGATTCTAACGATAGAAATAATTGCGCCTGTGAAATTAGATTATCCAATATTAATATAGAAAAGATTACAGCGAATTCAGTTTATTTCCAAAGTGTTAATTTAATTGATGTATTACATCTGCAAGGTATGTAAATCTTATCAAAGAGTATAAACAATTTGAGTATACATATACAATCCTGTTTCCGTGTCTACGTTGATGTTTGGCTGCAAAAGCATAAAATGTTGGCTGTGAAAACGAGATTTTTATGTGGTATATGTGGTGTAACTAGGAAGAATCAAGTACGAAATAGATTAGGTGTACGATGAGCGTGAAATTGAAAAGAAAATGTTGTACAAATTGCCGTGTTAGTCAGTTAAAATGGATCGGTCATTTTAAACAAATATCTAATGTACATTTGATTAGAAGTATTTATATGAATAATTTTGGAGGTTTATTTTTGTGGGGATATCCGATGAGTAGCTGAAGTGGTATGATTGAGAGAGTGGTTTGCGTGAGCAAAAGTTTCCAAGTAATAAGAATAGAAGAGCATATATGAGAATATCATAAACGTGGATAAAACTAAAGTTGCTTGTCAGGACAGAAATGTTTGGAGTTAATTAATTTCGGGATAGTGGAAAGTGTTTGTGCCATACCTGTTTGGGTACATGACGTGATTTTGTATGTATGTTTTCTCCTTGTAACTACCTTTTTTGCTAGAGTTCTACATATACTCCTTAGATTTATTTTATAATAATTAGTACATTATTTTTTCGTAAAAATTACTCTTAATGAGTCTTTTGAGACTTAATGAGTAAATTTCAGATTTAGCAAATTTTTTTTTTACTAGAAAAAAGATAAATATTCACAGCATTTTCTCAATTTATAGACTCATTTTCTGAATCAAATTACAAGATTTGTTCGTCCAATTGTATTTGATTGTTTTAAAACTGAAGATAATATAATATTATCTGATCAAAGTTTTTAAAAAGTATTTACGTATACGGCACTTTTTAAATAAAGATGGTCGTTTTGATCGTGAAATTGTTAATTTGAAAAGTTAATTTTCTGGTTGTAAGGTTTTGGGTGTTTTGAGTACTTTTGCTAGGAATGTAACGTTATGCCACATATAATTGTCCGTGTGAAAAACATGGTGTGCTCAAATCTAATTGTAAGCCACAAACAGACATTGTTTGGCCTTGAGACTTATTTATAGTCATTGCAAATGCCAATCTAACGGGGAACTGAATGCGTTTAAATTGAATTGGCGCATCTGTGGGTATAATATGTATTAACACGCGTTTTTCAAAAATTTCAATTGTGTAGAGGAACCTGTTACTTTCGTAAGAAAAAGAAAAAATTATTACGAAAACTGTGTAAGAAGTGAGATATAGCTTATTGCAAGAGAGACAGGAGAACGCTCCTATCCCTACTCCGTGCTGTTTACGGGGTGAGAAGTGACACCGGTAGACCCCTGGCAGGGATAGGTAATCAAGTGTTAATAGAGTTCTGTTTTGCCAAACTCGTTCGCTTGGGAGCAGCATAATAGCAATTTTCGTCGAGCGCAATTTTTCAAATACATTTTAAATGTAAACATTAAAAAATATTATAAATTTTTTTAAAAGTTATTTAGGAAAAAAAAATTATAATACAGTAATACTGTACATTCATAATATTTAAAATACTTACATTTATAATACAGTAATACTGTACCTTTGTTATGATCCAACATTTATAATATTTATGAAAAATTAATTATATATTTGAAAAATTTTTTTTTTCGTAAATAACTTTTAAGCCAATTTATTATAACTTTTTAATCTTTACTTTTAAAATGTATTTGAAAAATTGCGCTCGACGAAACTTGCTATTATGCTGCTCCCAAGCGGAGGAGTTTGGCAAAACGGAACCCCATTGATCAGCTATCGACCGGGGTTAAAAAATATAAAATGTTATTAAAAAGTAGGGGTTGGTGGTAGGAGGTTAAAAATTTAGGACTAAATGTGTTTTTTAATGGCACACCACAAAAAAATAACCAAAAAAAAATTTGTCCAAAAAATGAAATTTTTTTTTTTACGGTGAGCCACCCTTAACACATAGGGGTATAAAAATTAGTTATAAACCTATTCTCATACCTACTGAATATACATGTAAAATTTCATCAAAATCGGTCAAGCCGTTTCGGAGGAGTATAAATACTAAAACTGTGACACAAGAATTTTATTTATTAGATATTAAAAAGTAGGGGTTGGTGGTAGGAGGGTAAAAATTTAGAACTAAATGTATGTTTAAATGGCACACCACAAAAAAATAACCAAAAAAAAATTTGTCCAAAAAATGAAAAAAAAATTTTTAGGGTGAGCCATCCTTAACACCTGGGGGTATAAAAATTAGTTATAAACCTATTCACATACCTACTGAACATATATATAAAATTTCATCAAAATCGGTCAAGCCATTTCGGAGGAGTATAAATACTAAAACTGTGACACAAGAATTTTATATATTAGATATTAAAAATTAGGGGTTGGTGGTAGGAGGGTAAACATTTAGGACTAAATGTATTTTTTAATGGCACACCACAAAAAAATAACCAAAAAAAATTTGTCTAAAAAATAAAAAATTTCATCAAAATCGGTCAAGCCGTTTCGGAGGAGTATAAATACGAAAACTGTGACACAGGAATTTTATATATTAGATACCCTTTTTTATTGCAGATTCGAATTCTCCAGAAAAAAATAATATAAATTTCATCTACTATTAAATTCCCCTACCCCGCTCCACATAGTGGAGAATGATTATAATAGTAATAACGTCAAGTAATGGAGGGAATTTATTCAAGAAATGAGTTAATTTAGTTCAGAAATGAAGAATGATGTACAAACCTATAAACGCAACTCAAGCAATAAATAAATGTTTAAGATAAAGTGATAACATTAGTAATTAATTTTAAAATCTCACTCTAAATTGAGCGATGAGGGGGTAAATTGATTTCCGGATAGCGGAAAGAGTTTGTGCCTCACCCTTTTGAGTATATAGCGTGATTGTGTATGTATATTTGTATAATATTAATCTAATCTAATATCAGAAATAAAATTTTAAACAAATAATTAAATTTTTTTTTAAATTGCTTTAATATTAAATAAATATAAGTTAATACATTTTTTAAATCTAATTGTTATGTACTATAAGTTGATAAAATGTAAATACGAGAAAGAAATATATTTCATGTTGATGATGTATATTAATTTTATAAACACTCTTTGCATATATTATATTTATTGTTGTAATTGAAACTCGAAACACAAATTTATTACTAGAAATTACAGTTAAGTCATTATGTGCTTCATACACAGCATAACTGTTTGTTTACATTATCGATTTATATCTATAAAAAATTATCGTTATGAATTCTTTCAACTTCAATTTCAATGTCAACACTTATTGGAATTCAAGTCTAATTTTTACTGTTTTAGCATGTGGTCTAATTTATATTAATTACTTATTATTATTTTGTATGTTAACGCAAAACACATTAGTGTACTATATTTTATTTAAATTGAATGTTGATTAATTGTAATTGCCACACATAGCTGTTTTTATTTTAGATTATATTTTATTAGATATTAGTGCATATCACGCAATTTATCATCTGGTTAAGAGTACTATTCTAGTTGCAAAACAATCACGATACATAAATTTATCGACTGTATATTTTACAAATTATATTATGTTTTGTAGTATTGCAAGATTAATAATATAACAGTTGTACAGACGTCTATTTGCTGAAACAGATAATAAATTTATAATTCAGTTAGTAGTATTAAAGTAGATCATATTTTTACTTTTAAGAAAAGTTTGGGTGTTACTGGAATTATGTCATATATTTTTTCTAGTGGAGAATGAGCTAAACTTTGAATTAGCAATGAGTTTCGCTAAAATAAAAAAATAATTATGAAAAATTGGTATCGAATCTATGATAGTAAATTTTGTTACCAATTGTGCTAGTTGCTTATTTTCGTAGTAAATTATTACAAGTCCCAATTTTGCTGTTAGGTTATGTTCCTAAAATAAAATAAAATCAAGATTTAATACGTATTTCTTTTATGAAATTAAAAATTAGTATACGTAACTTAGAAATTAAAGTGCCTTATTGATAGCTACATATGTAAAAAGTCTAAGTGCAATAAAGAAATTATAATTTTTTGACTAGCATCATAATACTTATTTAATGACTGAAAATGTCTATACGTTGCATAATAATATTAAATTTATTTATATTTACCTCTTCCTTTACTTTGTAAGAATAGTGAAATAAATAGAATGATATATAATTATAAAATAAAGCTAGTGACCCGAAGACAATTGGGTTGATTTCTTCAATACGTCTAACAAAAAAATACACAAAAATGATTATATACTGTCCAGTATTTACTAGCAGGCTAGCGGTTGTAATAGTACTAAATTTTTTCAATATGTGTTTAATGCCTCGATATGTATTTAAATGAATTCGACAAATTTCACTGATAGTATATTCTGGACACTCGTACGTTTCGAGTTTTTTCAATACTTTATACATTTGTTTATATCGTTCCTCTCCTACACCACCCAATGTGAAAAGGATTGTATTTGATATTATTCGAATCAAACTGCTGAATAATATAGTCACAACATCTAATATTGCAATATAATTATCATCATGAATATAAAATACCAAACCCATTATCGTTATTAAAAATACTGAATGTATTAATGCAATGTTTGTCCATTTTTTATAAGTGACTTTAATTTTATATTTTCTTAATGTTTCATCGATGTCTTCTAACATGTCAAATGCAAAATCAATGTTTGCTTTACGATGAACTGAGAACAAAATAATTGATACTATCGCTGCAAATCCACTTGAACTATATGCAAATATTTCCACATAATAAGCAAATTCATCTGTCGTTTTTATGGTTTGAAATTTTAACCAATGGAACCATATTAGCAATATACAAATACCTATAACAAATTAATTTTTGTTTATTTATACGAGGATTGTTCAATAACGATTGAGATTTATTTTTACCGACCGTCACATATAGTATGAAAATATTGCAGTTATAGTAATTTTGTCATTTCGAAATTTTTACAGATAAGATTTGTTTAATTTCTATGGGGCGATACAAAACCAAAAAAATCTAAAATTAATTTTAAAAAAATATATACATTTATTTCTAATACAAATATTATTTACAATACAATATTTTTAGGAAAATATCATGTAAATGAAATAAACGTTTTATATAATTAGCACTGATGGTGTTATCATCGTAACATATATAAAAGCAACAAATTTAGTCAAATTTATGTCAAATGAATATAATATAAATATAATAATAAGTAACAATTTGTGTAAAATAAAATTTTGCTGATTAAATGTGAATAAATAATATTGTTTATATCATTTGTATCATTTTTTTCTGATGAAGATGTAAAATGAGTAGATCGAAACGTTATTAGAAAAATTAATAAAGAACTACAAACTGAAGCATTTTTTTTTTAAATTAGAATTATTCTAGATTTCTACGATAAAACGTTAAAAATAGTAAATATTAATTTTTGTAAACCCACGCTAAAATCTTTTATAGGTTGTTGAATATAAAAATATATTTGCATTACAAAAGGCATTAACTACAAGTTTTTAAAGTTGAATATTTCTGGGCGCAAAAAATTCAACACATTGTTAATATAACTTTTATTATTTTATTTTATAAAATAATAAACATTATTTACGTACCGCAACTTTTATAATGAAATATACGTACCAGTTGTAAAAAAGAAATTTACTACTTCTCTGTTTTCTGCATACAACTTTGGTCTGTTATTCGGAAATTTGAATCTCACAACATTATGTCCTGTGAGAGTTACAAAAGGCATTAGACAATATGCCATTTCTGAAAAAGTTTTTGGACCCTTAATCCATAATTTGAAAAATAGTTTTATATATTTCAAACACTTATCTACTTGAGTACGCATTTTTTGAAATTGACGTAGAGAAGAACGACAATGTAATGGCTCTAGTATGCACAATTAACTTTATGATATATATATATATATATATATATATATATATATATATATATATATGTGATCTATTACAGCAGATTAATATTATATAACTCGTATTATATTAATCAATAGTAATTTCATATACAGGGTGTTCGTTCGCTTGGTTGATATAGGGCAATAACATGGTATTTCGATAATATGCAGAATACTACTTTCTGAAGTAAAATTCGGAGAAATACTTAGAATACTTTTCGATAAGGAATAAAAAGTTATATAATTTGGTTTTAGTTTTAATTTGCTAGCATGTACCGTTTGGGCGCTAGAATTTTTTTTAAATGTTTTTTAGAATTTTCAATAATTTTTCCTGCTAAATCAATATGAGTTAGAGAAAAACATTACTTAGCTATTATGTAGCTAATTTTTTTCTCAATTTTACTGAATTTTTTCAGATTTTTTTGAGCAAATTTTGAAGAAAGTCTTTATTTCGAAATAAATAAATATATATATATATATATATATATATATATATATATATATATATATATATTAGGGTGGACCTTAAATGGGGTGAAGTCAAATTTTAACCGGGCCGCCCCTCAAAATGATCCCAAATTAAAAAAAAAAATTGTAGTAACATTTTTTCCGCGTAATATTAAGGTTTAAGGGTGTCGAAATGCACTTTTCTACTTTTTATTTACATTTTTTGGACAATTTTTTTTTGGTTATTTTTTTATGGTGTGCCATTAAAAAATACATTTAGTCCTAAATTTTTACCCTCCTACTACCAACCCTTACTTTTTAATAGCATTTTATATTTTTTAACCCCGGTCGATAGCTGATCCATTGATCAGCTATCGACCGTTTAGGGTTTGGTGTTCCGTTTAGCTAAAATCAATAAAATAAAAATAAATAAATAAATTTGTAACTTTTGGAAGTTGTTGAGTACACTCCCGCAAAGGATTCTAGGGCCCTGGGTGGCGTAGCCCCCTCTCTTCCCGGGGTTGGGGGGGGGGCAGGAAAAATATAGAAAAGTGTGAAAGAAATTGATTCCAAATAAATTGAAAATAATTATAATATGAGAAATGGAATTGATTTTTTTGTAATACAAAAAAAATTCATAAAAAATTTAATATACACATTAAAATAAAGGCAAGACATCGTTTGCCGGGCCGGCTTTTCAATCTTTTGAGCGATAGTTTGATCATCTTTAAATTTCTTCAGAATAATATCAGAATCATTACCACACATTATCGGGCAATTATAGTCTGTATTCCACCGCTGAGTGGATTTTTTAAACGTCCTATTGCCTCGAAAAGAAATGAAGTCCCAAAATGTGTAAAAATCCGATTTTATGTAGATAAAAAGTAGAAAAGTGCATTTCGGCACCCTTAAACCTTAATATTACGCGGAAAAAATTTTACTACAATTTTCTTTTTTTAATTTGGGATCATTTTGAGGGGCGGCCCGGTTAAAATTCGACTTCATCCCATTTAAGGTCCACCCTAATATATATATATATATATATATATATATATATATATATATATATATATATATATACATTATATTAGTTTAGAATAACTTCTGTGAATATAAGTTAAATCGAAAATTTTATAACGGGATACGTAATGGATTGAGTAAATTATTAAAATGCAAGCATTAAAATATCTATCAATTTATTGCAAGTCCAATATTTCGCCATACATTTGTGGCTTCTTGAAGGAAGCACTGAAATTGTTATTATTAAATTAACAATTGTATAAAACCAGAACCAATGAAAATTATTATAAAATATGTATGTAAACACTTACAAGTATGATAAGAGACTTAATTGCTATTGTTAACAAAGTAATGTTTAAAAATGGATAAAACAAGAAAAGTCACACCATTTTTAAAATTTTGTTTTATATTAGGATAAACCACTTTAAATTAAAATTGATGTGATTTTGATTTTTTAAATATTTATAGTTTTAAGGGTTCATCTATCCTTTTATAGAAACTCGGATTCATAAGTAAGTTGGACTTTTTATAATTCGTTAATTATATGATAACAAAATATGGTGTTTTGTTGGACAAAAGTAACAACGTAATGCCCCTATAAAATAAAAGCAATTAATGTAATAGTTAGTACAGTACATTTATATAATTATTTTTATAAAAAAAAATAATAATAAATTATTGGCTATGTTCCATTAATCATATAAAAAACTTATATTTTTTATGATTTTAATTATTATATATTTTTGCATTTTTTAAAATTAATATCTACAGTTAAAAGTTAAAAAATATAATTTTCTTATCATAATCAAGCACTGAGGTTGCCATCTACGATGTATGCCGAAATGTTTACGACGAAGCTAGATTGGCCACGGCATACCAGCCCAGAAAATTCTATAAATTTAATTTATTTTCCAAATTGCATATTACAATTAAGCGCGCACTTATCTGCGTTGAATAAAATTTTAAAATCAACGGTTTTAAGATTAATTCAAACGTAAACATATTTTGATAAATAAAATTGGGTTTTTATTTTAAAAATAAATCATGTAATAAAAGTGAAAAATAGTTTTTTATATTTAAGTAATATTTGTATTGTTACTATCAAAAACAATTTTTAATGAAATATTATTAACTATTATAGTTTTTATAAAAGGAAAATATGTGAACACAGATAATAATTCACATAAAATATACCGTGTAGTCACAAAACCTGAACTATATAGCGAGTGTATTTGTTAGTGTTTAATTTAATAAATAAATAAATATAAAATAAAACGGTTTTAATTTCTAGTTTTGTATTAATATTTATTAATAATCGATGTTTCGACGAGAACTCAACGTTCGTTTTCATCAGGAAAAAATAAAAAAATTAACATTTATAATAAATAAATCGAACATGGAAACAAGTTACTAGATAACAAAAAAAAAACAAATAACTAAATTATGAAATTTATAAATTCGTTTAATTAAAGGAATTCAAATTTTATTTAAATCAGTTACTTGTCACATTGATTGATGTTATCTTTTTCTGAATAAATTTCTATTGTTTCTCTTTTCAGTCTGCTTTAATAGTGATGGGGCCTTGAAATTATTACAGTATCTTCAAATTTTATATCATGAAGATTTTCGAACGCATATTGTGCAATAGCAGATTTATCTGGACACTTCAGACGTATTGTCAACGTATTCTGTCAATTTAATAGAAACAGTTTTTTCTATATGTCGGTCCAATATAATGTGTTCTGAAAGATTTTTTACTATGTTAAATAAATATAAATTATTAATTTATTATTTTTAGTTAAAAGAAATAATAAATTAAATACTATGCATCTCATACAGTGCGACGCAAAATATTGGTTCCACATTGAAAATAAAAATTATTAATGTGTTTTAAAAATAAATCAACGATTACATAAGCTTTTAAATAAACATGAATGCGTCAATCGAACATTGATTACAATAAGATGGCTATACGTTATGAACGGATTAACATCAGTGAATAAACACAAATGCGAAATGTATTTAGTATATTTTAATAATAAATTAAAATATAATATTATTAAATAAGCTATATAAGTATTTCGAAAACTAAACTTTAATTATCGGTAGCAAAAGATGGTCAAATTATACATGATTAAAGATGGTCTAGCGATCTTTGACCACTGGGTAGATATATAAAAGACTTTTCAGTACTCACAATGTTAATATATATATTTTTAAAAAATGAGTATTGCATTGTAATTGTATTTATAACAAAAATATTACTAACTAAATAAAATTTTAGTATCAAAACTCTTTTACTCTTGATATAAATTGTTATTTGTCACGTAGAATTTTTTTATCCTATGTCCATATTGGATCAGTTATTTGTCAATTTAAATAGCCTAGCACAAAATAAATAATAGTTCCATAAAAACTAAAAATAAAAAGAAAACCAATTAAATATTTCTGATACCGTTTTATCTTTTTATAGATTTTTATTATAAATATTATAAATAAACATATTAGGTAAATGCTTATTTTATAAATAATTTTTTTTCTGATGGTAATTACCGATGATTTTTTATTATTATTTTTTTTACTAATTATAGGTATATATATATACTGGGTGTCCCATTTTAAACCGCCATTTGCAATAACTTAAAAATCGTGCATCGGACAAAAAAATGTTTCGGATGAAAAGTAAATGGTTTCGAGGGGGACATCTGATGTAGGGACCCTTGCCCCCCACGGACCCCCTGGGGGCGGGAACGGGGGGCAACTTTGAAATCTTAAATGAAACCCCCTATTTTTTATTGCAGATTCGGATAGACCATAAAAAGTAAATAAATTTTATTTTGAGACTTTTTTTTATCTTTGATAGATGGCGCTGCAAACAGCATTTTTTCTCAATTTATCAGTCTTCAATTTGAAAAAAAAAAGGTGTAACTAAGTACGATATTCAAGTTTTTTTCAGTTCTGTGAGTGGAGGGGGGGGGGCAAGGGTCACTGCATCAGATATCCCCCTCGAAACCATTAACTTTAAGTTAATGGTTTCGAGGGGGATAACTTTAAGTTAATGGTTTCAAGAGGATATCTGATTCAGTGACTTTTGCCCCCCCCCCTCTTTCCAAAGAACTGAAAAAAACTTGAATATCGTACTTAGTTACAACTTTTTTTTCAAATTGAAGACTGATAAATTGAGAAATAAATGCTGTTTGCAGCGCCATCTATCAAAGATAAAAAAAAAGTCAAAAAATAAAATTTACATACTTTTTAATGGTCTACCCGAATCTGCAATAAAAAATAGGGAGTTCCATTTAAAATTTTAAAGTTGCCCCCGTCCCCCCCCCAGAGGGTCCAAGAGGAGCAAGGGTCCCTGCATCAGATGTCCCCCTCGAAACCATTTACTTTTTATCTGGAACATTTTTTTGTCCGATGCACGATTTTAAAGTTATTGCAAGTGGCGGATTAAAATGGGACACCCAGTATATATATATATATATATATATATCAGTGGCGTACGGTGGGCTATCAAGCAGGGTATGCAGAGAATAATAATAAAACAATAAAAGTCTACACACAACAGCTGATTAAATGAAATTTATTAGAAAATTTATTTTTGAACTTTTTAAAACATTTGGAAGTTTAACTAATTTTAGGGAACTCAGATTTTCAAAACAAACGTGCAGAATTTTTCCTGCACATCATGACGATTACAGTGTTTTAAAAAATATAAAAATAATAACTGGCCATGTGATTTTACAGGTTAATATTTATACTTTCTGTAAGGTACATTTAAAGTTAAAATTTTCAAACTATTTTTGCAGTAACTTATAATATCTCGTGTATTTTGATAGTAGAGCAATGTGTTGTTAACTGAAATTGTTCTGTTGAAATTCGTTTACTCTTTGTCTGACACAACAAAATTGTTTTTCAGCCATAAAACATCAACAAAGTTAGTCACAAAAATATTACACTTTCATAGATATTATTAGATATTATTTCATGGTTAATTAACAAATAACTCGTTTCAAATCACACTAAATAATGTCTTTTGATATTGGTGAAAAAATTTATTTCAAATTTCAAATTAAAATATCATACACCGGCTAAAACAGTGTACGTTCGGGTGTTTGTGAATGCGTACGAGCAGCACAAGGAGCTGCACGAGGAGTGCTCCTAGTTCCGAATATGTATAGGTGGCGAGTGAATTGGCTCAACATTGCAATATATGCTGCTATGCTTCAAAACGAAGAGCTATCGCAGCTCAGCACCTGAATTCTGGCAGCCTGGACACTTCATGGTGTGCAACAAAATACCTGCTCCTAGCGGCGCATATAAGACCTGATTTCCCGGTACTGCGCACACGCCAAAATCTCCTACGTTCGTCTGCTTATGAATGCGCTACGAGGTGCGGATTGTCTAGCAGCACGTACTACCGGAATACAGACAAACGAATTGCCACAATATCTGAATGTGTTGAATTATAAAAAATTTGGTTAGATACATAGGTGCAGAAAATTATTGTCTCTCTTAATTTTAATTTTTGCAGGGTGTGCAGTGCACACCCTGCACATATGGACCGCACGCCACTGATATATATATATATATATATATATATATATATATATATACCGGGTGTTCGTTCGTTATGTTCGTATGGGCGTTTAACATGCAAATTCGATAATTTGCGATATACTACTTTCTCGAGTAAAATTCGGAGAAATACTTAAAATACTTTTTGATAGACAATAAAAAGTTCTATAATTTGGTTTTAGTTTCAATTTGCTAGCATGTGCCGTTTGGGCGCTAGAATTTTTTTTTGATTTTTTGGGTTTTATTTTTTTTCTCAAAAACTATGAGGTCTAGGAAAATCAGCATGATACGGAAAAATGCGAAATAATGAGTACGATAATTGAGTGAAAAAACCATTATTCTACGATGCATCGTTTAGTAGAAAAAAATTAAAAACTATTAAGCTAAACTATTATTATATCACTATTGGTCGTATTGTATGATTTTCGTGTTTTTTTACAAATTTTGTTTTAATCACAAGAAGATTCAGCCGTTTTTTTTTAGACTTTGTGTATTTTAAGGTAATTTGAAGTCGTTTCTTATATGCACTACGATTTCAAACAAAGTAAATTACCAGTTAAATTCGTTCAGCATCTGAACTATGATTGTAGATAACGTAAATGTGCAGTTGAATTCGATTGGATATTAGGATGTTATACTGAATGTCCAGTTGAATTTGTTTCACATTTGAACTATAATTTCATTCTCAGTGGTGTTGTGCTAAAATACGAAGTACTGGAACGCTACTTCTCTTAACAAAAATATTAGTATAGATTAGACATATAGGTTAAAAAAATGCTATAAAATATTTTTTTATTTTTTATTTTTATCAAATAGACATACATATTTCACATGATAAAAAAGGTATTTTGATCATGCCAAATTTTTCATTTTGTGATTTTTACAGATAAACACGAATTAGGCTTATTGTAACACGAATCAACTGTTTTTAGCATGATGTCAGTCTGTCTGTTGATCGGTCGGTCTGTGGGCACATATAGAGCAAGCTCGGCACGATGGATTGTCATAAAGTTTCATATTTAAGCTTCGAAGGTAAATATCTCAATTTGATCAACTTTCAGTAGAGACCTGCCTTCCAGTTTTTTACGAATATTTTGCCACAAATATTTGGAAAAAATTTATTTAACAAAAGTTGGTAAGCGAGTTATTGTCAATAATTTGAATTTGTAATATTTTTCGATGCGGCTTAATAAATTTGTATAATTTTTCACATTTTTGGTAATTTTATTTAAATATAGGCATATGTACGTATTATGAACATGTTTCCATGGTTATTGTTAATATTGCTATCAATATAATAATAAGTTTTTAATATTTTATAAACATATATTTCAAATTGTAATTATGCACAAAGACTGTAATTTTATTATAACTTTTTTTTAGAAATATCTCACGAAGGTTATCCAAAAAATATTACACTATAAAAAAAAAAACCAGTTACTTAGCTAGTATTTTTAAATTGGGTTGGAACTTACGTCATAAACAAGACTGTATGAATCAAGTCAAATTTTTGGAGGTAAATAACGCCCATCAATGCCGTTAACCACACTTCTCGCTTTAAGAAAATGCACAACAAAGTAATAGAGGGACGGTATCAAGATTGCGTTGATTTTAATCATTTGATTTAAATCACAATTTTAATCGTTCAAATTTCTTTAATATTAATAAATGATGTAAATCAATTTTAATTAATTATTGTTTTATTCTAATTCGGTTTCTAATAATTATTTAATTGAAATATTTAGCTATTTTTAGCATAAAATTAATATTAAATCAAAAATTTATGTACATAAAAATGCGGTATATATTTAAGGTATATAATATTGTAAAATGTAATTATGTTATTAGAGTTAACCCCACATGTCCAAATATCTTACGCGTATTGAATACAAAAAAGAAAAAAAATTAAAACAAACGAAAATTATTTTTAATTCAAATAGAAATTTAACATTGTCGTTTTTGTTTGTTTTACATTGGCATTTTTAAATATATCTTTGTACTCACATAAATAAATATATTATAAACAAATTGTAATAACAAAAAAATGCTTACAAACTTTGTGGACGCGGCAAAAAGCCATGAACTTATAAATAAATCCGTATTATAGCGTTACTTTATAGTAAATGCACACTCATATTTAAATAAATAATATACAAAACAATAATTTAACAACAATGAAATGGAAAATTTTAGTTAACATAAATATAAAATCATAAACTCATACGTAGAGTGATACGGTATATGTTAAGTTCGCGCGCAATTCTTGAATTAAGTTTACAACTACATAACTCGAAAATACATAGATACATACATACATACACAATCACGTCATGTGTGGCACAAACTTTTTTCATCATCTCGAAATCAGTCGCCTACAAACATTCCTATCCAAACTAGCAAATTTCGCTTCATCCACATTTATAATTCCTCTCATACATGCTCTTTTATTCCTACTACTTGGAAACTTTTGCTCACGCAAAACACTCTCAATCATACCACTCTAACTACTCATCGGACGTCCACGCAAACGTATACGATCAAAATCATTCAAATAAATCTTTTTAACCAAACGTTCGTTAGACATTCGCTCAACATATCCAAACCATTTTAACTGACTAACATCAACTTTTGCAATTTCACACTCATCATACACTAATCTATTTTGTATTTACACCACATACCCCACGTAAAAATCTCATTTCCACAGCAGTCATTTTTTGTTTATGCTTTTGCAACCAAACCCAACATTCACTACCATACATCAACGTAGGCACCAAAACTGCATTGTATATACTCAAATAGGCTTCTTTGGAAACATTTACATTTCTAGCAAAAGTTTCCAAGACAACCAAAACCTTACAGCATTTACTCTCCCTTCAATTTGACGATCAAAACGGCCATCTCTAGACAACAAACTACCCAAATATACAAATTCATCTACTTGCTCTAAACGTGCACCATCAATATATATATATATATATATATATATATATATATATATATATGTATATCTATATCTATATATATATATATATATATATATATATATATATATATATATATGTATATATATACATATATGTATATATATATATATATATATATATATATATATACTGGGTGTCCCATTTTAATACGCCACTTGCAATAACTTTAAAATCGTGCATCGGACAAAAAATGCTGCAGATGAAAAGTAAATGGTTTCGAAGGTGATATCTGATGCAGGGACCCTTGTCCCCCCCCGACCCTCCTAGGGGCGGAAACGGGGGCAAGTTTAATATCTTAAATAAAACCCCCTATTTTTTATTGCAGATTCGGATAGACTATGAAAAGTATGTAAATTTTATTTTGAGATTTTTTTTTTTATCTTTGATAAATGGCGCTGCAAACAGCATTTTTTTCTCAGTTTATCTGTCTTCAATTTAAAAAAAAAGGTGTAATTAAGTACGATATTCAAGTTCTTTTCAGTTTTGTGGGAGGAGGGGAGGGGGCTTTAAATCAGATATCCCCTCGAAACCATTATCTTTAAGTTAATGGTTTCAAGGGAGATAACTATAAGTTGGCCTTGCCCCCTCCCCTCCTCCCACAAAACTGAAAAGAACTTGAATATCGTACTTAATTACACTTTTTTTTTCAAATTGAAGACAGATAAACTGAGAAAAAAAATGCTGTTTGCAGCGCCATCTATCAAAGATTAAAAAAAAAGTCTCAAAATAAAATTTACATACTTTTCAATAGTCTATCCGAATCTGCAATAAAAAATAGGGGGTTCTATTTAAGATTTCAAAGTTGCCCCCCGTTACCGCCCCCAGGAGGGTCGGAGGGGACAAAGGTCCCTGCATCAGATGTCCCCTTCAAAACCATTTACTTTTCATTCGGAGCACTTTTTTGTCCGATGCAAGATTTTAAAGTTATTGCAAGTGGCGGATTAAAATGGGACACCCAGTATATATATATATATATATATATATATATATATATATATATATATATATATATATATATTACATTCAGTCGTCAAGTTACCCTTCTCAAAAGTTAAAATTTTGCACTTATCAACATTCAACACAAGATTCATATTCAATTCTGTCAATCATCTTTCTCAGTTGCTCTTGAGATTCAGCCAAAACAACCTCGTCATTAGCATTCGCTAAAACAGCTACAACACAATCACCTATTTGTATACCATCATTACCACAGAAAGCTTTCCGAAGAAAAACATCCATATAAATTAAATAACCAAGGAGACATTACACAGCCCTGTTTCACGCCAAAAAAATATTAAAAAAAATTTTAAATAAAAAAACTTATTTAGACTTTATTCTAAAACTTTGTTGCATATTATGCCCACTTATTTCTTAAGGCCGAAAAGTTTGTAACTGTGCGAAAAATTCACTTTTAAATTGAAGAAAAACTTGCTCCCTAATTTGTTTATTTAATTTTTATGTTAATTAATAATTATATTAATATATTTTTAAAGAAACGTATACAGAAATTGCTAGTAAATAAAAAAAATAATTATGGTAATAATTTGTCTAGTAACCGAGATATGATCGATTAAATTTAAAAAATAATTAAATTTAAATTTTTAAATTTTTTTGGAGAAAGTGGATTTCTGAAAGTATGCAAAAAAAAGAAAAAGTGCATCTATCCACCATCAGATCGGGCAGAAAATTTCCTGTAAGATGTTGTTTTCAAAAACTATATACCACAAAGTTGCATTTTGCAACTTTTGAATTTCATATTAGTTGGGCGGAGTTAAGAGCTATTGAGTATTTTATTTGTTACATTTTCTTTCTATATTACAAGCAACAAGGAAAACATTATTGAAAATATCAATTAGTAGAAAAGAAACGGATACTTTGACTGTTTTTTATTTTTGTTCTACTTACGGAATAATAAAGGACAGAATTTTGCAGACATTACCTACAAAGAAATCGCTATAAGAGCTGCTTTATGAAAGAAAGAGAACGTATTAAACAAGTTTGTGATTTCTCATACGATCGATTGTGATGTAAGTTTCAACAGCCAAGCAAAATAGTATAGTAGATATTATATGTTGACATAGGGCGTGAGCCACGCGCATAGTTTCACGCGGTAACATACATCGCGCGCGTGAATTTATTAAATATGATAAAAACATACATATTTCTATACGAGATGAATAAAATTATTATTTTTATTTTATTAATATAATATTGCAAAATAACTTGTATGTTTCTAATTTAATTACAGTAAAATTAAAATAATAATAAATAATATTACTATTTTCTATTACATATGCAAATATATTTTAAAATTTTAGAAATAATAGTTTTATTCTGATATTGAGGTTATCATTTAAGTTATTAAAAATTAATATTTTAATTTAATATTAAACATAGTTTTCTGTTTTTAAAATAAAATTCAACAAAAACGACTAGTTGCATAATATATTGTTAAACACATTACAAGTTAATTTTCATTCAAGCATATTATAATATTAATATTACATTAGCATATTTCCTATGTAGGAAGAGATCATTATATTACTAGTATAATAATAACATTATTATCTAGCAACACCAAACATATTCTGATATCTTTGGTGGCCATATTGTGAAAACTATTACGTCAAGTTCAGTGAATTAACAATTGCATTATTTATTTTTGCTTGAATTTGATTATTGAAAATGAGTGCAAGAAATGCAATGTATACCATCAAATTTGTCAATAATTGTATATTCGACCAAAGAAAGATTAATTCTCACAAAGCACATAACAAATATAAATAATATATATATATATATATATATATATATATATATATATATATATATACTATTCTACAACTGTTAGTAACTGGTTAAGGTTACTTGGCGCGTATTTTTATTTATTTTTAGTTTAGTTTCTTTCAAACGCTTGAAGAAAAAATTATATATGTCACTCGGTGTAGATAATTTTTTTTGTGTTTCGTCCAGATTGCTTAACCGCGGTTTTGCCTCAGTCATAAATATCTGGGCTCAAAAAAATTATCATCGCTTTCTACTCCTTGTAACATAATATATCATTGTTAATTTTCTAACTAACTAATCAATACAACTTCTAAAACAGTTGACACTCTAGTTGGTTAGTTAACTAGCTCAAAACTTAAAACAAATTTGCAATAAGAAATTATGAAGAAATTTTTTAAAAATAAAGATTTACAGCAACAAATATAAGTAATTTTATTGCCAAAGTTTCTGATACAGGTAAAACCAAAAATATGTATTTTTTAATAAAACAGTTGATTGTCTACAATAATCGAATGCATTTAATTTTTAGTTTTTCGTAATGTGATTGTCATTGTACCGATTCCACAAGCAAGCAGTTTTTTATTTGAATTATACAGCGTTACCTTTCCTCTAAATCGGCCGAGTAAAAAATGAGATAGAAATGTGTCACTTATATCCAACATTAATTCATCTATACTATATACTCCCTGAAAATAAATATTTATATTATAAAAATTTAAAAAAAGTCGTTCTAAAAATATTAATATTCTAGAAATAATAAAATAGCTAAAATAAAATTGCTTCAGGTTTAAGTTCTGTATTCTTATTTATTAATAATCGACGTTCAGTAGATTATTAATAAATAAATACAGAACTTAAACATAAAGCCGTTTTATTTTGTATAATGAGTTCTGAAAGATTTTTTACTATAACATAGTAAAAAATCTTTCAGAACTCATTATATAAAAATAAACTGCATTATGTTCAAGTTCTGTATTAAAATTTATTTTTATTTTACGTTTCGACGAAATTCAACGCTCGTCTTCATCAGGAAAACTGAGAGTATCTATCAGTTATTCTGGTGAAGACAAGCGTTGAGTTTCGTTGAAAAGTTGATTATAAATAAATTTTAATACTGAACTTGAACCTCTAGCGGTTTTTTTTTTTACAATGTTAATATCTATTTAATAATATAATAATAATAAAACACAATTATTTTCTAAAATATCAGAATATTTATGAAAAATTACTTACTGCAGTTTCAATCGTTAGGTCATCTTCAAACTACGTCTGAAACCTTAGCCTGAATACGGTTTAACAATTTAAACTGCACTAACTAATTTTGTTAATAAATATTGTGATATTTTACAAAGTAATTGTGTTTTATTATTTATCTAACTTGTTTTTAATATTTTACAAACAATTAATTATTTATTATACAAAGACGTGTTAACGTAGATTAATTTATTATTTGAATACTAAAAACGCCATAAATGAATTAATTTATTCATTATACATTGATTTATTATTTTAATTTAAAAATTAAGTAATGATTTAATTAGTTCACTAATGGCGATTTTAGCATTCAAATATGAAACTAAAAAAAATTGAAATAGGAACCATTTTTCCATTTTTGCTATCAAAATTAGGGTATATTTCCTTTTAAAATGTTTACCTTTGGAATGGGGCATTTTGAAGGTGCCCAAGATAAACAATTCGTTTATACCTCTTTCTAAAGTTGAACAAGCCTTTTGTCTTTTCACATTGACAAGTGTTATCCATTTTTACCACTTTGACTGCAAGGAAAAGTGGTATAGCGTTTGGTACGGTGTCTGTAACATTTTCAAAAAAAAAAAAAAAATTGTATAGAAATCCTTCATCTAGATGACGAATCCGAACTTAGTTTATGTGGGTGTATTATGGATGTGCGTCGTCAGCTCGCTCGCTCGATCGTAAGTCAAAATTTTGTGGCCGCAACTCCTCCTAGACGGTTCAACCGATTTTAATGAAATTTTCAGGATAAATTTGTCTAGTACCCAAGATGGTCATGTGGTTTTATTTTTTCCAGTGATGCCAATTTTCCGAGATAAAAATTACTAAAGTTTTTAAAAATTCATATTGGCTACGTTATTTATCCGATTTTGATCAAATTTTCAGAAAAGATTTCCAAATGCTTCCATTAATTATATAATTTTATTAATATCCAGTGTTGCCAACTTTCCGAAAAAAAAATTACTAAAGTTTTAAAAAATTATTATGGCCATGTTATTTAACCGATTTTACTCAAATTTTCACAAAAGATTCTCCTAGTATTCATATAATTTATGTAATTTTAACAAAATACAATGTTGGCAACTTTCCGAGAAAAAAATTACTAAAATTTAAAAAATTTATTATAACCACTTTATTTAACCGATTTTAATCAAATTTTCATAAAAGATTCTCCTAGTGCCTAAATAAATTATACAATTTATACCATAACTTTTGGGTACATAGCGTAATTGTGTATGTAGGTATGTACCATAATTTCTTTTAAAATCATTTTTGAAAACATTATTTGAGAAAAATAAAAGAAAAATTGAAATACACGTCATAAAATTTAAACTAAATATAAAATATTATTTTTTATATTTCTAGTTCAATATTCAATAAATTGTTATAGTATTCATTTTTAAAATAACATATTCTGTTATTAATAAATTAATAACTATTTTTTAACAGATAATTAAAAATATTTAGTAATACGCAAACATTATCGAATTAGTACTTTAATTGTCTAAATAAAAAAAAAATAATATCAAAAATATATAAATAGATTATCAAGTAAAAGTAATTAAAATATATAATTTATGAGTTTTAATTAAAAGCGTAAATGTTCAAAAATAGTGATAAAATGAGAAAAAGTCACTTTGCTATATTTGTTAATAAAAAATTTAAATTAAAATAATTAAAAAAAGACATACCAAAAAAGTTAGACTTGCGGGAAGGCAATTAACATATGTTACAAAATAAAGAATAGAAATATATTTCAAGTATGTCTTTTCCATTTTTACTGCTTTAATGTAACTGAAATAAAAACTAATCTTTGTAATTGCTGTTATATTATAAAATATGCATATGTTTATGTATATATATATATATATATATATATATATATATACATATATACTAGATAAATTTCAATATTTGAAATTGATATATATACAAATATGTAAAAAAACTAATTGCATGTACCTGATTACAATACTAAAATTACATAAATAAATTGAATGAGAAAAGAATTTTCTCGTATTTTTACAGACAACGAATGTACAAAGTTAATATATTACTTTTACTTCTAATCAAAATTAGTAAATTGAAAAAAAAAATAAATAAACAAAATTTAAAACAAATTTAAAAATATTGCTTTATCTTATTGCTTTATTATACAAGTCTATAAACACACTTATGCATATTAAATTAAAGTTTATCGAATGGTTGTAAAATTTTTTTTGTATTTTCAGAGACAACGTAGTAAGTAATATATTACTTTTACTTCTAATCAAAATTACTAAATTGACAAAAAAATTATTTAAAGGCAAAGAGTAAAAAATAATAATATAAAAAGCAATTATTAATAAACAAAATCCAAAATAAATTTAAAAATATTGCTTTATCTATCAATGTTAAGGTGAAAATCTTTATTTTTTCCATTTTTAAATTTCAATCATTTTCAATTTTTATTTTTATCATCCTTATCATAATAATTAAAAATAATTACTATTTCCGTTTAATTTACTATGAACATAAGTTCCTTAAAACCTATAAAAGAAAAGAAATTTCCGTATATTTTTTACAGTTTTAGTTTATAATCATCATTGAAACATAACTAAAAATGCTACATTTAAAATATTTTATTTTATTTTTAATTTTACCATTTGCATGTTCACAAACTGCAAGTGATTACTATCAAAATATAAATAATTTATATGAAAAATTTCAAACTCATAAAAGTCTCACTTCATACAGAGATTTTTATAACAAAGATGCCCTTTATTTAGGTAAGATTCTAACTTTGGTCTAATCTCTCATTATAACAAACATTTACTAGTTTTCATTTGTTTATACGTATTTTGTATTTATTAATAAACTGTTTCATGCCTAAAAATATTTGTTAGATAATTTTTCATTTAGTTTTTCATTCTTATTGAATACATATATAAATATTTTTTTTTTAAGTTATAATAAACTATAAATCAAAAACACAAATAATTTTAAATTTGTTTAATTAAGTAGAGTAAATTGTGTACATCAAGCTAAAATAAAATATTTTTCAAAATAAAATTTATTTAACATGAAAAGTTTTAAGCAACAACAAAAAAATTACATTTTAAATGATTTTGGTTTTGCGGAAGTTTAAAACTTTAAAATTTTATCCGATTTCTTTTTTTGTAAATGTTATGCGCGTAATAGTCGAAGATCCAAAGGCCTGTATAGTGCAAGAGTCTTATAACTCTCTGGTATATAATTTTTGAAAACATCATTTTATAGGAAATTTTCTGCCCGATCTGATGGTGTGGGTAGACGTACTTTTTATTTCTTTGCATAATTTTAAAAATCCACTTTTTCCAATAAAATTGAAAAATTTAAATTTAATTATTTTTTAAATTTAACCGATCATATCTCGGTTACTAGTCAAATTATTAGCATAATTTTTTTAAATTTTATTTACTAACTATTTCTGTGTATGTTTTTTTAAAAAATATTAATAATATAGTTACTAATTAACATAAAAAATTAATAAACAAATTAATGAGCAAGATTTTTTTTCAATGTGAAGGCGAAATTTTCTTACAATTACAAATTTTTCGGCCTTAAGAAATAAGTAGGTATAATATGCGACAAAGTTTTAGAGCAATGTCTAAAAAAGTTTTTTATTTGAATGTTTTTTTGATAATTTGTACCATATTTGAGTTATGTACTTGTAAATTTAATTCATCAATTGCGCGCCATTCTGCGGGCGAACGATATGAATTCTTAATATGTTAGCCGTACGCGGAAGTATATACACCATGTGAAAAGAACACATAATTTTACAACAGTTTAATTGCAATAACTCTTAAAAATTTACTTGTCGGTTACCAAATTTTTACATACATGTAAATGAATAAATGCCAAACAAATTTTATTAACCAAAAAATGCTTACAAACTTTCTGGGGCCGGTAATAAACCATAAACATAAAAATACTTGTAAAATTAGTTGATTAATTTAGTAAAATATGTTTGAGCAATAGTAAACCAAGTTGTCGGTTTTTGAAATTTTGTACACACATAAATAAATATATTATAAACAAATTGTAATAACCAAAAAACGTTTACAAATCTTGTAGTGGGCGGTAATAAGTCATAAATTTAAACATACTTATAAATTTATAAATAGATACTTGTAAAATTCGCGGATTGATTTACTAAAATATGTCTAAACAATAGTAAACCAAGTTTTCGGTTGCTGAATTTTTGTAAATACATAAATAAATATATTATAAACAAATTGTAATAACCAAAAAATACTTACAAATTTTATGGGGACGGCAATAAGCCATAAACTTATAAATACTTGTAAAATATTCTGATTAATGTTTAAACAATAGTAAACTAAGTTGTCGGCTCTTGAACTTTTGTACACATATAAATAAATATATTATAAACACACTTACAAACTTTGTGAGGGAGGTAATAAGCCATAAACTTATAAATAAATAAATAAATATATATATATATATATATATATATATATATATATATATATATATATATTCATTCGTATTATAGCTTTACTTTATATTAAATGCATATTCATATTTAAATAAATAACATACAAAACAATAATTTAACAACAATGAAATAGTCAAATTAAAAATATGTATTAATGTATCATATATTTTAGTTAAAATAAACATAAAATTATAAAATCATTTTATAAGTATACTATATACTTAATAAATATAATATATGAATAAATTATATGTACATATATATATATATATATATATATATATATATATATATATATATATATATATATTAGGGTGTCCTTTAAGAGGGGTTAAATTTTTTTTTCTCTTCTCACCCCTTAAATCGTCTCCAAATATGCTAAAAAAAATTATAAAAATACTCCCACATTTTTACTCGTTGGTTAAGTGGCCCCCCTAAACCCATATGTATTTTAATAATCGAGCTTATAAGTAAATATTTTCATTAAATTAATATTTTCACTGAATCACGCCAGAAAAAAATATAAAGGTATTTCACCTCGCTCAGTACAAATTTGAGGTCATAATTTAGTTTTAACCTTTTCCAGATGGCGCGGCGCCACTATGACAAAACATGAATATTTACCGAGCCCCATATATTTGGCGCCCCCCCTTCGCCAAAATTAAGAAGAAAATATGCCATAATTTTGTGCTAATTTTGTACCACAATGAAAATTTATGTGCTATATTAGAAATTAGAAAAAACATAATTGCAAAAGTGGGGGCGCTAGATATATATATATATATATATAAAAAAAATTGTCGAAACAAATTAGCTACTTACCCTTCATTAAAAAAAACAAACAATTGATATACAGAACGTGGGCGGACCAGTACGCAGTTACTTCACCGTGTTGGTCTGCACATGCCCCAAGTTATAATATTTACGGGGCACCATCAGATTAGTGTTTTCTCAATAAATTAAAACAAAAAACAAATGAAACTGTTTATTTAATGTAAAATTAGATCGATATTATTTATATTTATCTAAAATAACAACACAGAATATAAAATTATTTTAAGAAACTATTGCTCGTTTACGGAGACCAAAATGTTGCTTGTTACTTCATTGTGATTGTTTAACAATGAGTGATATAATTAAGGAAAACACGTTCATTCTTGCGCGCTATCTATGACATATAGTACATATTAACTTGTAGTACATTACTACATACTAGCTAGAGAAATTTATCTCATAGTATAATAATAATAGCCAATTAATGCACTTGCCCCGTTTAAGCACTTACCCCACTCCAAATTAAGCATATTAGGCATATTATGAATTTTATAAATATACTAAATATAAATTTAAATATTTTATATGTAATCTTATTTTCATCTTATGACATACATATATGTATATTAATTAATATAATTGAGTAAGAAAAATATTTTCTGATTTGTTTTTCTGTAATATGTATGAAAATGTATGCTCCTCATAAATTTTTACTATCTACATTAAATAAATAATAAGTGTTTGACTAACTATAAAGGAACATTACTGTTCCAAAAACAGCTGATTGTGGCAAACGACTTTCCTTTTAATAATCTTAAAATAATTTACATTAAAATACACTTTAAAATATTTTAATAACTAGAGATAAATTTTATTATTTTTTTTAATTATAAATAAATAAAAATTCTGCATACAAGAATTTGTTTACTTTGTCATATGTTATCTTATTATTATAGGTATAATTAAAACATATACATATAAATTATATGTTTCGAACAATAAATTATATTATTATCATATATTATATACTCCTAATTTATATTAAGATAGTAATAGTAATTTCCACCTCTTTTGTGTATGAAAAACTGTTTTCCTAATTTTTCTAATTTTTGTTTTCCACATAACTAAAATTATTTTACAAATTTTTCAAGCAGCGATTTGCATGTTCAATTTTTTTTAGCAAAAAAAATTACTAACATATTAAAAAAACTTTCAGAACTCATTATATTAAAATAAAACGATTTTAGGTTATAGTTCTGTATATTTATTAATAATCGACGTTTCGATAAACTCAACGTTCGTCTTCATCGAGAAAAAAAATAGAGATGATATTTAGAGTAAATAAACAGAATATAGAAACAAGTTACTAGGTAACAAAATAAGTAACTTACTTATTTAGTTACTTATTTTGAAAAATTGTTACCATATTTTTAAACCTTAATTAACATAGTAAAAAAATTTCCAAAACTCATTATATAAAATAAAATGGCTTTAGGTTTCAGTTCTGTATTAATATTTATTGATATCGACATTTCAATAAACTCAATGTCCGCCTTTATCAGGAAAACTGATACAAATGACATTTACAATAAATAACAGAACATAGAAACAAGATACTAAGTAACTTTTTTAAATAAAAGAAAATTAAAAAGAAAAAACTAATTATATTTTTTATTACTGTTTATTTATTTTAATATTCGACTGAAAACATTGTTATATTGTTCTTGTGAACATAATTGATCTGTTAATTTTTAATTATTTTCGACTTAATGATTTGTACGATCTCTAAATTTTATGATTGCTGTACAATTTATGTATTTGTTTCTCAATTGTCTAACAAAAATATGTCCTGAAGAAGGTGGAAAATACCACTGAAAGCTTGACACAAAATTTTTAATGAGAGTTTGATTCGAACACCTAACCTTTTTGAGTACCTTCCCATCAAAATTATATACATTATATATTTATATATATATATATATATATATATGAATTTTAAAATTAAATTATATATGATTATTATATTCTAATCTAATATAAGCACCTTCTTTAAAAACACCTATCTAACCAATACGGTTTGTTATTTTTAAATAAATTATTTTGTTATATTTTTCACATTACTTTTTGTTAAGTTATTTATAAGTCAGGATATTCATATATTTTACAGAAACAAGTGTAAAGATAAAATTCTCGTATTTGAATAAAATTAACTTGAAACTTAATTATCTAAAATTGAATTGCAAATTTTAATTTCATTTTATTATTTTACATATATAAAATTCTTCATCGTCACAGTATATAATAATAATAATAATATAATTGAGCCAG
The DNA here is from genome assembly GCA_963966155.1 of Clivina fossor. NCBI lineage: Eukaryota > Metazoa > Arthropoda > Insecta > Coleoptera > Carabidae > Clivina > Clivina fossor. The sequence continues at coordinate 8,363,985 of OZ014555.1, read as the reverse complement.
AAAGTATAGAAAGTATACAATATAAATGAATTTCAGATTGGTCATCAATAAATCGGGCCTTACACGGTCAACCAGGAATGACATGAATACGCCATGTATAATTAAGAATATAAACAATAAGTAATTTCAAGTTTAATTGAAAATATTGCATTTTATATTGCAAATTGAAATAAATTATTCATATATGTATATGTAAATTACAAAAATTTATAAATAAATATCGAAATGCTAATTTACACATGCACATTTTTCTACGTATCATGTAGGTATTATTTTAATGCTTATTTTTATCTATTAATATTTAACATTTACAAAGCCAAGTAGAATTTTATACTTATTACAGTATTTAGTATTGAACTTTCAGTTGTTCACATTAGGTCAAAAAAAATGGTTTTCTCATTAGTAACACAGTACTACAATGCTGTCACTTATGACACAGGTATTTATATAAATTAATATAATAATAATTTTTTAAGTTAAACATGTATAATATAAATACAATACAGTGGCGGCGCTAGATTTTAAAATTGGGAAAGGGTTCAATGTTTTTTTTTTATAAGGAAGGAGGTAAATAATAATGAAATTGGAAAATAGTCGTCTGCTAAAATTTAATAAATAATAAGTAATAGGCGGAATTTAGTCAGTCAAATATATTTATTACCTTCTATACCAATTTTTCGGCAAAAACTATTCTCTTCTTCAGGGTTCTACAATAAATACAAGTATGTATGTATGTATGTAACATTTTTCGAAATAAACAAAATTTTATTTTATTTGGTAATTTTTTACTTAGCTATAAAACTTAATACACATGTGTTTATATCGTTAAAAAGAAAAAAAATACTGTACTTAACAGTCTCACAGCCTACTTAGAACCCCATATGAAAATTGAAAGTTACTGTAAATTCCTCGAAAACAAAACGAGATATAAAAATTTTGAGAACTGCTCCAAATTGCTTGTTAAAAAATGCCTAAATAACGTGCAAGTTAAAATTTTGCATGAGTTTAAATAAATAAGTAATAAGCGAAAAACGAAATTGGCCAAATTTACATTTTTGCTTACATCTAGTCACCAATGCATTTTTTCGAAGAAACAAAAGCAATTCATCCCTTAGTGAGGCAACTTTTGTCTAATTTAACCAAATTCGTATCTCTTATAGTTTCGGAGATCCCAATGTTATAGCTCATTTTTTAGTGGTTAACCCTGTATATCGTAAAATATTAATATTTATGTCAAAAAAATGACTTTATACCATGCATTTTCACATTTTGAACAAGTTTTGTATTTAAATATTTGCTCTAAAGTCAATAGGGAAAGAGATACAGCCGTATTTAAAAAATAACATTGAAATCCCTATGGTTCACATTTCATTTCTACACCCGGTATATATATATATATATATATATATATATATATATATATATATATATATATATATACATAACTGAACAAAAAATACACTTAAAGCAGAAAATAATTAATATATAACGCAATACATACAGGCTGGTCCAGACCACCCGTCCACCACTTTTATAATGCAGGGACTGGATATTTTTTAACAAAACGAAGGGAAATCTAACTGATGTTGATGTCTTCTATCGAATGACGAAAAAGTGAAACCCCTAACCACCCCTTGTGGAGGAGGCGTGTTCACTTTTTTCGTCATTTGACAGAGAAAATCAAAATCAGTTGGAGCCCTTCGTTTTGTTAAAAATATCCAGTCCCTGGAGTGGATGGTTGGTCTGAACCACCCTGTAAAAACTTGAGCAGAAAATTAAAAAATAAAATTATCGTTGTTACATTAAATAATAAATTATCAAGTGTGTAGATAAAAACAATCTATGAAAACAATGTCTGAAAAACACAATCTCAATGTCGTACAGGAAAAATTCTTTAAAATTTCTTAAAACGATAACCAGCAATATTATCTAGATAATTTAGAGATGCGTTAGAATAGTTTCGTGATGCAGAATTTGAAGATACTATAATAATTGCAAGATCTATCAATACTAACAACACCTTAATAAGAGTAGCAATAGAAATTTATAAGGAAAAAGACATCAATCACTGTGAAGTGGCACTGAGTTAAATAAAATTTGGCTTCCATTAATTGAAAATCTATAAAAAATTTATGATCTTGTTACTTATTTGTTACCTAGTAAGTTGTATCTATGTTTTGTTATTTACTATAAATATTATTTGCATCAGTTTATTTCTGATGATGATGACCGTTGAGTTTCATCGAAACATCGATTATAAATTAATTTTAATACAAAACTTGAACTTAAAGCAGTTTCATTTTATATAATGAGTTCTGAAAGATATTTTTACTGTGTTAAGTAATAGTTAATCAAAATATATGTTTTTTTTTTGTTAGTCTATTATTTTCATTTTATATAGACGTATTTTTTTTTTTGTAAAGTTAAATACAGGTCATTTAAAATTCGAAATACTTTCTAAAAGCAAAATAAAATTTATTTCCAAGATGTGTACTTTCTGTTTATAAATGAATAAATGTTAATTATAATAAATCAAAAATTAGTTTTGTTTTAAATTGGTTTAGTGACCTTCGGGAAACTTTATAATTAAAAACACGAAACAAATTCCTTTGTTAAATAAATTTTTTATGGTTCCATTTACACAATTTTTATTTTATCATTAAAAACTAGTAGTTACTGGTTTTTAAATTTGTTACTTTTGTATAAATTACATGTTTTTATATATTTTATATTCTTAATTACACATGGCGTATTATAAAATTAGGTTATAGCAATTTGTTATTGCTTAAATCGCCATTAATTTATTTTGATGAACTAATTAAATATTAATGTCAAAAGATAAACTTTTGTTCTTTGGTCCTGAACCTGCGTTATGATTAATTATAATGTTATTAAATTCCCTATCAGGTTCGTTATTGTTTTTAACAATGACGCGTTTCGACTTTGCAGTCATCTTCAGATTATTCTGATCTTGGTCCGTGTTATGGTTCAAGTGAACGGTTTGTGTGAAGTGTGTTGCGGTTTTTATATTGTTCCAAAGGAATCTCAACGCAGAGATTGCATCAAATTACATTCAACATATTGATGAGCACATATCAGTCAGTATGGAACAAAAATATATAAAATTAAAAAATAAAATCAAAAAACTTTCCACACCAAATAAAATCACTACACCAAACATTTATAAATTCCACAACAGAGTAAAAAACATGACCAACATAGATTTCAATAATAAAGAAATCCAGGTTTTAGAAAAAGGGCTTAAACACAACTTTACAGAAACCAACAAAAATAAAATTATTGAAAATTTAATAATAGACTCTGAATATACCATACAGAAACACATAACAGATCAAAATGAACAAGAACACATAAGACACATAGTAGCTGAACAAATAAGCAAAGTGGATAAATCCATACATACAAACAATAACAATACAGATACACATATAATAAAGACAATAAAACACAAACTAAAAAGCAATAACAGCATCATTACAAAAAGTGACAAAGGAAACGCAATAGTAATAATAAACAAATCCGAATATATCAACAAAACTCTTTCTTTTATAGAAAACAACGACTGCATTTTAATAAATAAAGATCCCACAAACAGATACCAAAAAATTATAAAACAAACAATTAAAAACTCACCATTAATTATCAAACCAGAACAAATATACAAATCAATCAACATGAATCCAAAACCACCCATACTAAAAGCTCTACCCAAAATACACAAGGAAAATATACCTATCCGACCAGTAGTCAACAATAAACCAGCTCCAGCATATAAGCTTTCTAAAATATTAGCTAAAACACTAAAAAACATAATGAACTTAGAAAACAAACAAACAATTCAAAATAACAAAGATCTTATAAACAAATTAAACAAAATTACAATAAATCAAAATACGCAATTATTATCAGCAGACATCACTAATTTATATACAAATATACCAGTTGATGAAACATTAGACATCATCAAAAACACATTAGAAAACAAACAATATGATCAACAATAAATAACTCAACTCATGACCTTATTAGAAACAGTCCTTAAACAAAATTATTTTCAATTTAATAACCAAATCTACCAACAGAATAAAGGGTTAGCAATGGGTTCACCACTTTCTGGTATACTATCAGAAATATTTTTACAACACTTTGAAAATAAAATTATGACAGATTTAAAACAAAAATTTAAAATACAAAATTGGTTTAGATATGTTGATGACACCCTCATAATAACAGAACACCAAAACCCAAACGAAATAATAGACTACTTAAACACATTACATAACACAATAAAATTCACACTTGAAATTGAGAAAAACAACCAAATTAATTTTCTTGATCTCACACTGATGAAAACAACAGAAAAAATAACTTATAAAATTTTCCGTAAAGAAACAACGACGGATACCATCATACACGCTAATTCAAACCATCCTACACAACACAAAATGGCAGCATTCAGAAGCATGCTATACAGACTTGAAACAACACCATTAAATAAAAATGACTACAAATCCGAATATAACACAATTAAACAAATAGCTACAAACAACGGATACAATTTAAAAACCATACAAAAGATACACAACAAAATCAAACATAACTTAAGCAATTCCATCAATCACCAAAAATCGCAAAATAATAATGAAAAATGGGCAGTCTTTAATTATACAGGAAAACATACTTACACCATAACAAAAAATTTCAAAAAACTTAACATTAAAATAGCTTATAAAACAATAAACACAACCAAGAACACAATCCGAAATAATATTGAAAAACATGATATATACAACAATAGCGGAATTTACCAACTATCTTGTCGTACATGTAACATAAAATACTACGGTCAGACAGGTAGAAAATTCTCAGACAGATACAAAGAACACATTCATTCCTTCAAATATAAAAAATCAGATTCTAATTATGCTAACCATCTTTTTGAAAACCAACACGCTGCCGGAAATATTGAAGACATAATGAAAGTAATAAAAATAAATGATAAAGGACTAAAATTAAATATTTTAGAAAATTTAGAAATTTACAAAGCTAAATTAAAAAATAAAATTATAAATGTCCAAATCAATAGTCAATCCGACACAATATTCAAACCAATAGCCAATAAGAAAGAACATGCAAACTAATACAGTAACAACCAATCAAAAGCAACCACGTTCCTTTGGAACAATATAAAAACCGCAACACACTTCACACAAACCGTTCACTTGAACCATAACACGGACCAAGATCAGAATAATCTGAAGATGACTGCAAAGTCGAAACGCGTCATTGTTAAAAACAATAACGAACCTGATAGGGAATTTAATAACATTATAATTAACTAATTAAATCATTAGTTAATTTTTTAAATAAAGGTCCCGGATTCAAATCCCGGCAAGGTCAATGCATTTTTGTTTTTTTTAATTAACTAATAATTTGATTAGTTTAACAAAATAAATTAATGACGATTTATGCAAAAATCAAAAATACTATAGTACAATCTAAGAGATGTTTTAATTTTGCAGATCCCAGAATGACCAAATATCCATTAATGTCATCAATATGGTATCCAATAGGAATAATAGTATTATATTTTTATTTTGTTAAACAGTTAGGGCCACGACTGATGCAAAATATAGAACCATATGAATTGAAAAAAGTTATAATTGTATATAATTTAGCACAAATATTTCTCTGTGGATATCTCTTTGTTGATGTAAGTATTAATTAAGAAATACAATACCATACATACATACACAATCACGCGAAGTGCCCAAATTTTTTCCATTATCCTGAAATCAGCCTCCTCAAAACATCCCTATATCCAAACAAGCAACTTTAGCTTCATCCACATTAATAATTCCTCTTTCTTAGCATGTTCTTCTACTACTTGGAAACTTCCACTTATGCAAAACATTCTTAATCATACCATCTCCAACTACTCATCGTACTTCCACGCACACGTATAGCTTCAAAATCATACATAACTTTTTTTTTAACCAAACATACATTAGACGCATTCGCTCAACATGTCACCGAACCGCATCTTAATTGACTAACACTGCAAGTTTTGCTACAACATTTTATTTTCAATTTTACACTTATCATACATTAATCAATTTCGTACCCGTTTCCTCCTATTTACACCACATACCCCACGTAAAAATCTCATTTACCAATAAATGTGTAGAAAAATTCTATAATTTTTATCGGCAATTTGTTATTTTTGTAGTTCTGTAGCAGTGTCTATGAAAACAAGAAAAACACTATATAATTTTTAGCTAAAATTTAATAATAGAATAGAGTGGCGTTCATTTCACATTCGATAGTTGAACATTCCGAAAAATAGGACATACAGTGCTTCTAAGCGAATAAAGTGTCAGAGTAGGCCTGTCCAAAGTGGCTTTCAATATATACTCTGTAAAAAAAATAGCAAATTTACAGAAAAATACCAGTAAAATTTTACTAGAAAAAGATCTGTAATTTCATTTTACCATAAATATTCTGTATTTTTAATTCAAAATTCTGTAATTTTTACATAATTTATAATAATCACATAAAATATGTAAAAATTGCATCACAACTTAATGTAGAATTACATATTGTTGGTATATCAATATGTGTAACAATTCATGAAAATAATGAAACTTAGTACATATTTTTTGTAATAATTACTAATAAAATATATTCAGTGTAAGTCATTCATTTCAAAATACATTATTTATGTAAATTCAAAAATGTATGTAATTATACTAACAATAATATTACAAAACTGAACAAATTTTATATATTTATGGAAAATTCTCGACAGCCAAATTTACCGAAATTCTGTAAATTTACTAAAAGGAACTTTACTATAAAAAAAAACTGTAATATTACATCAGTGGCGTAGACAAAAACTTGTCATGGGGGGGGGTTACTAAAAAAATGATATAATATTAATTAATAAAGATAATACTATAACTTGTATAAAAAATAAAGAGCAATAAAAATTATTTTTATAAAAATGAAAGTAAAACAACATATTTTATATTTCACATACGTATGTTTTTGGTCGTTTAGGTTCTTGGGGGGGGGGTTAACCCCCCCTTAACACTCCCTGGCTACGCCACTGTATTAAATACATATGTACATTTCCATCATGTTGGTAATATCATCATATTGCATAATGGTTGTAATATTTCTGATATTATGTATTTTTAAACAATTATATTAAAATATACAGCAATTGAGTAATTACACCTAGAAATATTGGTCATCATATTGTCTCATGGTTTACAGGTAAAATTACACAATTCTTTTTTTTAGGGTGTAGAAATAAGTACAAATACACTTAGATATAAAAATTTTATCTACTAATTACACGCTATATATCATGGATTTTTTGCTTAGGATATAGTTTAGGATAACAAAATATTTTACGAATAGTAACAACAATCAAATAACAATAAATAGCAATAAAAAAAACTAACTGGAAAAACGATATTACAAAGTAAAATCACACAAATAATGATCTGTCTTTAATTCCCATATTCACTTCGGGGTTTTTCTTCACTTAAAGCACTATAGCTCAAATAACCGTATTTTTCCGGTATGTGTCATATCTTACTTAATTATTTATTAAGATGCAACCAGACAGACGGCCTGCGGTTCGACGCATAACTCGATGCATATTTCGTGGGTAGTTCGTTAAGCAAAATGTTAGATTAGATTAGGTACTGGCTTGCCTGCCATTGCAAGTCATACCAATTATAGTATAGTTCTACATTTTCAGTAATTCGACTGAATGAGTTAAATAAGCGCATACATAAATTATTTTTTTGGAACATTGTGCATAGGCATTAGGCACCAAAATATATTGAATAAGCTCATCATGATTACATTGAATAAGCGCACCGAAATTTATCAGAAAACAAGATTTGAAGTATATGGGTAAATCCATATATAGACCAATTTGACATTATAATATAAATACTAAGAAATAGGAAATAAATTCTCGGAAAGTTGACAATACTGTATTTTACTAAAATTATATAGTTTATGTAGGCGCTAAGTGAATCTTTTGTGAAAATTTGATTAAAATCGGTTAAATAAAGTGGCCATAATAATTTTTTTTAAATTTTAGTAACTATTTTCTCGGAAAATTGGCAACATTGTATTTTGTTAAAATTACATAATTTATGTGGGCACTAGGAAAATCTTTTGTAAAATTTTTATTAAAATCGGTTAAATAACGTAGTCATAATGAATTATTAAAAATTTTAGTAATTTTTTTCTCGGAAAGTTAGCAACACTGTAATTTATAAAAATTAGGTAATTTAGTAAAATATTTTCTGAAAATATTTGATCAAAATCAGATATATAATGTAGCCACAATAATTTTTTTAAAATTTAGTAATTTTTTTCTCGGAAATTTGGCATCACTGAAAAAAGAATAAAACCACATGATCATCTTGGGCACTAGATAAATTTATTCTAAACATTTCATTAAAATCGGTTGAACCGTCTAAGAGGACAAAATTTTGACTCACGACCGAGCGAGCTGACGACGCACAAACACATACACCCACATAAACTAAGTTCGTTGATTCGTCTGAGGTTATATGAAGGATTTCTATAAAACAAATTTTTTTTAAAGTTACAGACACCGTACCAATCGTTATACCACTAACCTAAGTCTAACCTAACCTAACCTCACCTTCAGGTGTGTTTGCATTGTAATACTGTGACAGTTCCAATTGCAAAATTTGTGATAATAATTTTCACCACTGTGTCACAAATTTTGATCTCTTAAATCTAATTATATTTTGATTCGCTTATTAAATGTTTTTAAATATGCTTATTCAATGCTTATTTTCTGCGGTTATCCAATGTTTTAGGTACCCAAAATGCGCATGTACCACTCACCGAATTTCGACTATAGCTCGGTTCCGCTTGAATCGGATTAATTAATCATAAATATATATTTTCGGACATGCAGCATATTTGCTAATCAATATTAATTTTTTTAGAATTATTCAATACTGACATTTTTTGATTGGAGATGTGCGACACCGACTGATCACAATTCTCCTAGAGCAGCAAAGACTATATTTTCTGCTTACTATTATTTTCTTTTAAAAATATTTGATCTGCTAGACACTGTAAGTATAAAAGTTAGTAATAAGAAAACTACAGTATCCAATTAAATATTATCTAGTATTCGATATAATTGCATATACATTATGCATATAATTTACAAGGTTTACCACTTTGAGCTTACAGTTTTTAACCAGTCATTTCCAATCTCCAAGTTTTGCTATAATTTTTCCCATTTATTCCACACTAAAAACTTTTGTAAATTTACATAAATTTTTAGAGTAAAAATTACTATAAAATTATATGTAAAATGACTTTACTTCATTAATTATAGAAATTTACAGAAAAAATACAAAAAACATTACATACAGACATATGTGATAATACTAGTAATATGTAATATTTCATAAAAAAAATATGGATTTTGTAGTTGTTACAGTTATAATATTACTTATTTTTTACATGCTACACAAAATTACATAATCTTGCTGTAATTTTTATTGAAATTTACAATGAATATTATAATAAAAGTTAATTATAATTTTATGTAATTGTATACATAATTATATATATTTTACAATTGTGTTTACAATTTTACAATTATTAATTTTATTTACGTAGTTATACATTAGCTACTCAGTAATATAACTTATACTTATAATAAATATTACTTGTTTTCATGAAATTTTTCATCAATTACTAAGTAACATAATAAGCTTTTTCTGCGTGATATTTGTGAAATTTTTATGTAATTTTACAATCAATTTCTTAGTATTATAACTATCATTTATGTGTAATAAAAACATATTGATTTATGTAATAATTTATTAAAATATATAAATATTATACATAATTTTTTTTTTTAAATATTACATGCTATGTTAAATTACATAATAATCCAGGGCATTTTTGTTACCCATAACTTTTATTGAAAAATTACAGAAATTTTTTTGTAGTCGACATAGTCGACAATAATTATAAATATAAATGAATAAAATTAATATATTTATTTGGATATTTTTGAGAAAATTAATAGTAGTTATATCCATTAGTATTATTTGAAATTAGGAAAAGGACATCTTTATATTAATATATCGCAATCAGAGATATGAATATCGGTTAAATAATTTATACCGGTATTGTGGTAGTAAAATATAAATTGTTGTTATTTATTTAAAAAACTGTCTAATATATATATTAATGGGTCTTATTTGGCAAAGTCGGAAATTTGTTGCTCCCACCCGCCAAAATTATTCCAAATAAATTAAAAAAATGTCCATACTATTAATAATCTACTAAAAAGCATATTTCATTAGCTTTTTTGTTGATTTTTAAAATATTTTTAAAGTAAATACAATAAAAGTTATATCCCAAAATGTCTAAAAAGGCGATATCCCCATTTAAGCTAAATGCAAATTTTGAGCCTTCAACAGGCCCGGGTTAATATCATCTGACAGTTCTGGTAAGTGTATGGACATTTTTTTTTATTTATTTGGAATAATTTTGGCAGTTAGGAGCAACAAATTTAAGACTTTGCCAAAATAAGAACCACCCTAATATACAGGATGGCCGAAAAGTCGCTTTACCGAACATAATATAATTTAAAAAAAAAAAACAATACAATTTCAAAAATATAATTTTTTATCGAGCTATAAATAGATTATAACATTTTGGAGATTATGCTATTTTTGGTAAAGCGACTTTTCGGCCAACCTGTATATATATATATATATATATATATATATATATATATATATATATATAATATTTTGATCACTACTGTGTTAATAATTAATTGTATGTAAATAAGGATTTTTAACGGTATAGGTACAAATTAATAAATTACAATGACGTTATTGTAATTGTCAATTTATTGTTAATTCCAATATTTCGCCTGCTGTTTGCTGGCTTCTTCAGGGAGAACACTATAAAGTGAATTATATAAATAATATTGTATGGTATGATTCATAAAAAGTGCAATGTACTAATATAGGCTTACATGTTTGATAATTATCAAACAATTATATATACCGGGTGTCTACTTTTTTTTTGTTACATAGGGAATACAATGCTAAAATTTTCATTTGGTGATAAATTTTCCCCTAATTATTATAGAACAAAAGTACAAATACAAAAGTTGTTTAGAATTCAAAAATGCATCAAATGATGCCAAATTTATCAATATAGGATGTTCCGATCAAGAATTAGAAGCAAATTAAAATTTCCATTTTTGCGCTCTTTACATCAAAGTGCCATGGAAATTAAACAAATAATTTCATTTCTTCTGGAGTTTGAGTTTGACAGATCGTATTTATTTTATTGTTACGTTCTGTATTATTATCATTATTATTGAAAATAATGAATAAACTTAAGGTAAATGAAAAAGTTCAGTGCGTAAAATGGTATTTTACTGGAAATTCGATACGACGAGTAAGAGATTTATTCAGCGCTTTCTTTGAAAACCGTCCCATACCTTCCGCTATGACTATTCGTAGGATAATTAAACAATTCGAAGAAACTGGAAGTGTGTTAAAACGTTGTAAAAATTGTAGAAAAATCAACGCAGAAGATCAGGAGGAGAATTTAAATCAAAATGCAATTAAAGAAAATACATTGAATATACTTTTGTGTGTAACGGAAAACCCAAATGTTAGTGTGCGTCAACTTGGTGCTGAATTAAATTTGCATCCTTCAACAATACATAAGGTACTAAAAAATGAAAAATATCATTCTTATAAATATTCCACGCACCAAGAGATATTTGAAGCGGATAAAATGGCTAGAAGCGAATTTAGTAACATTATTATGGAAAAATCCAATTTAGACAGAAACTTCTTGAAATCTATTTGTTTTACTGACGAGTCTACGTTTACTTTACACGGCGAACCTAATACACAAAACTTTAGAATATGGAGCCAAACAAATCCTCATTTAATGGTAGCAACACGTACCCAATATCCAGAAAAAGTTAATGTATGGGCTGGAATTTTTGGCAGGTGTATAATTGGGCCATTTTTTATTGAAAATAATTTAAACAACGAAAAATATTTGGATATGTTGCAAAATCATATTGGTCCGCAGTTAGAAGAGTGTGCAACTCAAGATAATGTTGTCTGGTATCAACAAGACGGATGTCCGGCACATTACAGCTGCAACATTAAATTATATTTGGATCAATGTTTTCCAAATTCATGGATTGGTAGAGGTGGTCCAATTAATTGGCCAGCTAGATCGCCCGATTTAGCACCGTGCGATTTCTTTTTATGGCCATATTTGAAGGAGAAAATTTATAAACGACATATCAAAAATCTTGTTGATTTGAAAAATGCCATTGTTGAAGAGTGCAATAATATAACACAAACACAATTAAGCTCTGTACGTCACGAATTTTATAACAGATTAGGTTATTGTTTGGCAGTTAATGGCGATTTATTTGAACATTTAATTTAAATTGTTAGTTTCGTTTTTGTTCTCCTATATCTTGTATTCATGAATTTTTCTGTTTTATAGGTATATTGAATATTGTAATAAATAAAGAAAGTTTTACGGAGTTCAGCTATTTACTATTTATTAAACTCTTATCCGACGTTTCACTGCACAACTTACAGCATCCTCAGGGATAAGTTTAAATTATTATAATAAATATATTAGGCATAATGCCAGTCATCTAATTCAAATGTATTGTTTTTATAACTTGAAGTTAATAAATAAATTAAACAATTACTTAAAATTATAATGGAGACATTCACAATTTAAAACCACAGCTAGTACGTAGTGTACAGCCGAGTAAAATACCCTTTCATTGTAATAAATAATAAATACTTAATACTTTTTATACTTAATAGCTTTTCATTTACATTAAGTTTATTCATTATTTTCAATAATAATAATAATAATAATAATAATAATAATAATAATAATACAGAACGTAACAATAAAATAAATACGATCTGTCAAACTCAAACTCCAGAAGAAATGAAATTATTTGTTTAATTTCCATGGCACTTTGATGTAAAGAGCGCAAAAATGGAAATTTTAATTTGCTTCTAATTCTTGATCGGAACATCCTATATTGATAAATTTGGCATCATTTGATGCATTTTTGAATTCTAAACAACTTTTGTATTTATACTTTTGTTCTATAATAATTAGGGGAAAATTTATCACCAAATGAAAATTTTAGCATTGTATTCCCTATGTAACAAAAAAAAAGTAGACACCCGGTATATATATATATATATATATATATATATATATATATATCAGATTATATCAAATATAAGCATGAAATAATTATTAAACTGAAAATGAAAAAACACATATCACCTCGACCTGGGATCGAACCAGGGACTCTTCACTTGCCGGGTGAACGATATTGTTTCATTACAACCATTAATTCTCACTTATATATTATATATATATATATATATATATATATATATATATATATTAAGTAAGTGTAACTGCCGTGTAAATATTGAAGATTTTATAAAAGAATATCGGCAAAGGTTTAATTGAGTTACAATAACATTAATGTAAACATCAATTTATTATTAATTAAGTTGGTTAAGACAGGTTTATAGGAGTTTTTTCAAAAATTAAAAAAAACCGTCAATTTTTTGTACAATTGTTTAATGTAGTTTTAGTTTAGTGTTATATTTGTGGCGTTAAAAATTTTTATATTCTGACAAGCTTTTAATTTATTTATACTATTTATTAATATTTTATTTCATTTATTATCAACTGTTTATTATTTTAATTTTATGACCATTGCATTTTATACATATACAATTAATTTAAATATTTACAATACATGTAATATGCCAGAAGAAGTTACAGTAATTTTAAACTGATCAACTACATTATTGTCATTCATCATACCTTAGTCTTCCCTGATAAAGCCTACAATTGTTAGGCGAAAATTTGAAAATTAATAATAAATTGATGTTTACATTAATGTTATTGTAACTCAATTAAACCTTTGCCGATATCCTTTTCTCAAATCTTTTATATATATATATATATATATATATATATATATATATATATATATATATATATATTAGGGTGGGTCGACAAAAATATATTTTGCCGGCTGGGTTCTAAAACGAAAGTTTTTGATATAGAAACATGCGGAACACCAAAAAAAGTTAAAAATATATTTTTATGGGGGCGTACGTGGCCCTCAAAAATGCTATTTTTAACCATTTTTAGCACTTTTTTCAGTTTATCAATTATAACTCGGAACGTATTGGTCAGAAATGGCTGCTTTTTGGATATGGTGTTCCCAGGACAATACCGTACAATACATGGAAAAACTAACAATATAATATGTTGAAGAGTTATTCTAACCTAAAAATCCAATTTTTTCATGTTTTTTCATTTTTTCTGTAATTTACAGCTATGGATAAGAGATAAGTATATTATTACAATATTGCATTATTGTAACGGCAATTGACCAAAATAAACAAGAAAACCGCACCTTATTAGCAAAAAATGTGGTAAATTGCAGAAAAAATAAAAAAAAAATAAAAAATTTGTTTTTTAGGTTAAAATAACTCTTCAGCATATCATCGTGTTAGTTTTTCCATGTAACAATATTGTAGGGTATTGTTTTGGGAATAACATATCCAAAAACCAGCCATTTATGACCAATACCTTCAGAGATGAAATTGAAAAACTAAAAAAAAGTGCTAAAAATGGCATTTTTGAAATTCTCGTGCGTTTCCTAAAAATATTTTTTTTAAGTTTTTTTGATGTTCCACATGTTTTTATATCGAAAACCTTCGTTGTAGAACCCAGCCGGCAAAAATCTACTTTTTTCGAACCACTCTAATATAGGTATATATATAAATATGCCAACTATCAAGTGTTTCATTGGGAAAAAAATGTGAATCGTTCGTGTAAATTCATTTAAATTTTGTCAAAAAATCTGTATAAAATTAGGTTGTGTAATTTTGCTTTTTATTATTTGGTAATTCTACAACTGATTTTAAAAATCTTAGTTTATCATTGAATTTTTTAATTGGTTTTCAGGTTTTCTTTGTTTTAAGAAAGAAATCTAGTCAAATAACTGTACTGCATACTTACCATCATGCAGTTATGATAATAAGTGTATGGTCATTTCTGGTATATTATCCCGATGGTCATACAGTTTATTTAGGAATGATTAATTCTTTAGTTCATGTTTTCATGTATGCCTATTATTTGCTAGCTACATTTGACAAAAAATACCAACAAAATCTTATGTTGAAGAAAAGTATGACGATTATACAAATGGTAAGATATTTTTCTATGTATTTGATACTATGTTAATCTATTATTTATTATTTACGTACCGTTCTATAGTAGAGCAGGTAGATGAGTAGATTTCTATTTGAGTAGTTCATTATCTAAGGATGGTAGTTTTGATCGTGAAATTAATAAAAGAATGAATGATGGTTGTAAGGTTTCGGGTGCTTTGGGTACTTTTGCTAGGAATGTAAAGGTTTACAAAGAAGCCACCCACCCCCACCCCCACCATCTTGTTTGAGTATATACAATGATATTTTGATGCCAACTTTGATGTATGGTAGTGAATGTTGGGCGAGATTGCAAAAGCATAAAACGAGAAATGACTGCTGTGGAAATTAGATTTTTACGGGACGAGGGGGTAAGTGTTGTAAATGTGAGAAATCGGGTATGAAATAGATTAGTGTATGATGAGTGTAAAATTGAAAAAAAATGTAGCAAAAGTTGTCGTGTTAGTAAATTAAGATAGTTCGGACATCTTGAGCCTTGGATTTTTTCAAAATTTGCTCAAAAAAATCCAAGGGTCCCTCTTGTTAAATTTTCAAAAGTTCAGATTTTAATTTTTTTCTACTAAACGATACATCGTAGAATAATGGTTTCTTCACTCAGTTATCGTACTCATTATTCCGCATTTTTCCATATCATGTTTATTTTCTTAGACCTCATAGTTTTTGAGAAAAAAAATTAAAACCAAAAAACCAAAAAAAAATTCTAGCGCCCAAACGGAACATGCTAGCAAATTAAAGCTAAAACCAAATTATAGAACTTTTTATTGTCTATCAAAAAGTATTCTAAGTATTTCTCCGAATTTTACTCGAGAAAGTAGTATATCGCAAATTATCGAATTTGCATGTTAAACGCCCATACGAACTTAACGAACGAACAGTCGGTTTATGTATATATATATATATATATCTTATGCAATAATTGCAATAAAATTATTTGTGTAAAACAGAATTCGGATGGTTATAAAAAATTATTTAATATTTCATTTAGATGAAATATAATTGATTTATTGGATTTAATTTATCGTTTTAAATCACAAAATTTTAATTAAAAAAAAAAATTCAATAACCAAATTTGATAGATATATTATTTTATTCATTAGTATAAATGTACAATATTTAAGAAATAATAATATAATTTTAAGTGAAATGCAATAATTTTATACAAATAAATTTTGTTATCAAAATTTAAAGAACATAATGTATATTGTTATAAAAAATTAAAAAAATTTTTTCGATACAAGTATTATTTTTGTACTCTAATAGTAAAAATATAACTTTTTTCAAATCCAAATGTTAAAACTATATTACTATGACCCATATAGTATGTGTATTTTTCCATATTTGTAATAGTTCGATTATTATGTATTTTTAAACATTTATGTAAAATTAGAGCAGTTGATTAATTATACTTAAAAATACTGGGCATCATAGTGTCTCATGGTTTGTAAGTTAGTCATTGATGCATAGCCTAACAAGCCGATTCAATTATTGATTAACTTGTGAATTTTTTTGGAAAAAATCTCAACATTTTAGTATTATTACATAATATTAATGTTGTTATAATAAACATTATTTGTTTCAGATCCAATTCTTCTTATATACCATAATATATGGTTCTGCATATTTTTATCCAAACTGTGTCTATCCTAGAACTCTTGCTTTTTATACAGCTTTGCAAGCCGTAGTTATGATAGCTATGTTTGGTAATTTTTATGTGCAAAATTATGTATTAAAGAAACCTAGAATACTAACGCAGAAAGAAAACTAATCATTTTTTGCAATTTACGTTTTGTAAATTTGTTTTTGTAATACATTGTTAATTTAACAACATATAATTAACAGCAATTATAATATTATGTTTTCAAATCACTGATTTCTAATTTACATACCTCATCTATCGCAATCGGGTTATTACACATTTTTTTTAATTACTTTAATCGAAATATTTTATGTAATTATAGGGGTAAACAACATAAATATTTTTTTTGAATTATTATATCACTAATTAACAAAAAGATTTGAATTGCTTTGAAAATGTAAACCAATTTTCAATAATTATTTTAATTAAAAACTAACTAGAAAATTTTTATTGTTTGTTTTTATTACGAGAAATTATGTTAGTATTCAATTTTCGATTGTGATAGGTTTTTAAAATTTAAATTTCGTGTAATAACACTATTGTACAATGTACATAATTTATATAGTTATACCAACAATATATATGTAATTTTACATTAAGTACATGTAATGCATTTTGCAGAAAGTAAGCAATTTTACATATATTTATTAGGTCATTTTTATTGACTTTATGTGATTATTATGAATTATGTACAAAATAATAAAATTTTGAGATATAAATACAGAATATATTTACGGTAAAAAGATATTAGAGATTTTTTTTATAGTAAAATTTTACTACCAAGTTTTTAACTTTATTATTAAATAAACCACAACATGAATTTTTCGGAGAGATGTTTATTGTACTTGATTCAACAGAGCTGATATATTTAGACTAATTTATTGATAAATAAAATATAATCATCTGCTTAAGAGTGTTTATATTGTATCGTTTCCATAATTATTTCTTAATTTTATATTGTTTTATATAGATATGTTGATTTCATAGATATATGAAATATAATGATAAACAAAGGCGCCGGTAGAAGGTTTTTAAGGGCGGTGCAAAAAATTTCGGACGAGGAAGGGGGTCCAAAGTCATATTTTACAAAAACAATGTTTAAATAATGAAAAGTCGCGTTTTAATTTAACTTAAGAGCACATTAACATTTTACAAACAAGACACACCCATGTGGAAAAAAGGTTATTTTTTCTAGACAATCAAGTCTCTCAATTAGAGAGGTTTTTGTTCCAAAAGTGAATAAGAGAACCTGATTATACGTTAATATGATTAAAATATGATTAAAGAAAATTGTGTATTAGTTAAAATAAAAAATTAATTTATGTCTAAAATAAAATTAAATAATGTTTAAAAAAACATAATTAATATAATAATCAGTATGATTTATAAAAATTATATTAAAATTACGTTTTGTATAACCTTTTTGTTTTATTTAGTTGTTTTATTTGTTCTCTCCCATATATTCATAAATTTATAGCATTTTTAGATATTTAGTCTAAAACCAGGGGCACGTGCACCCCCATGCAGCATACACCCTCTCGCGGCGGCCATGGATGTATAATATTTTTTTTTTATTTTTCGAAATAACAAATAATATATTAATAAAGTAGTAGTTGTAGTTGTAAGCAGTAGTATTAGTAGTAGTGTCACTTAAAACACGAATTTAAATATTAAAACAAATCTATAAATTACATTAAATATTTAAATTTGCTTAAATATGTAAAAATTCCAGAAACATGTAAAATATTACAATATTTCGTAAAGTTACACAGTAGATATATAAATATTTTTAAAAATGCAGTATTTTCCAAAAAAATAACCAAGAAAATACACTTATAATGTAAAAACATTAGAATTTACGAAAATATGTAATTTTATATTAACTAGCTACAAAAACTTTACATCACACAATGTGTAAATTTACATGCTTTTTCTACAATGTAAATAAGTGTACATTAAGTAAATAATAAATAAATAAATAATAAATTTATTCACCCAACGCATAGTGATACATGCAATGTGAAATGTCACAGATAACAGTATAATAACATTCATAAATCACAATTAAAGTAGTCTTCTAATGATGAATAGAAACAATGTTCAAACAAAATACATTTTAGTTTATATTTATATACATTAGATGTACATTTTTTTAAATAAGTTGGCAAATGATTATAAATCTTTATTGGCATATATTTCACACTTTTATGAAAAGACTGGGTACGATGACTCGGTAATTCTATATCATTAGTCTGTCTAGTACTATAAGAAGCATTTATATCATTACAAAGTGTGAAATATGCACCATTAGTTTTTACAAACAAAGCACATTTAAATATATAAACACATGGTAGCGACAATAAATTAAGATCAATAAAGTGTGGTCTACATGAAGTTCTGGGAGATAATTTTAACATGGATCTTTTTGATGAACTAAACGTTTACGTTGACCGTAGTTTATTTTTTCGTATTATTATTGTTTGGGTTCGACAATTTCGATAAACAAATAACCAGAGAAATTTTATTATACCAATAAATAATGTTAGTTTTTACTACTTTGACTGCAAGGAAAAGTAGTATAGCGTTTGGTACGGTGTCTGTAACATTTTCAAAAAAACAAAAAAATTGTATAGAAATCCTTCATATAGCCTCTAGATGACGAATCTGAACTTAGTTTATGTGGGTGTATGGATGTGCGTTGTCAGCTCGCTCGCTCGGTCGTCAGTCAACATTTTGTGGTCGCAACTCCTCCTAGACGGTTCAACCGATTTCAATGAAATTTTCAAGATAAATTTATCTAGTGCCCAAGATGGTCATGCGATTTTGGTTTTTTCCAGTAATGTCAACTTTCCGAGAGAAAATTACTAAAATTTTTAAAAATTCATATTGGCTACATTATTTATTCGATTTTGATCAAATTTTCAGAAAAGATTTCCCTAATGCTCCCATTAATTATATAATTTTATTAATATCCAGTGTTGCCGAGAAAAAACATACTAAAGTTTTTCAAAATATATTATGTTAAATTTTCACAAAAGATTCTCCTAGTAATCATATAATTTATACAATTTTAACAAAATACAGTGTTGCTAACTTATTGAGAAAAAAAAGGTTTTTAAAAATTCATTATTTATTCGATTTTGATTAAATTTTCAGAAAAGTTTCTCCTAGTGCCGACATAAATTATAATATTATTAAAAGACAGTGTTGCCAACTTTCCGAGAAATGTCAAAGTGGTCTATATATGAGTTTACCCATATACTTCTAATCTTGTTTTTAATATTCGTAGTTACATTCATATTCTTAATGGTGTATTATATTAGATTATAGTATTTTATTTGTTTTTTCCTTAAATTGCAATTAATTTATTTTGATGAACTACTTAAATCGTTAATAAATTTTTTAAATGAAGAAAATTGCATTGACTTTGCCAGTGTTTGAACCCGGAACCTATTGCATTGGCGGCAGACATCCTAACCAATTGCACCACAAAATCACAACGACAAGGTCTATATTTGTGACTGGTCATGATAAACTTATGAATTTAATTCAGTCAAGTATATCAAATGATGTGTTTATAAATCTAGCAATTTTAGTATAATTTATATTCTTAATTACACATTATATATTATTGTTAATGAAGTTAAGTTGTTAAGCCTCACGATTTTTTTCGAATAAAAATTTGAATAAGAAAGCGATAATAGATCAAGAAGTAAGATGTTTAATTCTTATATAGTTATATTTTTTTCTCAAAAATAGTACGTTTCGGCCATTTTAACATGTGCCATCCTCAGCTTAAATATTTTTAAATATACATTTTCAGGTGCTGCATTGTGTTTGAGACATCTCAATAATATATTTTCGATACATAAGTTCGTAGGTTAAAAATTAAAATTTAGATGTAAATTACATGTCGTTGAAGGGTATTCGGACAATTCACCGAAAACTGTTCTCCGAAAACAATTCATCGAAAACAACTTCACCGAAGTACCAATTCATCGAAAAACAATTCATCGAAAAACAATTTATCGAATAATCAACTGAAATAGAATTAAATTAAATTAAAATTAATATTAGAAAGTGGTTAGGTTAGGAAAGGTTAGGTTAGTAGGTTGGTTTAGGTTTTTTTTTTTCATTATGTATAACTAGTCAATTGCGTATACATACCGTATGTATAAATAGCCTCATCCTTAATATTATGAATAATAGAAATGTCCTTAAAAAAAGCATATTTATTTTTTTCTTTTTTTCTTTAACACTTTACGGAGGGGTGATGGGTAGGTTAGGTTGTTTAATTCTATTTCATTTGGTTATTCGATAAATTGTTTTTTGATGAATTGTTTTTCGGTGAATTGGTACTTCGGTGAATTTGTTTTCGATGAATAATTTTCGGTGAATTGTCCGCGACCCGTCGTTGAAGTAATTAAAAACATATTTGATAATTAATACATTGAGAAATTGTGTTGCTGAATAAATTAAATTAGATGTTGATGGATTTCTTGTGTTTTACATCATGATGAAGACAATAGAAAACAATATGGTGAAAAATATTTTTTTTTGTAGACTGTCAAATCTGAGTGTAGAAAGTTGATGACTTCCTGTACTCAGATTTGACAATCTACAAAAATTTTTCCGTTTAGGCACTAGAATTTTTTTAGATTTTTTGGTTTCAAAAACTATAAAATCCATTTTTTTAATGAAATATTACATATTACTAGTATTATATTACATATGTCATTTTACATTTGCTGACTCGTGGAATGGCTCTGAAGCTAGGCAGTTTTCTTTACGTTTTGGAACCGCGGTTTTGCATCTTAAATGGTAGGGAAAGGGGTTAAGGTCAGGAGACAGATAATTTATGTATATATAACTAGATTTCTCGCTCCTATATATTAATATTTCCTTATAACTATTTTATCTCGAATTATTCTAGGTGGTAAATTAATATGGGACAGGCTGTATAATAGAATAATACCAGCAGACACAAACAGTGGTAGTATGTAATGTACAAACATAAAATTTGTCTCGTTTCATAGAGTTTTAAACTTATTTATAAAGTATTGTGACGATACGCTTCGCGTACGACACATATATTTAAATTTATTTAGATTAGCATGTAATCTGGGTTGTATAATTGTACAAAATTGTAAAACTCACTATGAGATAATAACGGTCAAAATTTCATTTTTCTATATTTTAAGTTCGTCAATTAAACGTTCTTCGATAAATTAAAATTTGAATTATTTTGTTATAATATAATAAAAAGAACGAAATTATCTCATAGCGATGTTCAGTAATGTCCGATGTTTTTAATGTTTTTGTGCGAAGGCCAGCTGTTAGTAAATTTTTTTTTTTTTCTCCGTACGGTATGAGTAGAGACACCTGTCAGCGCGTATAGTTACGACCGGCCGAGTTTTGTTTTTAACAATATTAAGAAGAACT
Source organism: Clivina fossor (assembly GCA_963966155.1). NCBI lineage: Eukaryota > Metazoa > Arthropoda > Insecta > Coleoptera > Carabidae > Clivina > Clivina fossor. The sequence continues at coordinate 8,341,509 of OZ014555.1, read as the reverse complement.
GTCGCGCTCTCTCGCAATACGAGTGAGATAGCGCGTAGCATGCAGTTATAACCAGTTTTGACGAATTGTCGCCTATAAAAGGGAAGATTCGTAGCTTAAAATTTACATTCGGTCTCGCGTCGAGACTGAACAACCTTCTCTTGGTCGACCGGCGTCAGGACCCAGGGGAAGGAGAGTTCATTTAGCTTCTGAACGAACTCACTCGTTGGCTGATTCCCGGCCCCAGATTTACGATTTTACGGACTTAGAGAATTCGGTCGTCAGTTTTAATTTTTTTTGGAACTTAGAAAATTTTTGAATTAATTTTTCGGACTTGGAAAATTTCGGCCGTCAGTTTTAATTTTTTTTGGAACTTAGAAAATTTTTGAATTAATTTTTCGGACTTAGAAAAATTCAGCGGTCAGTATAAAATTTAATTTTTCGGACTTAGAAAAATTCAGCAGTCAGTATAAAATTTAATTTTTCGGACAGTCAGATTGGATCTAGTTTCGTGGACAGATAGAACGGTGTTGATTTATATTTCTGGCTTTAAAAAAAAATATATCAGTCGGTCAGCACGGAACTGTTTATTAAATCTTTGTTATTGGAAATTTCTTAATTGTTACTGTTGTAATTAGATTAATTTATAATTTAATAATTTCTTTTGAGATAATTTTTTAAAATAAAATTTGTGTTGTTAGTATTTCAAACTGTGTTCGTTTAATTACATATACAATTGTGTATCTTCCATTAAACGTGTGTATGAACCCCGGACAAACGCGACTGAGCTATCTGCAATCCGTTCCCTTTTTCCCGTATTACAGGTTGCAGGAAGTACGAGATTGGCGCCCGATATCCGGAAATAAAAAGGAGAACTAAAATAACGTCACCGAAGCCGAAGTGTCGTTACAGTATATACAAAAAAATTAGTTAACAGGAACTAACTAAGTTTAAGTTATACGTTACTTATATGTAACATAATGTTATTAATAATAATATGATAGGAAGTTTGTTGCAACACAACGAAACTTAATAATACAAGTTATGACATAGCATAAGTAAATGCTAGTAGAAAACTATATTAGTCAAAGCAAGAGTTCTATATATATATATATATATATATATATATATATATATATCTTATTTTGGTGAGTAAGTACTACTGGCACCGTGCACAGTTCATTTTGTATAGAGATACTATAGGTAGAGTTCGGCCGATGCGCCGCCATTAATCCCCCGCGTCAAATTTAAATTAAAATTTGTTCCATCAAATGAACACAAAATATTTTTTCTTGTTTTCTGCATACAAAAAAACATATGAAACATACAAATGTAATGTATAATATTGTAATGACGTTTATTATAATAATAAATATACTAATATAAAAAAAAATATGTCAAAAATATAAAAATGTCAAAAAAAAAAAATCGAAGTGGCGCATGAATTTTTCTTCGTTGAAATATTGAAAACTCTCAAATTAAATATGAAAATGATAAAAATACCTCTCGTACAGCAATCCCGCAATAAAATATATTTATTTAGCAGTTAGAGTGTACGTTTAGCTACAGTTTAATATGCGATAATATAATATTTCCAAAAAAAAAAATGTAAATGTAATGAGTCGAACTAGCGCGCGAATTCAAAATCATTTGTTTTTAGAGAAAAATGGCGCAAGCAATGAGAAGCTGAACACTATTTCAGGCTATCGACCGAACTCTAGTATAGTTCTCTAATTTTGTGAAGTCGGTGTAAAATACATTCAATTTGAGATTTTATTAGAAATTTATTAAGCGTTGTATTTCTTCTTACATTTAATTGTGTTCAAGTATTGAGTGAATGATTTTGATGATATACGTTTGCGTGGACGTCCGATGAGTAGTTGGAGTGGTATGATTAAGAGTGTTTTGTGTGAGCGAAAGTTTCCAAGTAGTAGGAATGAAAGAGCATGTAATGAGAGGAATTATGAATGTGGATGAAGCGAAAGTTGCTTGTTTGGATAGGAATGTTTGGAGGCGACTTATTTCGGGATGATGAAAAGAGTTTGTGCCACACCCTTTTCGGTACATAGCGTGATTGTGTATGTATCTATGTAAGTATTGAGTAAATAAGTAAAAAGAGATGTTATATTGTAGAAATTTACGAGTGGAATAGATTGCCGAAATTAAGACTATATACATAATTTTTGTCTAATTCGAAATCGTAGACAAGACGACCTTGTGTTGAATACAGTGATGGGCAAATGTGTGGAACCTAGTAAATAGCTCTGTAGTTTTTAGAGATATCAAAATGAAATTTGGTAGGTAGATATTACAGATATTACAGTAAATTATGTATTTGCATTAAATATTTTTAACAATTTTGAGCTTCCGGTATATTATTTTAATTTTAAATAGAACATTTTATTATGATTACAAAAATATGGAGTTTGATAGGTTTTTTTCAAGGCCAACCGAGATAACATGAAAAGAGAAGTACAATTTAATAATTTTGAATAATTTTTCCTGCCAAATCAGATGAGTTAGCAAAAAAAGTTACTTAGCTAGTAGCTAATCTTTTTCTCTATTTTACTGAATTTTTCAGACTTTTTTAAGCAAATTTTGAAAATAAGTCTTGTTTTGAAAAAAATCCCGTTAGACTTATTTTATTATTAAATTTACTTTTATATATATGTACACTCTAAGAAATTTGCGGATTGAAATGACGATTGTGTGAGTCGTTAAACAATTTGTGTTAAATTTTCAATCTTTCATTGTGTTATTTTGACACAAAGAGATTTGGTTAGTTCGAATGAGTTAAAATTTTGACGTTGCAAACTATATTTTTCGCCTTGTTGCCATGTCTTTGATTTACTTATGAATGTAATTTTTAAACTTTAATGAATTCTTAATATTTTTCATATTGTTATTTTAAAAATGTATAAATATTTATTTTACTTATATAAAATAATTATTATGTATACATTTGTAATTATTAAAAAATAAAAAGTTAAATTAAATAAAAATTATGCAACACTGCTAAATTAACACCAAACACGGTGTTAAATATAATTTAGACGCATGCGCCCACTGCTAAATTAACACCAAACACGGTGTTACATATCATTTAGACGCATGCGTCTGCAGTCCACGAGTCCACGGACCACACACAAAGTAACTTGTAAGTAAGGAACCGTTGAACGCAAGTCAACAAGTGAAAAGTTTTATTTGGACGCCATTGAAAGTCCTGTGTTGTTGATATGGAATTCAATGTTTATTACGTTACATTACAATATTGTAATGAAAAAAAGTGGTGCAAGCTTACTGATCTTAGTTATCATAATATTATTTCTGCTGGTAAGTTTAGCATAAGTTATTTTCATAATATATTTTTATAAGCATGTTGGTTTGTTATTATCAAAAAATTTGTTTTTATTGTTGTTGAAGGATATTTATTAAATTTCTGTATAACATGCTGTCTTCAAATAAAACAAAACAATTTTAATATTTTAACGCATGTAATGTAAAAGTATACAGATATTGCGCAACATTTAAAATGATTCGAAATATAAGTATTCTAAATATAAATATTACAGTAGTTTTTGTTTTTCTTTTTAAATAAGCATAATAATAATAATAACAACAATAAAAAAACATTTTATACCTATAAATATAAAAATACATTTTGCAATAAAATATTTTTATTATTTTATGTATAATAGTGAAAGAAAAATTTACAACTATAAAAGATAATGAACCATTAATAATAATGGATAAAAATGATGCTATAATAGACGAAACAATGATTGAAGATTTCATTTTGTTTTCGGAACGTGGAGTTCTACTAAAAATTGAAAACGAACATCAAAGAGAAGAAGAATATATATGTTTTGGTAAATTATGTTTTATTTAAAATTTTGTTTAATATGTATACTATCAGGGCTGGACTTATGCATAAGCACACTATGCACGTGGTTAGGGCCCCCACTAAATAGTGCACCCCGAAAATTTCCATCAAATATATTTTTTCCGTAAATGTATAAAAAATTACCTGTTACAAAACATTAAAAAATATATAATACGCTTCTGAATAGATTTTAAAAAATTTATTTATGTCATATTTTGTACAAATTAACACATACACACACACACTCTCTCTCTCTCTCTCACACACACACACACGCACACACAGTATTTAGAATGTAGAACAATTTATTTGACGAAGGGGCCCCCTAATAAGTAGTGCTTAGGGCACCCCATGGTATTAGTCTGGTCTTGCATATTATACAAATAATTTTCTATAATTAATTATAATTTTAATACATTTGTCTCATACAGATTGTGATTTTGGAACACCGTCTCATACAAATACAAGAGATACAATATCTTTAAATTCGGAGATTTTATCACAATCATTTGACACAGTAAAATCAGTTGAAATAAATAGTGATTTGGAAACAGCTAATAAGTTACAATCACCGTCATCACAATCACTTGACACAGTAAAATCAGTTGAAATAAATAGTGATTTGGAAACAGCTAATAAGTTACAATCACCGTCGTCACAATCACTTGATACAGTAAAATCAGTTGAAATAAATAGTGATTTGGAAACAGCCAAAAAGTTACAATCATTACAATCGTTTCAACATCTAGGAATACTTAATCACAAGGTATAACATTTTATAATTCAAAAAAATATATTTTATTTTATTTTTAATCTTTAACTAGCAACTTCACAATAAAATTAAAAATTCAAATTATGGTTCTGAAATAGAAAGAGAATATAAAGAAAAACAAGCATTAAGTTTAAAATTAAGAAAAAAACTAGTGAATATTGTCATTAATGAAATAATTAATATGTACGGACAATATCCACCTACTGATATTAAAATAATGTATGCTAAAGCTATTGTACAAATTTATCCCGGACTAAAAGATTCTGGAATGTTGGAAGGATATGTACGTATATATTATTTAAATTTTATTAAATTATATTAATATAATGTTTAATTGTCATTAAAGGAAGCATTTTATGACCCAAATAGTCGGTCTGGTTATTTTTCTTGGCGTTTGCGTACTATTCGACGTTCAGAACATCCAAAATCTATTATTAAAGCAGCAGAACAAAACAAAGAAAATGAAGCTGACAATACAATTAATTACGAAGGATTAGAAGAACAGAAACAATTTTTAAAAAATGCATGTGTCAAATTTCAAAAACAGGAAATTTTATCTAAAATGTTATTGACATTTCCTCTTCGGAAAGAAAAAGTATTTGATATTAAAATTGATTTTCCACGATTTTTGGACACGCCAGGCTTAGTAAGTAATTTTATTGCAAAATGTTTATTTTTATAGAAATAGTAGGCAATATAAAAATTATATTTATTTTATATTTAGCAAATTTTAGTATAGGATATTTTTAAGTTAATAAAATATTCCATTTTATAAAAACTTATTTAATTTTCTATAACATAATATTTATTGTATTTTTAAAATATGTGATATTTCACCAATTCAGACAATAAATACGTTATCGGAAATAAAATAAGTAGATGTTTACGTATTAAATGGTTTTTTTTTTTGTAATTTGAAGGAAAATAATTAGTTTTATACTAATAATTTTTATTGATTCGTCTCTTATATTCCAGATTACACAAGATTTTAAATTATTATTTAATGACAAAATATTTAATTTTTCTCAAAAATTCCAAGTTACTATACCACATATTTTTAATGCGTATAAAACGTTACTTGACGATACAAATAAGATTATTTTTCCAGAAGAAGGGAATATTAGTAAGTATCATATATTTTAAAACGTTTAACCACTACAAAATTAAACTTAATTAGTTTGTAGTATTTGATATTTTATATTGTTTAAAATTTGGAAAAGAAATAATGATATTTTTCTGTAGTTTATTTCGAATACTGTTTATAATAAATTAAAATAATGTAATTTTAATTGTTGATTTTTTTTAAAAAACATTTATATATAGAAACTAATTTTATAAATATTAAATTAAAAACCAGAATAAAATAGGTTTTGTATCGGTTCACATATTTTAAAGTTGATTGATTTTTTAGTTTGGAATGGAGCTACGCGTGCCTTAATTGCACTGTTATATTTATTACCGCCGACTGCCAAAGGACGGAAGAGTGCTTCGTACAAGTGCAAAATTACGGATTGCATCAAAAAACTTATTACATTTAGTAAGGTGCGTACGATATAAGATATATTGTTTTGATAAAGTAATAAATCAATTTTTCACTTTTGTAGATAAATATCCCCTATGAAGAAATTGTTAAAAATAATAAAACGTTTCAACCATATCTACTGGGATTAGGAGCTAATATCGGTGCCATTAATAAATATTGTATTGTTGTTGATGGTAATATAATAGAGACCAAGGAAAATATTCTCGAAGCATTTGACGAACTTTTCCAATCATTTTGGGTATTCAATACCCATTATGATGATTATTTATCAACATTTTTTCAATTTATACAATTAACATACTACAATATTTCTAAACAAGTTAATATTACTCCACGAATGAGGGAAGTTAGATCTCTTATTTTTAAATAAGTTTTTAATATTTAAATATGTATACTTGTTTTATTTGTAATCATACGTCACACAATGTTAATTTTATAATTAGACATTTAAAAATTATACACCTTCTCTTTGAAGGTCCTTCAAAATTAAAATGTTTAGCTTCAAATTGTAATCGCATCTTTTCCACATATAGTGGACTAAGAAAACATATGACTAAATGCAAAATTGAAACAAAATCAGAAAGTGAAATTGTTACAGAAACAAAACCAAAAATAACAATATCAAATGATGTTGATTCAAACACAAATTTTGAATTAGAAGAAACAAATACGTTATTTGTAAATACTGATAATTTTTTGGAAAAAAATATTTTATCTTTCTGTTCAAATATATCTTTGCTATGTCTTCCTCAGTCAGATATTCAAAAAATTATTGAATATTCTAAAGATTTTATAGAATTTGTTTTAGATATAGTAGATAGCAAAATATTAAATTCATGTGATACCACTATTGCAAATGTTCTTATACAAGAAAGTCAGCATATTAGAATTAGTTTTGACAAAATTTCAACAAGTTATAAAAGAAAAAAAATAATAGAAAATAATATTACTCCTAGAGATATAGTTCTTGGTGTTCGATATGATAATATGTGGGATAAAACATTAAAATTATATAAACAAGTACCAGTACAAAATACATTTTGCTATATTCCAATATTAGATAATTTAAAATATCTTTTACAAAATAAATCTATTTCTTTAATAGTAAATAAGGGTTTCACTCAACAATATCCATTTATTCAAAATTTTTGTGACGGAACAATATTTAAAGAGTGTTTATTATTTCAAGAAAATGCAACTTCATTGCAAATTCAAATGTTTTTTGATGAATTTGAAACAGTAAATCCATTAGGTTCGAAAACTGGTATTCACAAACTTGGTGCGATTTATTTTATTCTACGAAATTTACCTTCATATATAAATACTAAATTATCAAATATTCATTTAGTTGCATTATTTCATTCTGCGGATTTAAAAACGTATAATTTTAATGATATTTTATCCCATATAGTAAATGATATAAAAAATTTAGAAGAAACTGGAATAATAATTGATAATATCAAATTTCGAGGAACGTTAATAGGTTTAAGTCATGATAACTTAGGAGCAAATTCAATTTTAGGACTAATGGAGTCTTTTTCTGCAAAATATTATTGTCGTTTTTGTTTACTTACTAAAGATGAAATTCAAAATATTTTTAGTGAAGACCAACCCAATGTTATTCTAAGAAATAATGTTACCTACAAACAACACTGTCAAGATTTACAGCATGGTATTACTAGTTTTGGAATTAAACGAGAATGTATATTAAATGAATTAAAATATTTTAACATTTTTGAAAATGTAAGTGTAGATATTATGCACGATTTACTGGAAGGCATAGTCCAATATGAGATAAAATTATTTTTATTATTTTTAATAAAAAATTGTAATATTACTTTGGATGAGGTAAATAAAAGAATTACTACTTTTAATTATGGTAGAATAGATATTTCGGATAAACCAAGCGCAATAAATTTAGATAAACCTGGTACATCACTTGGTCTACGTGCTGCGCAAGCATGGTGTTTGGTCAGATATCTTCCTCTTATACTTGGTAATCTAATTCAAAGTGACATTCAGATGAATAAATTCAATGTTGTTTTACGCTTGCTAGATTGCATGGATATAATATTTTCAGATATTTTAACAATAGGAATGACTTTCCAGTTAAGAGATTTAATTATGGAACATCATACTTTATATAAATCTGAATTTAATATACCATTATTACCAAAACATCATATGCTAATTCACTATCCTCGAATAATTAGAACTATGGGTCCATTAGTTCATTTATGGTCGATGAGATTTGAAGCTAAATATTTTTATTTCGTTAATATAGCTAGAACAAATTGTAATTTTAAAAATATATGCAAAAGTTTATCTTTGAGGCATCAAGAATATATGTTCCAATTTTGGACTGAGAATGATGTAAATTTAAAAATAGTTACTGGACCAAGCAGTATTTTTAATATTAATAATTTGCCTTATTCTGATACTATTTTATCATCTATTAATATTCAGATACGTGATAATGTAATTTCATATAAATGGATAGAATATGGTTACAAATATTATTGTGATTTTATTATATGTTCGGATATTGATAATGTTACTGATTTTCCCATTTTCAAAAGAATATTATTTATTTTTTCATATGATAAGAATTATTTTTTTGTTTGTTCAACTTATATAACATTAAAATTTCATGAAAATTATCATTCTTATATTGTTAAAAACTTAAACAAATTATTGTAACGTGTTTAAAGTTCGCACTAGGTGAAATCGGTTCAAAATAAACACAACACTTAAATTAACTAAAACTAGAAATATATTTAAAGATATAAAATAAAATAGTTTACTAAACACTACAAAGATATAATACGTATAATAATAAATGGATAAATATAAATAGTAATAATGGTTGAATGTTTAATACAAGAATACGAATAAATATTACTTAATATTTTATATCAAACGGCCGAGCGGTTTAGCCTATATAATTTATATAACAATTTATGTCACACGAAGCCCGCACAACGATAGCCCGTATTCACTTAGCACTTTTCAATATAACATTTCGGCGTACACTGGCTGGCTGCTAGCAACGCGTGGTTTATATAGGTCTGCGTTAAGCTACTAGTCTTTTCTAGATTTCTGAAAAGAATGTTCTAGTCGTTTCTAGGCTTGAGGTAGTTTGCCTTTCAATATGTAAACAAGTTGTTTACACATTCTTTATAACTTCTCATATTTATTTCGCAACACTGCCCCCCCCCCTTAGGAGTGTTCTGTCCCAGAGCACTTGCGGGGTTGTGTCGGAATCGGCATGCTGGGCCTTGTCTACACTGTCCTGTTTGGAAAAAGTAGCAGTCCACCGTTTTTTCCGTTTTTGCCGTTCGGATGGGATTATAACAGCAAACGAGGATGGCGATTCCGGCGTCTCGGAAAATTGTTTCCAGCATGTTGCAGACTATCCTCCAGTTGAGTCCATCCAGGCCACAGCCTATTTTTGGGATCGCGAGTTTCTTCACATCGTCCTTCACTAGTAGCTCGCGCAGCACCAACAGGGAGTCCCATAGCGTTTGATAGCTAGGTTTCTGCTGGGACAATTCTTTCGTCACCAGGTAATATATTTGCCGACGCCACTCACGCAGGGACAATGTACCTCCAACAGTGGGTAATTGTGATTTCAATTCGTCGATTCCCCCATATTTCTTGCGAAAGACCGAGGCAATTCCTCTTGACATTCGCAAGTCCTTTGCGACGCAATGTGCGAGGGCGTATTCGCTTGGGACGGTAAAAAGATCCTGCTGGACCTCGGTGGTGACTCCATGTCTTACTCGGCGGCCTGATGAGGACGTAGACATGAAACATTCAAAGCTCGGTTCCTCATCCTTTAGCCTCCTAACACGACCCTCCCGTGTATCACTGTCTTCCTCGTTACGTCCGGAAAAAGGTGCCAGACGATTGTAATGGATGACCATAGGTTTTCCATTGGGAGTTTTTCGGATCCTGTAGATGACGTCATTGATCCTTTTGACGACTATATACGGTCCGTCCCATGATCTCTGTAATTTTGGAGAGAAGCCTTGGCGTCGTCGTGGGTTATATAGCCAGACTAGGTCATTTGGTTGATAACCGCCTTCATTAGCTTTAACGTCATAGCTATCTTTCATCCGATCACTGGCTATCTGAATATTCCCACGAACTTGATGGTGTATGTCATCCATTTTCCTTCGGAGGTTATCCACATATCCGTCCCCAGCCAGGTCTTCGCCAGGTTTGCAGCCGAATTTCAGATCGCAAGGTAACCGTAACTCGCGGCCAAAAATAATACTGGCGGGTGTCTGCCCCGTAGTTTCATGGACTGCTGATCGATAGGCCATTAAGAACAAATGGAGATATTGATCCCAGTCTCTCTGATGATTAGAGACTACTTTCGATAAGTATTTCCCCATTGTTCCGTTCATCCTTTCGACCATGCCGTCGGACTGCGGATGTAATGCAGTCGTTCTGGTTTTTCGTATTTCGAGGATTCGACACACCTCTTGAAAAACGGCAGACTCGAAGTTACGTCCTTGGTCAGAATGCAATTCTAATGGTACTCCGAATCGACTGAAGAGTTCCTTCACCAATACTTCGGCTACAGTCACAGCCTCTTGATTTGGTATTGCGTATGCCTCCACCCATTTACTAAAGTAGTCCATGGCTACTAAAATATAACGGTTTCCCTGTTCGCTAATTGGGAAAGGGCCTGCTATGTCGATGGCGATGCGCTCGAATGGGCTGACGACGTTGTACGTCCGCATTGGTGCTTTTCGTTTTCGGTGTGGTCCATTACTGGAGGCGCAGATCACGCAATTTCGGCACCAACTTTTTACGTCCTCCTGGCAACCTACCCAGTAGAAACGTTGACGTAGTTTCTCAGTGGTCTTTCTAACTCCCAGGTGTCCCCCTGAGGTTCCATCATGTAACTGGCGCAAAACATCCGAAATTTTACTTTTGGGAATGATTAATTGCTGCCGCCTTTGGGAACCATCCTCATTTTCCAGGACACGCATTAGGAGTCCATCTTTAAGTATGATGGAGTCCCAATGTGACCAGTAGGTTTTCAGGATACGAGTGTGGGGCGCTACTTCTTCCCACGTCGGTCTTTGATTTGCCGTTTTCCATTGCTTCATGAGCTTTAAATTATCATCGTTCTCTTGCTCATGACAAATATTGTCTGGCGTCCAATCGTCGTCGACCATCGTTGTTCTAGCCAACAAGGCTACCTTCTCTTCAACATGTAGGCAGTGTTTGCAATCAGGTGGGCAGGGTCTTCTAGATAAAGCATCGGCGTTTCGATGGTTATTACCAGCCCGGTGTTCTATCGTGAAGTCGTACTCCTGCAGTCGTTCTATCCACCTTGCTACTTGCCCCTCAGGATTTTTGAATTGTAGTAACCACTTCAAAGCGGCATGGTCGGTTCGTAGCAGGAAGTGTCTACCATACAAGTATTTGGAATAGTGTTCTACAGATTTCACAATGGCTAGCAGTTCTCGTCGAGTCACACAGTAATTGCGTTCTGGTTTTGACAATACTTTGCTAAAGTAGCTGATGACTTTTTCCTGTCCTTCTTGTATTTGGGAAAGAACACCCCCGATGCCCACGTTACTTGCATCTGTGTCTAGTATGAACTGACCGTCTAGGCAAGGGTAGTTCAGTATGGGTGCGCTGACTAAAGACTGCTTTAGTAGTTTGAAGGCGTTCTGACATTCTTCGTCCCACTTGAACTGGCGGCCCTCTTCGGTTAATCGTGTTAGTGGTTTAGCGATATTGTAATAATCCTTCTTCTTTACCAGGACAACTGGTGATGCCCATGGGCTATTTGAGGGCTCAATTACTTTGTCACGTTCCATGTCTCGGATGATGGCTTCGGCTTCGTCACGCTTCATCAATGGTAACCTCCGCGGTGCCTGTCGGATCGGTTTCTCATTTCCGGTATTTATCTGGTGCCTGACAATATCAGTCTTTCCTTTGAGGCCGTCCTCAGTCTCAAAGACATCCTGATACTGATGCACAAGCCTTTCGACTTGACCTTGCTGGGATGCCGTGAGATCCTTGCATGAGGTTTTAATTAATTCAGCAAGTTTTTCCGGAATTCCATTGTCAGTACTACTTGTGTTAGTAATCCGACTCGCCACGGAAGACACTGGTGAACAAAGTCCCAAGGTGGTACCTTTCTTTAGTGATACTTCATAGCTGTTGATATTCATCATGCGTACGGGTATCATCTGGTCGGATTTAATCAAGGCTTTGGCAATAAGTATGCCCCGGCCTAAGTCTTTATCGTGATTGCGTGGCTCTAGCATCATTACGCGGCCTTTACCGGATTGATCGTTGGCTGTGGCTTGTACCATCACTTCACTTCTGGTAGGCAGAACCGTATCTTCGGCTAAGACCACGCGTACAGCTGTCTCGTTGCGTCCGTGAAGAATCAATTCTTCATTTTGGATATTTAGTACGCCACGTCCCAGGTCCAAACGAAAACCAAAGTTGTTCATAAGGTCCATACCCAGTATGACCTCTTCTTCAATATTGGCAATCAGCACTTGGTAGGAAAAGGTGGTATTCCCAATGGTGAATTGTACATTTGTTTCACCTTTAACCGTGGCCAGATGACCAGTTGCGGTTCGGATTTGCCATCTTGTTGGCCTGATGTGGACTGATGGTCGCAGAACATCTGGACGGACAATTGTTCTTGTCGCCCCTGTATCCAGTAGCATAGCATGTGACTTATTATTAATTAAGCCATCCACAAACATGCTACTGGATGGATGTTGAAGTGAGGCGACTAATGCTGTTTTTGATGGGGCTTGGTGGTTATGAGTCGGCGATTGCCCCTTCACGTCGACTCTTTTTAGTTTTCCGACTGCTCGGTGAATCCCTGGCGTTGACCGCCCTGACCACCTCTTCTGTTGTTCCATGGCCGTTTAGGCGTTTGTTTCGGCAGGAATTCCTTGAAGAGTTGGCGTATTACTTCCACAACCGACTCTTCTTGTTCGTCTTCCAGTCTGGTTGACCTTACGCGTGCGCAGATTTTCGAGGATTGCCGAGATGCTTCGAATTCCAGCGCGTATGCCAGCGCAGTGGACAGTGTCGAAGGGTGGGACATTCGCAGTGCTTGTCGGGTATCTTCATTACGGAGACCGTCACTGAAAGTTTGAATGGCCAAATCTTCCAAAAAGTTGTCGTCCGGTGCATTAGGATAAGCAAGCCGGACTAATCGGACAACACTTGCCTCAAATTCTTGGAGAGTCTCCGTATTCTTTTGGTAGCAATTCTTTAATTGCATCCGATACACCTGTTTTAGATGCGCATGCCCGTATCTTGCAATCAGCCGCTTAACCAGCTGATCATAATGTCGGAATTCGTCCTCGCTTAAAGTCTGTAAGACTTCTAGTGCTTCGCCACGAAGTGAGGTTACGAGAGCCGAGGCTTTTTCAAGCAATGACCAGCCGTTTGCACTGGCCGCAGCTTCAAACTGGCGTAGATACATATCCCATGATGTTTGTCCGTCAAAAGTGGGTGGTTTGATATGTGTGTTTGACGGCGATGCTGGCTTATGAACGCTATTTTCTTCATGATTCTTTTCTGATTTCGGCTTATCACTGGATGTAGAAACACGGCTCTTCATTTGTTCTTTTAAAGCTTCTATTTCAGTACTCATACTAAGAACTTTTTCGTTAAATTCTCCTTTAATCTCTGTTATTTTATTTGTTAATTCGTTTTTTAACGAATTAACATTATCTTCTATTTTTTTAACATTTTTCGTTAAATCATTTTTTAACGATTGGACATTATCTTCTATTTTCTTATTATTTTCCGTTAAATCATTTTTTAGTGATTGAACATTTTCAGTTAAATCATTTTTTAACGAATTAACATTTTCTTCTATTTTCCTATTATTTTCCGTTAAATCATTTTTCAACGAATTAGCATTTTCCGTTAAATCATTTTTTAACGATTGAACCAGCTGATTTATTTCCAACGGAAACTCAAACAAATATTGTTCTGGATCAAATCCTTCTGCTATCATTGCCTCTTGCAATCGTGATTTGAGTAGAGTTTTCTTACCACTGGTATCTAGATCTCTTTCTTCCAATTCTTTTTTTAGTTCTTCCACTTTTAAATCTTTTAATAGTAACTTTCTTGATGCCATCTTGAATACACAATAGTTTAGGAATCGAGATTAAATATAGTAATTTATTTTAAATTATTATTAAATGTAGTTATTTATTTTAAATCGTATTTATATTAAATATTATTATCTGATTTATTTTAAATATTATTAAATATAATTATTTTATTTTAAATATTATTTTACACACAATTTCACCCCTTACACCTGACACCAATTGTAACGTGTTTAAAGTTCGCACTAGGTGAAATCGGTTCAAAATAAACACAACACTTAAATTAACTAAAACTAGAAATATATTTAAAGATATAAAATAAAATAGTTTACTAAACACTACAAAGATATAATACGTATAATAATAAATGGATAAATATAAATAGTAATAATGGTTGAATGTTTAATACAAGAATACGAATAAATATTACTTAATATTTTATATCAAACGGCCGAGCGGTTTAGCCTATATAATTTATATAACAATTTATGTCACACGAAGCCCGCACAACGATAGCCCGTATTCACTTAGCACTTTTCAATATAACATTTCGGCGTACACTGGCTGGCTGCTAGCAACGCGTGGTTTATATAGGTCTGCGTTAAGCTACTAGTCTTTTCTAGATTTCTGAAAAGAATGTTCTAGTCGTTTCTAGGCTTGAGGTAGTTTGCCTTTCAATATGTAAACAAGTTGTTTACACATTCTTTATAACTTCTCATATTTATTTCGCAACATTATCAATTGTAGACATAAAAAAACTTAAACATAAAATGCCATATGAAATTCATCATGCTAATGATGATAATAATCATTGTTTGATAGTGCCAAAGCATACCATAATTATTATGTAATTTATATATATGATACTTATTTATTTATATATATATATATATAATAAACTTTTTTTAATTTCTTACATTGTATTTCTGTACTAATATCAAAAACTCCACTTAACACCAAATCCCGTGTTAAAATATAACACACGAACTGTGTTAAGTTAACGAAATAAATGTGTTAAAATATAACACAAGATTTTCGTTAATTTCACTCCGCATTGTGTGTTATTTTTACTCCGCGATATTCGGTATTTTAACACAATAAATGTGTTGAGTGTTTAACACATTCAAAAGTGGTTAAATTAACACCAGAAAACGTGTGGACTTATATAGAATCCGCGTTGTGTTAAAATTTAACACCGAATTTCTTAGAGTGTATATCATACATACATACACAATCACGCCAAGTACCCATATGGGTGTGGCACAAACTCTTTTCATCATCCCGAAATCAGTCGCCTCTAAACATTACTGTCTAAACAAGCAACTTTCGCTTCATCCACATTCATAATGAAGCGAAAGTTGCTTGTTTTAATAGGAATGTTGTAATGAACAGATAATACAAAGCATTGTCTTTTTGTCTACGGAATTTAATTTATCTAGACGATTTTTTATTTTATACTGTAAAAAAATTTGCGAAATTACAGAAACATAAAAGTAAATTTAATTATAGAAAATCTTTAATTTCATTTTACCATAAACATTCTGTATATCTACATCAAAATTCTGTATTAGTTTGTACATAATTCATAATAATCACATATAAGTAAGTAAAAATGACCTAATTAGTAAGTAAAATTGCTTATTAAAATACATTTCTTATTTAAATTAAAAATGCATGAAACTATACCAACAATGATATTATAGAACTAAACAAATTTTAACTATTTATGAAAAAATCCTGATAGCAAATTTACTAAAGTTCTGTAAATTTACTAAAAGAAACTACTTAAAAACTGTAAAATTAAGTACATATGTACTTTTCGATTCCGTTGGTTATATATCATATTACAAAAATATTTGTAATAGTTTTGATATTATGTATAATTTGAAACAATTATATTAAAATTAATAGCAGTTGAGTAATTATATACCTAAAAAAAAGTCAAAATACTAGGCATTATAGTGTCTCATAGTTTGTAGTTAAAATTACAGTTTTTTTTTTTAGAGTGTACCATATAGTTGAAGTCAGAAAAATAGATATTTATCGAATCAGGCAAGACGCATTAGTTTATTGACATATAATGTAGGATGAGGCTATTTATACATACGGTTTGTATACGCAATTGGCTATTTATATATACTAAAAAAAAAAAAAAACCTAAACCAACCTACTAACCTAACCTACCCTAAATAGTCAATTACGTAAAAATACTGTATGTATAAATAGCCAATTGCGTATACGTACCGTATGTATAAATAGCCACTTTCTATAATGTAATATAGAATTGATCGTTAAAAACAGCGACAAATAATTTAAAATTAAAAAAAAAATTTATCTAAACATGGCGTAATCGAATTTTACGTTGACCGTAGTTTATTTTTTCGTATTATTATTGTTTGGGTTCGACAATTTCGATAAACAAATAACCAGAGAAATTTTATTATACCAATAAATAATGTTAGTTTTTGTTATTTGATTTGAATTTTGTAGAAAATATTGTTCAATTGATAAAATAAATTTCAATTTGCTAGCACACAGATGTGTTTTAACAAAATTATACTGCAATATTATTTAGATAACGGGCTTAATTAATTATCCAATTAATGAAAAATGCAAAAACATTTCGAATTTGTTTCGTTAGTATAATATCAAACAACTGTAAAAATGTATTTGCATTTTATAATAATAATTATAATATTTATATTTAATTTTATTTTCATTACATTTACTATACTTTAGTTCACTAAAAATACATATTATAATAAACAAATGTAAAATATGAGCGATTCATTTCGCAAACAAATAACTTATATGCTGATTTTTTTTTTTTTTTAAAAGGATATTTTGCTAACTTTACGTACAGTTAGCAAAACAATAATTGAAAACTGACTAATAACAATATATATATATATATATATATATATATATATATATATATATATATATACAGTGTGTCCCAGGATTGATGTTACAAGAGGTGTAATGGACTAAAATTTTTTGAATTTCATTTCAAGATTCTGGAATTAAGCCCTGCTTGGCGTGAAACGAATTTTAAGAATTTTTTTGTTTTTTGAAAAACAAAATGGCCGTGACGGTGAAGCAAGAACTATTTTCTTTTCAGGTAAAGTACCCTTTTTGTTTAGGATACGACAAAATTTTATTAAGAAAAGTTGTTTATAATGACAAATCATGGCCGTATACCAAACTTCAGGACGATCTACCTACTTTCATTAAACTGTCTGTTTTAGATTGAACAAAATAAATTGTAGGTATCTATTAATTTATTAAAATTTTTATTTGTAGACCATTGGTATACGGCCATGATTTGTCATTATAAACAATTTTCTTAATAAAATTTTGTCGTATCCTAAACAAAAAGGGTACTTTACCTGAAAAGAAAATAGTTCTTGCTTCACCGTCACGGCCATTTTGTTTTTCAAAAAACGAAAAAATTCTTAAAATTCGTTTCACGCCAAGCAGGGCTTAATTCCAGAATCTTGAAATGAAATTCAAAAATTTTTAGTCCATTACACCTCTTGTAACATCAATCCTGGGACACACTGTATACAGGGTGTTTCAGACCACCCGTACCACCCAAATATCTCGCGTAAAACGGAACGAATCAAAAAAAGAAAAAATACGTCCAAAAAGATTTCAAAAATTCTATTAATTGACACCAAATTCAAATTTTCCGCCCACCCCCTTGGGGAGGAAGGGGGGGGGTAGCTTCGTAAATTTAAATGGGGACCCCCATTTTTTATTGCAGATTCGGATTCCTAGATTCAAATAAAGAAGGTTTTGTCCGAAAAAAATTTTCTGATTCTTGAAAGATGGCGCTCAAATCGCAAAAAACGCTATTTTTTATTTTGACGATTTTTAATATTAGATGTGAGCCATAATTTAAAAGGGTGTTGTCATTTTAAGACATTTACTGCTTTCAGTTAAACTTATTGATGCCCCCCGCCTCCCACCCCCTCTTCACCACCCTCAAATGAAGTTAAAAGGCAAAATAAATTTTGGTTTTAAACAGAAATTGATTCATTCAAATTTGACAAAAAGAAAAAAACGCAGTAACTGAAACAAGAAATAAAAATAATTTTAAAAATTTTAACTGTGTAAGGTACTTACCGTAATGTCAGTCCTATCCCACCCTTGCGTAAACGATAAATTACGTTGTTTTCGAAAAATCTTAATTTCGCCCTCAATTGCCTTACATACTTCGACATTCGAGATTATTGAAGAAGAATGGTTGAACTTCATTGCCCTATTTGCCAATTTAGTCAACACTTGTTTTGGCACTGTGTACGAGCTGTCAAAGTTGGACATTTTATTACAATAGGACATTTTTTCATGAGGGGCAGAATGGATATCATATCACATCAACTATTGTTACATTAAAGAAAACATTTCAAAGTTGATAAAACTTGAAGTATCATCCAACTCCGAGGAAATGTTACAGTGCCAAGTTATGACACTGTGACATTTAGCCATTTTTGGTTTCTAATCGTACGTTAAGTACGACATTACGGTAAGTATCTTACACAGTTATAATTTTTAAAATTATTTTTATTTCTTGTTTAAGTTGCTGCGCTTTTTTATTTTTGTCAAATTTGAATGAATCAATTTCTGTTTAAAACCAAAATTCATTTTGCCTTTTAACTTCATTTGAGGGTGGTGAAGAGGGGGAGGGAGGCGGGGGGCATCACTAAGTTTAACTGAAAGCAGTAAATGTCTTAAAATGACAACACCCTTTTACATTATGGCTCACATCTAATATTAAAAATCGTCAAAATAAAAAATAGCGTTTTTTGCGATTTGAGCGCCATCTTTCAAGAATCAGAAAAAAATTTTCGGACAAAACCTTCTTTATTTGAATCTAGGAATCCGAATCTGCAATAAAAAATGGGGGTCCCCATTTAAATTTACAAAGCTACCCCCCCTCCACCCCCAGGGGGTGGGCGGAAAATTTGAATTTGGTGTCAATTAATAGAATTTTTGAAATCTTTTTGGACGTATTTTTTCTTTTTTTGATTCGTTCCGTTTTACGCGAGATATTTGGGTGGTACGGGTGGTCTGAAACACCCTGTATATACTGAAATGCCCCTATGAGCCGGCTGAGGCGGCCACCCCATCTATGAACACAGCACTGTGCATATATGCATTCTAAAAGAAAAAAATTATGTAATATAACCTACACACCATGAGGCAATATGATGTCCAATATTTCTAGGTATAATTACTCAACTGCTGTAATTTTAACATAATTATTTAAAAATACATAATACAGAACTATTACAAACGTTATAGTAATATGATATTACCAACGGAAAGGAAAAGTACATATATATATATATATATATATATATATATATATATATATATATTTATATATTTGTAATATTAAAGTTTTGTGTTTAGTAAAGTCTCTTTTAGTTAATTTACAAAGTTTAGGAAAATTTGCTGTTAGAAATTTTCCATAAATATAGCTAAAATTTGTTTAGTTTTGTAATATTATTGTTGGTATAATTACATACATTTCTGAATTTATATAAAAGATATATTTTGAAATGAATGAATTACACTTAAAATATTTTATTAGTATTATTACACGTAATATGTACTAAGTCCCATTATTTTGATGAATTTCTATAGATATTAATATGCAAGCTGTAATATTAGGTAATTTCATAAGTTATACCAACAATATATGTAATTCTACATTAAGTATATATGATGAAATTTGCAGAAAGTAAGCAATTTTACATATTTATTACTTACTTTATGTGATTATTATTAATTATGTACAAAATTATAAAATTATGAGATAGAAATACAGAATATTTATGGTAAAATGAAATTACAGATTTTTATAGTAAAATTTTTTTACTACTTTTCTGTAATTTCGCTAATTTTTTTACAGTGTAAACATACCCTTCTCTAAACTGAATGACGTTCGATATAAATGACCTATGCCCTTTAACACATCTGTCGACATGTGGCGACAGGACAAAGTTTTTTTTTTTTTTATAAATTACAGCGATGAACAGTTGTGATGGATTTTTTTTTAGCAAATCAGAAAAGTTAGATTTTTTATTTATTTGTTTAATGTGTTGATAAAAAATTGAAAAATATGTTAACTTCTGATATTTAGGTGTTGTATCACGGACCGTTTGTTTTATCTTGTAGAGTAATTTAGTTATTTATAAACATTTAACATACATAAACAATCACTCCATATACCCAAAGGATGCGGCACAAACTCTTTCCACTGCGTCGAAATCAGTTTCATCCAAACATTTCTATCTAGACAAGTAATTTTTACTTAATTCACATTCATGATACATTTCATAAGTATCATCTTGTGAATGTAGTAAGGTTTATTTTGGACAGACTAGACTGACTAAACATAAAAGAACGATTCGTCTGAATCATCCAGAAAAATCTGATAAACATGCTTTAGAATATCAATGAAGTAAAATTTGAAGATACAATAATAATTGCTAGACCAATCAATATTAGCAGCAGATTAATCAAAGAAACAATAGAAATTTATAAAGAAAAACTAACATCAGTCACTGTGAAGGAGTAATGAATTAAATAAAATTTAGTTTCCATTAATTTAAAATCTATAATTCTTCTGATCTAGTTACTTATATGTCACCTAGTAACTAGTTGCTATGTACTGTTATTTACATTAATGTCACTGATAAATTTTTAATCTGATGTAAATAAGCGTTCTGTTTCGTCGGAATGTTGTTTTTATAAAATAATTTAACAGAAGCGTATCTTAAAACAGTTTTTATTTTAATACAATTAGTTCTGAAAAATTTTATTCAATGTTATGTAAATTGAAATTTTAAAAATCCTACAACGTTAGTATGACTATAATGGGTGGTGGGTAGTTTGCTGTCTAGAGATGGCCGTTTTGATCGTGAAATTGAAAGGAGAGTAAATGCTGGTTGTAAGGTACTTTGGGTGCTGTGGGAACTTTTGCTAGGAACGTAAATGTTTCCAAAGAAGCCACCCCCGTTTGAGTATATACAATGAAGTTTTGGTGCCTACGTTGATGTATAGGGTAGTGAATGTTGGGTTTGGTTGCAAAAGCATAATGAGATTTTTACGTGGGGTATGTGGTGTAAATAGGAGAGATCGGGTACGAAATACGATTAGTGTATGATGAGTGTGAAATTGACAAAAATGTAGCAAAAGTTGGTGTTAGTCAGTTAAGATAGTTCGGACATGTTGAGCGAATGTATAATGAACGTTTGGTTAAAAAGATTTATTTGAATGATTTTGATGGTATACGTTTGCAGGTGGACGTCCGATGACTAGTTGGAGTGATATGATTGAGAGTGTTTTGCGTGAGCGAAAGTTTCCAAGTAGTAGAAATAGAAGAGCATGTATGAGAGGAATTATGAATGTGGATGAAGCGAAAGTTGCTTGTTTGGATAGGAGTATTTAGAGGCGACTGATTTCGGAATAATGAAAAGAGTTTGTGCCACACCTTTTTGGGTACATGGCGTGATTGTGTATGTATGTATGTATGTATGTATGGAATAGATGTAAACAACCTATTTGGATTAGTTTGTAAAACCCACACGTCTCTGCATATTTTATGATGACGAATGCATTTTGCGTAAAAATGCAAAATTATTTATCTCGAGGCAACAGCATTCCATTTTTCTACTCCACTTCCTACTCTACAACTTTGCGGAAAATGCATTAAATCAATGGAAAAGCACTTTTCCTCTGATCTGTATTATTTTTATTTGTTTCTTTACCAATCCAGAATGCTGCTCTACTCTGATGGAAAACTAAAAGAATTTTATTGACTTTTATTTTTATATAAGTATTTTTCTTATGCAATAATTTCTACTAAAAGCATCAGTATATTAATAACAAGTTACTCAGTCATATGGTTAATCTGGCCAGTCATTGATGCATAGCTTAACAGCCGATTCAATGACTGAGTAACTTTTGAAATTTTGAGAAAATGTCTCAACTTTAGAATATTATTATATTAATTTCACCAAGTAACATTCATGAACAAATTTGTTCGATGTTATTTATGCATTAGTATATTATATTACGAGGAGTATAAGGCGATGATTATTCTGTTTAGCCTAAATATTTGTGGCCAAAGCAAATCTGAGTAGCCAAGCAATCTGGGGCGAAACTCGAAAAGAGTTTTCTATTCTCCTAGTCAGACGTGGACGATTTTTTCTTCAAGCTCCGTTATAAACTAAAAATAAATAAAAATATATGCCAAGTTACTTTAATCAGTTACTAACAGTTGTAGATTAGTATACATATGTATGTATTATTTATATCTGTTATGTGATTTTTGAGAATTAATGTTTCTCTAGTCGAATATACGATTTCTGACAAATTTAGCGGTGCACAATGAATTTCTTGCACTACTTTACACATTTTTAAAAGTCAAATATTAATTCACGCAAAAATTAAACAGTGCAATTATCAATTAACTTAACTTGACTTAATAATATTTAATATATCCATCGGAGATGTAAAATTAAATACATTTGACCGTGTTTCTTTGGTCAAATATGTAATTTCTGACAAATCTGACGATGCACATTATATTTCTTGCACTTTTTCACACAATACAATATTCAATTAACTTAAATTGACATAATAGTTTGTCAATATGGACGTCGAATATGTCAGATTAAATAAACTTGACAATAGCTGTATTCTTTTTATCAAAAAATTGACTTAGCTCAGTTGGCAAGTGAAGTCAGGTGAAACAAAGTGAAGTGAGTTGAGTTGCTTTATAAAAGAACAAGATATTCAAACTCTAGCAGAGGACACGAAT
This sequence comes from Clivina fossor, assembly GCA_963966155.1. Lineage (NCBI taxonomy): Eukaryota > Metazoa > Arthropoda > Insecta > Coleoptera > Carabidae > Clivina > Clivina fossor. The sequence goes on along the minus strand of OZ014555.1, from coordinate 8,318,376 downwards.
AAGTGACAAAAACCGAAATACTTTGACACCTTCTTTTGACGTTTGTTTTTCTAATCAACTATAAATTTGTGAATCAAGAAATACATCTTTGATAAATTTTACATTAATTTCGTATGACATTTTTCGTCGCTAACCTTAAAAACAACAAGATTCACACAAACTTAACCTCTACTATTTAACTGAGTATCTCACTTCATTTTGAGATTATTTTGCGTTTGCAGCAGAATCGGAAAAGGGGGAAGGTATCCAACTCAGTTTGTCATAGCTCAGTTAAGGTAAACAGAATAAGAATTATCTGAGTTGATCTGAGTTCATCTGAAGTGATGTGAGATCTCAGTAAATTTTAGGTAAAAAGAATACAGCTAATGTGTAGTTATGTTTCGTGCTGCCACTAGTGGAGTATGTAATAACTAACTACTGTATAATATCATTATTGTATTAATAACATAATGTCCTCTATTTACATAGGCAATATGGTAACGTAATATTAATATTATAGTATGCTTAAAGAAAAAATTATTTAAATAAAAAAAAAACATTAATACACCACGTTTTTAAAAACAGACTAAAAAGTAAACAAATAATTTCTCCTAGAAAAACATGGGGCGCACTCCTTACTATTATCTATTGCATGCATCCCACGTTTTTCTAGGAGATAAAATTACTGTATTTTTGTAGTTTTTTTTTTTTATAGTTTCTGTATGAGTTGTTTGTCTGAATAGGAAAACTAATTGCGGAATACTGGAAAAAGTTTGTACCACATCCCTTTGTGTACATAGTGTAGTTGTGTATGTATGTTAATATTACACTGTTATCTAGTTCTGAGTTTTAAAGTTTTTGTCTCTAGCTCATTTGCAGGATAGTAAGAAGAGTTTATGCCACTACTTTTTGTTGTGTATATACAGTGTGTCCCCGGATTGAGTATAGGTGTAATCGGCAAAAAATTTAAGAATTTCATTTTCATGATTTGGGATTCCGCCCTGCTTTGTCTGAAAACAATTTTAAGGATATTTTTAGTTTTCTAAAAATCAAGGTGGCCATGAAAAATGTAAAAAACTATTTTATATTCAAGTAAAGTGCCTTTTTGGTCAATAATACGGCATAATGTTCTTGAGAAAAGTTGTTCAGAATATGAAATTATGGCTTTGTGCAAAATTTTAAAAAAATTAGTTTTAAAAAAAAAATGTGTTTGGACATAACGCCAACTGGACAAAACGCCGACTGAGGACACTACGCCGACCGTTCATTCGCATTTGCGCAAGCTAAATAAACAAAAATTGACGGTTGCACAAGTCAAAACGTGAGGGGTTGAGTAAAATCTGTTAATACATCAATCTCATGCAAAATATCTATCAATAACAACGATTAGCTTGCGCAAATGCGAATGAACGGTCGGCGTAGTGTCCTCAGTCGGCGTTTTGTCCAGTCGGCGTTATGTTTAGGCACATTTTTTTTTAAACTGATTTTTTTTAAAATTTTTCACAAAGCCATAATTTCATATTCTGAACAACTTTTCTCATGAACATTATGCCGTATTATTGACCAAAAAGGCACTTTACCTGAATACAAAATAGTTTTTTAGATTTTTCATGGCCGCCCTGATTTTAAAAAAACCACAAATATGCTTAAAATTGTTTTCAGACAAAGCAGGGCGGAATCCCAAAACATAAAAATAAAATTCTTAAATAATTTTTAGCACCTTTTACACCTTTAGTAAACTCAATTCGGGGACACACTGTATGTTAATATTGCATTGTCATCCAGTTCCGAGACTAGCTTTACAGTTTCAAGTTTCTAGCTCATCGGAAAGTTAGGTTAAAATCAATTGCAATATTTGTATCAAATATACAAGCAAACAGACAGGAAGGAGAGCGTCTTAATAAAAATGTTTTAATAATTATTATTCTAGGGAAACTTTAATTAAATAACCAACTTAATTAAGCTTATAAAGTATATAATGAAATTACTTTGGAAGAAAGAAAGTTGAAAGGTCAACCAAACTTTAAAATCAATTTAGATCGGATTGCAAAAGTTGGTGTTAGTCAGTTAAGATGGTTCGGACATGTTGAGCGAATGCGTCTAACGAACGTTTGGTTAAAAAAAAATATTTGAATGATTTTGATGGTATACGTTTGCGTGGACGTCCGATGAGTAGTTGGAGTGGTATGATTGAGAGAGTGGCTTGCATGAGCGAAAGTTTCCAAGTAGTAGGAATAAAAGAGCATGTATGCGAGGAATTATGAATGTGGATAAAGAAAAAGTTGCTTGTTTGGATAGGAATGTTTGGAGGCGACTGATTTCGGGATGATGAAAAGAGTTTGTGCCACACCTTTTTGGGTACATGGCGTGATTGTTTATGTATGTATGTATAATCAACCATCGAACACACACATCTACTTATCGGCGATGACCTTTTCGTGTCGCATTTGAATTACGCGTTGTGCTGGAAACGAAGTGTAACCTCTGAATCCTGCTGCAGTTTCGTTAAATGTTGAAACGGAAACGGGAACGAAAACGGAAACGTCTCGTTTCGCAAACGTAATCCAGCACGTAGTCTTCGAAAACGGAATAGCTACTCTCTCTATCGTTGCAGATATTAGCAGCACTGTTAACTTGAATGTGCACAAAGTAACAAAATTAACCGAGTAAATTACTAGGTCAAAAATCATTATAGTAAATTTTACTCTAGAAGTGAATTCATAACCTAAAATTTTATTTGTTTCGCATGTCATTTATTTCTAATACATTCGCTCAGGTCTTGTGTAGTTTTTATTTATATTATCCAATTTTAAGTACTTTTAATGATTTCAAAATATAATTGCATATACCGAAAGTTATTTTGGCAAAGTCTCCAAAATGATAATTCGGTAAATCTCCCAATTTATTTAAATTGTTTCTTTATAAAACAAAGAGATTTTTACGTGGGGAATGTAGTGTAAATAGGAGAGATCGGGTACGAAATAGATTAGTGTATGATGAGTGTGAAATTGAAAAAAATGTTGTAGCAAAAGTTGCCCCGTGTTAAGAGTCAGTTAAGATGGTTCGGACATGTTGAGCGAATGTCTAATAAACATTTGGTTAAAAAAATGAATTTGAATAATTTTGATGGTATACGTTTGCGTGGACGTCCGATGAATAGTTGGAGTGGTATGATTGAGAGAGTGGCTTGTGTGAGCGAAAGTTTCCAAATAGTAGGAATAAAAGAGCATATATGAAAGGAATTATGAATGTGGATGAAGCGAAAGTCGCTTGTTTGGATAGGAATGTTTGAAGGCGACTGATTTCGGGATGATAAAAAGAGTTTGTGCCACACGCTTTTTCGGGTACATGGCGTGATTGTGTATGTATGTATATATGTATGTTTCCAAGTGATAAAAATAAAAAAGCAGTTACAAGACATATTATGAATACTAGAAGAAGCAAGAGTTATATATTTTTCAATTACCGTTATATGTCTCTGGACATGCCAAAATTAGCAATTTTGACAACACGTCCAGGAACTTTTGTTGTTAATAAACAATTTCTCGATGGATAAATGTATTGTCTTCCATGTATTCACATCCCTTTTCCACATCTATCAAAATTAATACCAAAACTTTTACTGCTAAAGTACTTGTTCTTTCCCGAAATAGCATCGACTAAGTTGAAAAAAACTTAAAAATTTATACATATAATTTTAGTAAATTACGAATACATTTAACAATTTTTTTTTAAATTTCAAATATCGACTTTAAACGATAATAAATATATATCATGTAAGTTAACAATTATTTTTAATTTATTTCAATTTCATTTTATTTTTTAAATTTAAATTGTACCTTATTATACTTGAAAATTATTAATGTCCGTCAATTATTTTAATTTTCAGAAAGACATATGCTAGATATTGATAAATATATTCTTGTAATAATAAATAAAAAAGTAACTGTAATACTCAAAAATAAATGTTAAGTTAACTAATGGAAGAATAAAAAATATCAATTTTTATTAGAGATAGTCTAAAATCGATCTATAAATTACATTAATTATTATTATTAAAAAATAATATTAAAATTTTATTCTTTTAAAATAAATTCATATTTTTTTGTTTATTTTTTTAATAATATAAGCTCGTATTTACAACCCCTTTTAAAAGCTTTATATTGTAAAAGCATTTCTTGATATTTCTTTAAAATTATGTAATTAGTTATATCTAACATTTTAAAATCAAACTAAAATTTAATAAAGTTCTTGAATATAATAATAATTAATTTTAAATACATAGCAACTAATACTTTTAGGTAAAAGAACTTCAAAAAAAGTTGTAAATACAGATAATAGATATTTTTCTTAACTTCGTAATTTTTGGATGATAATAATAATTTCTAAAATCTTTTAATGTGTAAACAACACCATTTGATTCATAATTTAAATTATATACGTTTGCGTGGACGTCCGATGAGTAGTTGGAGTGGTATGATTGAGTGTGGGTTGCGTGAGCGAAAGTTTCCAAGCAGTAGGAATAAAAGAGCATGTATGAGTGAGGAATTATGAATGTAGATGAAGCGAAAGTTGCTTGTTTGGATAGGAATGTTTGGAGGCAACTGATTTCGGAATGATGAAAAGAGTTTGTGCCACACCCTGTTGGGTACATGGCGTAATTGTGTATGTATGTATGTATCATGCTATCCGAAGTAACTCGTGATCGACATAATTGCAAATCCGAACCAGACAACATTTTTCTTATAGAACACTCGTTTCACCATGCTGATATTGATTATCTTTAATTCAATTTACAAAATAATATATTAAATTCTAATGTAAAAACAAGATTAGAATTTGAACATTATTACATAGATGCTAAGAAATAAAAATACAATTTTTATATTTTTTTACCATTTTCTGTATAAATTTCATTGAAATTGGTTAAATAAAGTGGTCATAATAAATTTTTTAAAATTTTAGTAATATTTTACTAAAATTGTATAATTTATGTAGATGCTAGGGTATTTTCTTTAAAAATTTGATTAAAATCAAATAAATAATGTTGTCATAATTAATTTTTAAAAATTTTAGTAATTATTTTCTTGGAACGTTAGCAACACTGTATTTTATTAAAATTACGTAACATGTATGGGTACTAGGGGAATCTTTTCTGATAATTTGATTAAAATCGGATAAATATTGTAGCAACAATAGATTTTTAAAAAATTAATAATTTTTCTCTCGAAAAGTTGGCATCACTGAAAAAAAAACAACACTACATAATTATTCTGGGCACTAGATAAATATATCTTGAAAATTTCATAAAAATCGGTTAAATCGTCTAGGATTAGTTGTGATCACAAAATTTTGACTAATGATAAGTTCGGATTCGTCTGATCTGGGGACTATATGAAGGATTTTTATACACAATTTTTTTTTTAATATTTTAGAGACACCATACCGATCACTAGACCACATTTTTCTTGCAATCAAAGTGGTGATAACATCAATTTACAATAAAAGCAAGTGAGGAATCAACATGTTTGACTGATACAAAAAGTTTATTTTTAGGATACGTATATTTCCGGGTGTATATAAAATATTGTATGTAATAGTTTTTAAATTTTTGATTACATACCACGTTTGTGGCGTGATTTTGAATCATATTTTACAATTTTATTTCCGATGTTAATGATGCAAATTATAAAGTCATAATTGCATAATCATGTAAGAATTCTGCAACTTATAGTACATTTGGGGTCAAAATAAATAAAAAATTCAAATACCATTTCAAAATTTTTTCAAATAAAGTAAATTAACCTAAAACGTTTTTCATTATTGTTTAATTTGACCAATACCAGAAATGATATCAATTATAGTTTTTAGATAAGCACAAAAAAGTCTCGTAATAATTTTCAGTAATTATTATTATTTTTTTTAATTATATCAAATTAAAATTAATAGCTATAGATATTTCACAATAAAATATTTTTAATTTCGAAACTATCATATATTTGTAATTATTATACATTTAAAATAATTATAAAATGCATATATTTTTAATCTTGTAATTATCATTATTATAATTCACAACAAAAAAAAAAACAACGTAAATTTCGCAGTATAAAAGAACAAAAATTTTCCCTATTGGCATATTCATCAGTATTCTATACCTGAAAAAGTACTGAAGCAACTGGAAAAAAATCATGAAGCAAGTTATAGTATCCGTTTTAGTTTTGGCTGTATTTCTTGTGGCTTTTGCACCAGGTAAGCATTTTTTGTATATATTTTAAATTATATTTATTATTTATAAGAAATCAATTTATACAAAATTATTTTTCTAGTATTAATATATCAATTAAATTGCTTAAAAAATATATATATAATACAAATATTGTTTATGTTACAACATATTTTTAAGGTTGATGTTTAAAGGCAAATTCAAAATGTCGTTTTAAACTATTTAATAAATTTATGTATATAGAATTTCTATGTTGAATGGTGATCGCGACTTTTGATTATAGTATTTTAACATTTAAAATTATATGTTGATAATTTTACGATCGAGAGTCACGGCCATGTTTTACCATCTTTTTTTATTACCTAATATTAAATTATCTGATAAAAACAGCTAACTCTCGTTTTTATTTGTATTATCTTTTTGATAGTTGTAATTAAAAGTTAAAATTTTAAATTTATTTTATTAAAAAATATATTCTAGACGCATCGTTTTCGAGAAAATCATTATCATTATCAAAATGAACGAAAAGAATTATGTAAAATTGCAAAAATTTATTTTTAATTTAGTTTGTAGTTTCCAAATTTTCTAGTTTTTATATTGTTTAAATTTTCAACACAATAGATCATATTGATAAATAAGAAGAAAAAGAAAATGATTTGATATAAATAATCGTAATTTTTCTTATTTATTTGTACTTATTTTATCATGTTTTAATTGCTAAAATAATTATTATTTCAATAATATTCCACCATATCAAAATACATGAAAAAGACTTATTTTCTGTAAAATAAGTGGAAAATTTGCAAATGACAAATAGTTGATAAAGTTATGTTTTGAAAAAATAGTAGTTATTCTCTGTTTGTTCACGACATTATCTAAGTAAATTCTATATTCAAAATTTGTATAAGTATTTTAAGCAACAGCAATATTTTACGGATGCGCATTAGAATTATATACATATATAGTAATAGTTGTTAAAAATTTGCAGAATCTGAAGCAAAAACTTGCAAGCAAATGGGTAAGGACTATGGAGGGTACAGACCACTTTTGGCATGCAATCTTCATTGCCAGCCCTTTCCATCCTATTGTGATGAGAAAACAGACGAATGCATCTGCGACGATGACAAAAAATAAATTTTATTTTCATTTTACAATATAATGTATATTGTAATTAAACCGAAATAAACAGATAAAAATATAATAATCCTTTTATTTATATATATATATATATATATATATATATATATATATCCTACAAAAATAAACCAATTACGCGACAAAAGAAATAAATAAAATTCTTTGAAAATTAGACATAGATCAACATATAAATGAAATTATATAGTAGTCACAAAGTATATTGATGAAAATTTTATGTTTTAACAACCGTCGTTCAAGTGATACGTGAATGCTATGTCTTTGATTTATTGTGTATTTGTAGCAAAAGTATTGAATAAAAGACGCACAGAATGTGCGTTTCTCACTCGTATAAATTGCAGCACTCGCCAAGGCTAGTGCTGCAAATTATCATATTCGTGAGAAATTAGTACCATTCTGTGTGTGTTGTACAATATAATATTCTAGAATTCACTAAGTTTACGAATATTATTCTCAAATATTTTATATTTATATAATAGTTTGTAAAATGGCTTTAGATTGTAATTCTGTATAAAATTTATTAATAATTGACGTTTCGATGTACTTTACATACATCATCATTAGAAAAATTATACAAATGACATTTATATTAAATAAACAGAACATGGAAATAAGTTTTTAGCTAACAAAATACAAAATTTATAAATTTTAAATTAAAGGTAGCCAAATTTTACCTACATCAGTGCCTTCACACTGATTGATGTTATCCGTCTTTTTATAACTTTTTATTGCTTCTCTTATCAATCTTATCAATATTGATGTGTCTTGCAATTATTACAATATTTTCGAATTTTACTAATGCATATTGTGCAATAGCAGATTTATTTGGATCGTTTTGATGTATTAACCTCTTATGTTCAATCTAGTGAAAACAATTCTGCCTGTCTATCCACCATAAACCTTAGAGCATGTGCTCGGTGTTCTATATATACCTGAATATTAAAGAGGATTAATATCTTTTACACTCCTCTTCAGCATGCGTTGCACTTTCATAGGTGGAAACTTTCTTGTTAAAATTCTGCTTATTTATCGGTAGCATTTTTTACAAAAGCCAAAAAAGCGTAAATTATATTTTCATTATTAAGCAATTTTTCAACAACTCTAGGTTTTCTTTCTTAATTACTGATATTTTGTTAACTAGTAACTTGTTTCTACTGTAAATTTTCATTTACATTTTTTTTTTTTGATCAAAGGTTGATTATTAATAAATAGTAATTCAGAACAAGAATTTAAAACCGTTTTATTTTGATACATATAATGTATATATAAGTAAAAAGAAAGAGCAAGTAACAAGAAGAAAAATAAGAATACGGAAAAAAGCACTCGTTTCGCTAACAATCTGTGGCTTATCTAATATTTCAAAATATTTTATTCGTTACTTGCGTCAGCAAAAGCTGCCTGCTGTGCGTCTTAAGTTCTTGAACTCTTCTCGGCTTCTCTAAGCTAGAAAATCAGCCAACTGTAGAACATATATTTATGTAGTACAAAAAAAATTCAGACAAAAGCAGGATCGTATTTAAACAATTTTGTCATATTTAAATTCAATTCTATATTAAAAATGCATAATATGATGAGGAGTTATGAATGTGAATGAAGCGAAAGTGACTTGTCTGGATAAGAATGTTTGGAGTAAACTAATTTCGGGATAATGGAAAGCGTTTATTCCACACCCTTTTGGATATATGACGTGATTGTGTGTGTATGTTAAATAGCGTCGTGTTGTATTTACGTATACGTTAATTTAATGAAAGTGGCTATTTATACATACGGTATGTATACGCAATTAGCTATTTATACATACAGTATTTTTACGCAATTGGCTATTTAAAGTAGGTTAGGTTAGTAGGTTGGTTTAGGTTTTTTTTTTAGTATGTATAAATAGCCAATTGCTTATACATATACATACCGTATGTACAAATAGCCTCATCCTAATTTAATATCTACAAATGTAACAAGATACCATACGGAATTGGAACATATATTAACTCACTATTATTAAAGAATATTAGAATTTGTAAACAAACTAACAGAGTAATATAAATTATATATATATATATTAAAATTAAACGGTTTTTTGTTTTAGTTCTGTATTAAAATATACACAACGTACATTTTTATGAGGAAAAAAAAGAATCAAATGATATTTACGGTAAATATATAGAATATAGTTATTACTAGGTAACGTAATAAATAACTAAATCATAAAATTTATAAATTTTTAATTGCATATATTTGATATCTTTAAATTTTACATTATGATGCAAAATTCGAAAGTACTGTAATAATTGCTAGACTAATCAATATTAACAACAGATTGATAAGAGAAGCAATAGAAAATTATAAAGAAAAAGATAATATAATCAGTGCGAACAGACAATGATTTAAATAAAATTTAGCTTCCATTAATGAAACATTTATAAAAAATTTATGATCTACATACTCGTATTTTGTTACATAGTAATTTGTTCTCACGTTCTATTTATTTATTATAAATATCATTTGTACCTTTTTTCCTAATGAGGATACGTTAACTACATTGATTAATAATAAATATTAATACAGAACTCAAGCTTAAGATAATTTATTTTAATAGAGTGAGCTTTGAAAGATTTTTTATTATGTTAAATATATATATTTATATATATATATATATATATATATATATATATATATATAATTGAAGCAAAATCAGCTCAATTAGTTTTGCAGGTTACTAAGCAAAAAAATTTACTTTGTTTCAAGAAAAAATAAAAAAATAAAAGTATTAAATTGATTTTAAGTTAGCCCAATTCTGTCTAATTTAAATAACAACAGTCATATTTTAAATTTAAATTTTGGCATCTATTTGAAGATATCCTTTTTTTTCTTCTTTTTTCCAGTATTTGTAGAATGTTTTTAATGGGGTCAGCTAGAATTCAGAAAACGGTCAGACCTCTTCTGTTTTAAAATGCAAAATTTTTTATGATTTGGGCACAAAGTTCACTATCAGCATATTTCATTTCCAGGCTACATCGAATTTTTTTTTTTATAATTTCTACTTTATTCATACGAGTATTATATATATATATATATATATATATATATATATATATATATATATATATATATATATATATATATATAGATATATATATATATATATATAATCAAACTAAACAAAACAAAACAGGAAAAAAAAACAGCTAAGCCTGAAAATTAAAAATTTCGTTCGGTAGAAAATATCTAATATTATGTTAGCGCACATTAGACTGTAGGTAAGTGTACAATAAATTAATAGATTTTATTGCGGAAATGTTGTATGAGAGCTATTTTCATAATTTTCATATAATTTTGACATTTTTAACAAGACAAAATCAATTTTTTTTAATTGGCTTCACGTTGTGATTCTGCATTAATATTTATTAATAATCAATGTACGTCTTCAGCAGAAAAATATATAGAAATGATATTTACAGTAAATAAACAGAACATAGATACAAGTTACTAGGTAATAAAATAAGTAACTACATCATAAAATTTATAAATTTATAATTAAAGAAAACCAAATTTTATTTAAATCCGTGAGCCCGCACACTGATTAATGTACCTTTATAAATTTTAATTGCTTCTTTTATTAATCTGCTGTTGATATTGTTAGGTCTTGTAATTATTACAGTATCTTCGAAGCTTACATCATGAAGATTTTCTAACGTATGTTGTGCAGTAGCAGATTTATCTAGATAGTTTAGACATATGGATATTTTATGTTCCGTAAATGCGGTAAGGTGTATTTTGGCCAGACAGGTAGAACTGTTTCTACTAGATTGACAGAACGAAATAGGCTCACTTGCGTACGTGTCAGATGCGTACAAACATTATTTAGTATTACTTGCGTACGAATAAGGGTCGGCTCAAGAACAGGTAGTGAAGGTACTTAGGCTGAGTGTCAGATGCGTACAGCGATTTTACAAATAATCAAGTTAGTACCTATTCAATTTTAATATTGACCAAGTTTATATTTAGTGGTTTAAATGGTCTCCCAAGATTAAAAGGTAACCTTACCTAACCTAGCCAATCATTTGCGCCAGTCGTCATTTGCGCCGATGAGATAAGCGCCTATATTGAATAATAACATAACTAAACCTTAAACCTTAACCTAACCTACCCTAAGCCAACAGTAGCGCTGATGATAAGGTTTCGTGGAGCAAATGATATACCACTATTGACGCAAATGACAACTCGACATTTCCCAAACCTCTGTACGCATCTGACACTCGGCCTAAGTACCTTCACTACCTGGGCTTGAGCCGAATCTTATTTGTTAGCAAGTGATACTAAATAATGTTTGTACGCATTTGACACGTACGCAAGTGACACGACACCGATAGAACAACATGGAACAAACAGTTTTATTTTCTACGATTTCATTACTATATAAATATTTGTTGAAAATCACTTTTTTTGACGTTTATATATATATATATATATATATATATATATATATATATATATATATATATATATATATATTTTCCACTTTAAAACTATAACCTAAATTAATTTAGCATGCTTTCTAACGGTAATTTTTTAATTTCTTTTTTTTAATTAAAAAAAAATTTAGATTATTCTCTTTGTTATTCTCATAAAGAATTCTACATATATCACCGAACTTTATATATAGTATGCATGAATTTTATACACAAATAAAATTTAATCCAGGACAGTGATAAAACTTAATCACCTAGAAAATAACTTCCAATCCAGCAAGCCGTCTAGATGCAGGAATAATATAGATAAATCTAGATACTGCACTTCATATGTGACTCAACTATCTTCCATTATCTTTACATTGCGCGTCATACCTTTCCTTTATCCACGTAATTTAACAAACAAAATCCAGGCATATCAATTTCCTGCAACACCAATCCTGCAATCCTGCTAGCAGGATTTGAAAAACCTATCAGCGCCGTTTATCGAAATTGACGCTACCGGAGATCAGTTATCTAATGCTGACTTTGCACAAAGCATTTTTCTATACAAAAAAAATTATAGTTTTCTGGAGAAACTAAATTTTTTATATTATATGATACAATATTAGTTTTATATAGAAATCTGAACAGAATCTTTTATGCACGCGTATGCTCAGATTGACCGTACATACATACAAAATCACGCCATGTACCCAAAAGGGTGTGGCACAAATTGATTTTACTATCCCGAAATCAGGTTCCTCCAAACATTCCTATTTAGACAAGGAACTTTAGTTTCATCCACATTCATAATTTCTCTCATAATCTATTCCGACTAATTGAAAACTTTCGGTAAATTTTATGTTGGACAGACAGGTAAAACTATTTTTATTAGATTGACAGAACATAAAATGTTAATATAATATGTATATTTTATTGTATATGTATGTATTGTATATTGAAACGAGGCAAATATCTGTACCTAATTTTTTAATTTTTTATGTTATTAATTTATCTTACTATTAATATTTTTTAAGAATGTGTTTCGATAATAATTATGTCAACTGTACTTGTTTACGTATTTTAAAAACCACATCTGGGACGCTGAACTTTACTTATATTTTAAAAACCACATCTGGTATTAGTTTTATTGTGTTGTTTTGCTTATTGAGAAATACATTTGTTTAAGGGTCATTTATGGTTTTGTTATGTTTAGGTATAAACACGTGCGTACATGAAAGGTTGACCCAATTCTTTTATTGTTTGGGGTACTTTATTTTGAAAACAATTTTGTTTTTAAGAATTTGTTTTTCTGATTATGGGCACTTCCTACTATTTCCTATCCTAGCCAATGCAAAGCGATTATTTGTAAGATAGGTTTCAAAAGTTAATATTATTGGGTGTAGAAAATTATGATGTCATTTTTAGCCAGTAATCTTCAACAAGGATGTTAGAAGTGTAATTTGATTGGTAAAATATTATATCTTGTTATTATGTCCTACTCTTACTAATGGTTTTGTATATGCGAACTTTGTTGCAAGTCAACGTGGACTAGGAGTATATGAGGGCTGACCGATCTCAGGGAGAGGGATTCTGGTCTTGAATCAGAATCAGGGAAGCTTGGCCCATGGTATAGTTCATTATACTAGGTAACCTTGTCATCTCTCAGAAAACATAGTATACTTGTACAAAAGTTTCACGAAGATAACTCAAACCATGACCAGAGCGTACCCAGTCAGCGGGCAATCGTCGCCGTCAGTAACCGATACGCCAGCACTTTACGCGCCGGGCCAGCGTTGCAACGCCGGGCGACTCGCGTCTGGTTGGGGGTAGCCAGAAGCCGCGAGAGACACCGATTCGACCATGATTTCACTAGACGATCACGCAACAATTACGTAATGTATTCACACTCCCATATTTCCAAATACACTTACACTTACACGTATAAAATGACATATTATTTGGCAAATAACTAATAATTATTGTACATTGGTTTTGGTACCTCGTCGGATTAAAATATAGAATTTTTCGGGCATTTAGATGCGAGTACTTTATACATACTTCTCACATGATTACTAATACACGAGCTCTTGGTCGGCAGTGATCCGTACCCTCATGAGTGACAGCATATCTCTTTGAGTATGTGTCCGACCCGTTCTTTTGAATTGTGGTCACCCACAGAATACACTACACCTTCCGAAGTATAATAAAGGATTCTTTGAGTTACGTTGTTATTAGAGTTTTTATATCGAATTTATTATTTGCGCACAAGATGCACTGACGAGCCGCCACTAACAATTTATTCAAAATCTTTTAATGAAATTGTAAACAAAATACAGACAAACACTAAAAATATTGAAATATTTAAATATTTATATAATTTTACAAATTTCTCATGCACAATAAATCGACATAGTTAAACTAAATGTGACTTTTATTTCAAATCATTTTATGTACTCTCCTGTTTGCAGTTCGGCGACTTTTAAAGTTCACTGGGGTTACTTAAATTTTTGTTATTCATTTACATAACGTAGTTGGGTCCTAAAATCACGGAATAATTAAAGTTTTTTAAATTTAAATGGTTAATTGTCGTTTAATTAATTTGATATTTAATTCTAAATTTCGCCGCGTTACAATTGGCACCGGAGACCAGGATTGAAAGTTTTTTGAAGCCCGAATGCAAACACTGTTGAGTACTAAAGAATGATTTGAAATTTTATTAGGAAATAATTTTATTATTTATAAACTGTTTATTTGTAGACACACGGCCACGTTCGGGTCCAGTAGTTTGAATATATGGGGGCGTAGAACGAACAAACTAATACAACACTAATATTAATTTATATTTTGTTTATTTGACAGACAGGCCAATAGATCAACAAATGTTATAATTTATGTGATTTATTTAGAAAAAATTACAGAGATAGGTTCCAACGTACTGGGGGCGTGGATATTTATTTTAATTTAAGAAAAATACGTATTTAATTTTGACTTTAATATTACAGAGATAGTAATATTTATTTTGTGTGTATAAGGAATGAATTTCACTTTCATTTTCAATGGTATGTTGCTATAGAATTTTGTTTCATAGGTCATAGCCCCCATCTACCCTACTGCGGTTTATTATTTTATGGTTCTTTGCAACTTACAAAAGACAACGCATAGTATAAACCAGGGGATACCAAACTCAAATTACATTTTAACTGAAAATTCTCTGAATTTTACTAGTTTTACTGAATTTTATAATTAATTATATCAAAAAATTTACAATAATGTGTGTATGTGCGTATTATATAGATTTGGTTATATTAGTTACTATTAGGTATTGATAGAAATTTGTAGGAAATTGCAAAAAAAAATAGGCATATATTTTAATGTTATGTAGGTTAATCATGCTAGAATTAAATATTTGTAATGGTTTTGCGTATACTAAGTTTAGTGACTGGAGAACGATGACAGAAAGTTATTTTAATTAAATTTTGTTGTTTTTTGTTTTAATTATTGTTCAAATATGGTTACGTGCCACCAATTTGCGACCACTGGCACCGACAATGGTCAGAGGGTTATGATAGCAAGCACGTAAAAATTAATATTTTTTTCAGATATTTAAACTTGACACATATTGTTGGTAGAAATCGAAAGTGTATTACATGTACTTTATTTATGACATTTTGCTCTGTTTAGGAATTTGATTACCGATGGTTTGGATTTGTTTGTTTATGTGAATAGTATAAAATATAAAATGTTTAAATTAAGAATATTTCTTGTATTTTAATATTGATTATGACTTTATATAAGTTATATCAGAAAACAAAAGGTATCTGCATTTAATATGTGATAGGTAGGCTAGATCTTAAGTTATAAAAGTTTTTTTTTTATGGTTAACATTCTATCGTTAGTTGTTAAGATTTTGGCTATTAATACTTTCGTCTTGTGTGTATTTCGTTTAAATAATGTAAGAGTTATTTTAGTTAGACTAATTGTAAGGGTATTTATGGTATGATATAAAAGAAAAAATTTTGATAAATTTTAAAGTTTAATATTTGACAGGCAGGCTAGATTATAAGATATAAAGGGTTTTGTGTTCTTATGTTTGACATTCTATTATTAGTTATTAAGAATTTGGTTGTTATTTTCGCCGGTGGTTATTTTATTTAAATATTATAAGAGATATTCTATTTCCGACAAAGAATATAAGAGGAAAAATTTGCTAAATGTGATAGGTAGGCTTTGGGCTATGTTTAATAATATAAAGTTTGAAAAATTTGTGTCTAATGAGTTGTGTTTAATTGTGATATAATTTCAATAATGCGTCTAGTACATATGTGGTTTAGAATTAAGAATACTAATTGTACTTTATAATTTTTTCCATCTCTATTTTTCAGCTATTTATTTGATTTTCTTTTCCAGTTAGATTTGTTATTAACATTCAATTTCATTTCAGTGAATAACAAAGGGGGCGAATGAAACGAGGCAAATATCTGTACCTAATTTTTTAATTTTTTATGTTATTAATTTATCTTACTATTAATATTTTTTAAGAATGTGTTTCGATAATAATTATGTCAACTGTACTTGTTTACGTATTTTAAAAACCACATCTGGGACGCTGAACTTTACTTATATTTTAAAAACCACATCTGGTATTAGTTTTATTGTGTTGTTTTGCTTATTGAGAAATACATTTGTTTAAGGGTCATTTATGGTTTTGTTATGTTTAGGTATAAACACGTGCGTACATGAAAGGTTGACCCAATTCTTTTATTGTTTGGGGTACTTTATTTTGAAAACAATTTTGTTTTTAAGAATTTGTTTTTCTGATTATGGGCACTTCCTACTATTTCCTATCCTAGCCAATGCAAAGCGATTATTTGTAAGATAGGTTTCAAAAGTTAATATTATTGGGTGTAGAAAATTATGATGTCATTTTTAGCCAGTAATCTTCAACAAGGATGTTAGAAGTGTAATTTGATTGGTAAAATATTATATCTTGTTATTATGTCCTACTCTTACTAATGGTTTTGTATATGCGAACTTTGTTGCAAGTCAACGTGGACTAGGAGTATATGAGGGCTGACCGATCTCAGGGAGAGGGATTCTGGTCTTGAATCAGAATCAGGGAAGCTTGGCCCATGGTATAGTTCATTATACTAGGTAACCTTGTCATCTCTCAGAAAACATAGTATACTTGTACAAAAGTTTCACGAAGATAACTCAAACCATGACCAGAGCGTACCCAGTCAGCGGGCAATCGTCGCCGTCAGTAACCGATACGCCAGCACTTTACGCGCCGGGCCAGCGTTGCAACGCCGGGCGACTCGCGTCTGGTTGGGGGTAGCCAGAAGCCGCGAGAGACACCGATTCGACCATGATTTCACTAGACGATCACGCAACAATTACGTAATGTATTCACACTCCCATATTTCCAAATACACTTACACTTACACGTATAAAATGACATATTATTTGGCAAATAACTAATAATTATTGTACATTGGTTTTGGTACCTCGTCGGATTAAAATATAGAATTTTTCGGGCATTTAGATGCGAGTACTTTATACATACTTCTCACATGATTACTAATACACGAGCTCTTGGTCGGCAGTGATCCGTACCCTCATGAGTGACAGCATATCTCTTTGAGTATGTGTCCGACCCGTTCTTTTGAATTGTGGTCACCCACAGAATACACTACACCTTCCGAAGTATAATAAAGGATTCTTTGAGTTACGTTGTTATTAGAGTTTTTATATCGAATTTATTATTTGCGCACAAGATGCACTGACGAGCCGCCACTAACAATTTATTCAAAATCTTTTAATGAAATTGTAAACAAAATACAGACAAACACTAAAAATATTGAAATATTTAAATATTTATATAATTTTACAAATTTCTCATGCACAATAAATCGACATAGTTAAACTAAATGTGACTTTTATTTCAAATCATTTTATGTACTCTCCTGTTTGCAGTTCGGCGACTTTTAAAGTTCACTGGGGTTACTTAAATTTTTGTTATTCATTTACATAACGTAGTTGGGTCCTAAAATCACGGAATAATTAAAGTTTTTTAAATTTAAATGGTTAATTGTCGTTTAATTAATTTGATATTTAATTCTAAATTTCGCCGCGTTACAATATGTATGTATATTATTTCTTATAAAATGTTAAGTTTAAAATATCCAGATAAACCTGCTATTGCACAACATGCGTTAGAATATTTTCATGATATAAAATTTGAAAATATTGTAATAATTACAAGACCCATTAACATTAGGATGAAGCTATTTATACATACGGTATGTATACGCAATTAGCTATATATATACATACTAAAACAACCTAAACCAACCTACTAACATAACCTACCGTAAATAGCCAATTGCGTAAAAATACTGTATGTATAAATAGCCAATTGCGTATACATACCGTATGTGTAAATAACCACTTTCTTAATATTAAGAGCAGATTGATAAGTGAAGCAATAGAAATTTATAAAAAAAAGATAACATCAATTACTGCGAAAGCACAGATTTAAATAAAATTTGGCTTTCTTTAATTAAAAATTTATAAATTTGATAATCTAGTTGCTTATTTTGATACCTAGTAACTTATTTCTATGTTTTGTATATTTATTGTAAATGTCATTTATATCTTTTTTTCTGATGAAAACAAACATTGGCTTACATAGATTATTAATAAATATTAATACACAACTACAACCCAAAGCCGTTTTATTTTAATTTACAGATTAAATATAAATAAGTTATCAAGATATAAAATAACATTGCGCATGCGTTTGTATATTTTATTTCATATCGTGTAAAACGTATACTTTCTTTATATAATTTATCATAGAAAATTTTATAGATTTTTTATAAAAAAAATGTATCGTGTAAATTCAGATTAAAAAAAAAACGACAATAAAAAATAATTAACAGGAATTGTTTATAAATTGTTTTTCTCCTCCCATCTTAGGATGCTCCAGGATGCCGTCGCAATCAAGATAGCTGTGCATATCTTGGTGTTAGAGACGTTAACCCACATTAATCATGATACAGACGGCTGTTTCTGACACTCGTGAAATTTTCCTGATAACATTTTTTCTGCTTCTGCTACAGTATCTGATTATTTACGCGTTTGGCAAGTTGCGTATATAGCAACTGATTTATCGTTTGTTTTTGTTTTGATTCGAAGTGCCTGTTTCCATTTAATTAATTAAAATAAAGTTAGAATATTGTTATAGAATACTAATGTAGAATATTAGAATTTTAATTAAGTTCAGAAAGGTTTTTTACTATTTTAAATTCCAACTTATTGAATGTTATAAAAATAATTATTACTAGTTATTAATATGAAAAGTTCAAAATTTGTGTTGCATATCAGGAGAATATATACATATATATATATATATATATATATATATATATATATATATATATATATATATATATATATATATATATTTAGCCGTAGAATCCGAATCTGCAATAAAAAATAGGGGTTCCTATTTAAGATTTCAAAGTTGACTTTTTTCCCGCCCCCTTGGGGGCCTGGTGAGCCCATTTTGTCAAAATCCGATGTCCTCCTCAAAACCATAAAGATTTTGATTCGGCACACTTTTTGTTACATTGCATTGTTTCCGAGATATTCAAGAAAATAATGTAAAATGAGACACCTAGTATATACAGAGTGGCCCAATTTCAGTATGAAAGGGGCCAAATTTGCAACGTATTTTCTTTGGAAAAATAGCTGCTCGTTTGGCGTGATACGGATCGGGCGCCAAACGGTGTTTCCGGGTAACTCGTGGTGTAGGGTTCAGGGTGAAAGTAGACACATAATTTGCTAAACTCTGGATTTATTAAAGTAGTACTATAGAAGCAGCATCAATAAATACAACTAATATTATGTGCAAAGCGTTAGCATGTGTTTCGTGCGCAAAGCAGTGTAGGATGTTAACAGTTAATTTACGTGCAGCAGTAGGAAACCAGTGGGGTCTGTGATTAGCTATACCGGAAGTTCGGATAATGCATAAATCGAGTTGTCTGTCAATAACACACGACGTAGAATCCGCGAAATCGTAATAAACGGTCAACGAGAATACCGCGGACCCGACTTCGTACCAGGTTATTACAAACAATCGCAAACGGACAGCGAAGATCGCCGGATCCTGACTGCGCACCAGGATATACTAACTAAACTTAAACGGTTCGTGAAGATCACCGGATCCTGACTTCGCACCAGGATATGCTAAACAAACTTAAACGGATCGTGAAGATCACCGGATGCTGACTTCGCACCAGGATATGCTAAACAAACTTAAACGGTTCGCGAAGATCACCGGATCCTGACTTCGCACCAGGATATGCTAAACAAACTTAAACGGTTCGCGAAGATCACCGGATCCTGACTTCGCACCAGGATATGCTAAACAAACTTAAACGGTTCGCGAAAATCACCGGATCCTGACTCCGCACCAGGATATGCTAAACAAACTTAAACGGTTCGCGAAGGTCACCGGATCCTGACTTCGCACCAGGATATGCTAAACAAACTTAAACGGTTCGCGAAGGTCACCGGATCCTGACTTCGCACCAGGATATGCTAAACAAACTTAAACGGATCGCGAAGATTAAACCAAATAATCGCGAACGGAGTGACAGTACAACAACTCGGTTATATTATATTAATTATTATATTATTATTATATTAATAAAAAATATTATAAATGAATAAAAAAATAAAATAAAATTAAAACTATAAACTAATTTACACATTAGAAAATATAATTAATTTTGTTAATTTAAATCTCACGGACGATCGGTTGCCAATGTTTATTTGAGTTTGTTGGGCAGAATAAAATCTACCTCTAATATTTATGTATGTTTCCGCAATTTTTTTAATTAATTGATTTTCATGAAATTCTTCTAATATTGATTCAATACGGAGATATGATGGTGAATAATTTTCAATTTTATTATTAAAACAGTGACAAGTAGCATACGTTAATTTTAATCTAAAATTTGTATCTGTTTTATCATCTTTTTTAAATAACTTTTCAGTGATCATTATTAATATCTACTTCTACTATTAAATCTAAACAATGCGGACAAGTTAAAATATTAATTAATTTATGTACATTATATTTTTCGAAGTATTCGGGACGATTTGCAAAATGATAATGAGATACGCATAGAAAACTATTTGAGAATCATTGCTCATTATGTTATGTTATGTTTGCGCATGCGCAACTAGAGAGAGCAAATTTCACTAGAAAAGGATAATATAATGTAATATAGGACATTTGAACAAATAAATGTTCGTATTGTCTTGTGAAATTTAATATAATAACACTCAAAAATATTGAGATTTTATATTTTTTATCCCTAAATATTTCACAAAGATAATCAGTCATTGAATCGGCTGTTAGGCTATGCATAGCCTTTTACCCTTTGTAAGAAGCATTTTTGGTAGAAAATTTAATTTTAATCATGAATAATTTTATGCAACACTGTCAATTATGTATAAGTGATAAAAATGTATTGTTTACTATACTTAATCTGGATTCAGATGGAAAACGTTTCGTAGATAAATTGGAAGCAATTGTGCCAAAAATTGTAAGAATGAAATAATTTGTTTTGATTGTAATATACATTATTATTTCTGAATCTTTTACTTTTTTTTAGGTAGATTTCATGATCGAATTACCGAATGGTATTTGTACAATTTGCGCTGTTCAGTTGAATGATGCTTATAAATTTATAAAACAATGTATCGATTCTCAAATAATATTAAAACAACATTTAACTGAAAAACTTTGTCGACTATGTGCTGGTGGTGATAATATAACATTTAGTTTTTAGTTTAACTACAATGGATACAGATAATGTATTGTTATCATACAAATTGGAAACCATTGCATCGAAAATTGTAAGTAAAATACTGACAAGTGAATTTGTAAAAGTTGCTGCGATTTTAGTATGAACTAGCATAATGACCGTGCTTATCATCTCTATGGGATTCACTACTTTAAATCCATTCTAACTTAATTGCTGTTTCTGGTCAATTTTTATCGTTTACAGCGTTCGTCTGCGACTTACACTGCATTGCCTCACAGTACAATCTTTCTTGAAAAACGACCGAACTGTTAATAAAACTTCAATCAAAATCTGTTCAGTCAATTAAGTTTTTCCGTTCATATCGTTTATATTGCGGTAGTATTACGCAGCTCTGTGCTAAAGTTGAATTCAATTTCAATTTGTGTCTCTGTGTTGTTGTTTTCAGGGTGGCAAAAATTTCGATTAGCATTTTTAATTGTGCGCATTTTATTTTTAACCATTTGTTACCCCATAGCTAACAGCTAAGTAACGCACCCGGAATATAGTGGAATTTAGATCACTGAAATACATCAAATATTAATTAAATATCATAGAGACTAGGTGTTATTAGTAGAAACAGTTTTTATGAAGCTCCTTTTAAACCGTAGGTTATATTATATGTAATATATAATTTTAATTTGTATTTTTAGCTGGAATGTACTGAGACGTTATCGGATTGTATTTGCTCAATTTGTTCTGTTCGATTAAATGAAACGTATAAATTTGTAGAAAAATGTCTTAAATCGCATGCAATTTTAAAGCAACAATCGAAAAATAGTGATGTTATAAAAAAAGAAATTAAAAATGAAATTGAAATTAAACAAGAGAATACTGATGATGAATACATTAAACTAGATTCGGAAACTGATATAA
The DNA here is from genome assembly GCA_963966155.1 of Clivina fossor. Taxonomy (NCBI): domain Eukaryota; kingdom Metazoa; phylum Arthropoda; class Insecta; order Coleoptera; family Carabidae; genus Clivina; species Clivina fossor. Next base: position 8,295,814 of record OZ014555.1, on the reverse strand, counting down.
ACATTAAAGTTGAAGAACGATTAGAATCAGAAAATAATACAAATGTTGATGTTGTTTGTATAAAAGAAGAAGCTATTAATGAAGTAGATTTGAAAAATGATATAAATATTAAATTTGAAGAAAGTTTGAAATCAGAATCTTTAGATTTACATTCAGAATTAATAATTAAGGAAGAATATTCGGATTTTGAGAATGAAACCGATATGAAACGTTGTGAAGATTCGAAGAAAAATGATGAATCTGTAATGAAAAAAAAATCTTATAAATGTACATTATGTGAGAAAAATTTTGCTACAATTTATAAATTAAATCAGCATATCCGTTCTCATACAAATGAGAGACTTTATAAATGTGAAATATGTGAGAAAACTTTCATTCAAAGTGGAAATTTAAAAATGCATAAACGTATACATACAAATGAGAGGCATTATAAATGCGAAATGTGTGAGAGAAGTTTTACTCAAAGTGAACATTTAAAAATGCATAATCGTATACATACAAATGAGAGAGATTATAAATGCGAAATATGTGAGAAAACTTTTATTAGGAATGAAAATTTAAAGAGGCATATCCGTTCTCATACAAAGGAGAGACCTTATAAATGTATAATGTGTGAGAAAGCTTTTATTAGGAGTGACCATTTACAGAAGCATATCCGCTTTCATGCAAAGGAGAAACCTGATGAATGCGAAATAAAAAACTTTTACTCAAAGTAGAAATTAAAAAAAAACATATTCGTATTCATAGTGTAACGATTTTTTGAGTTCTCTTTTTATTAATAATTAATTTTAAATATTGTTAGGCCTCATTGTGTCTGCTCTTTCGCTAGAGAAATTAGTGTTATGTTTTAGAAATTAGTTTTATGTTACTGGAATTTAGTTTCATTAGCAAATTGTGTTTCATTGCAGCCAAAGTCTGACCTGGCCAAGGTTTCTTAACTAAAATTTACTTATGTTTTAAGAATGGCCAATCAGATTTCAGAAACAATGAGACAGCGATGTATATATATTTTTATGAAAGAAACGTCAAATTTATAACATGTAAATGAGCAGTTTGGAAAATAAAATTAATATTATTTTGAAAAGGCGTATTTAATATACATTTTAGACAAATCAGAAGAAAAATTAACGAAAACAAAGAAGTTGGCGAATTTATCCAATAAACTTGTAAAATTATATTTATGACTATACTATTCTAAATGTTCTATTTCGCATTCGTATTTTTCGAATGATTGTACAGGTTTATTTTGTATGATTACAAATTCTGACGTATTTAACACAACAAAACAACTTAAACTGTAAAAAAAACTGTACTGAAGATATCCAAAAACTGTTTGGAATGTAAACAACGTAAAACAGTAAAGACCAAAATAATTTTAAATAGCATTTAAATTTTTATCAGTGCGCAGCCGTAACTGAGAATTCATCAAGACAAACAGGCAATGGTCAAGTTTTGCGCTGTGTTAAATCGTGAACTAAAACTGAATGAGGTTTTCTTTTAAATATAATTTGTCAGTATTTTTTTTTTACATGATTATTGTGTCTTAAACAAAAGCAGAAGCACAAGAATTTGATCAATCCAAAAACACTTGACGCATTTTTAGTTTTTACACCAAGTGTTTGGATTAATCAAAACTCCTTGTTCTTGTGCGTAAAACTAAAATGGTAGTTTGAATGAGAATTTCTGTACAATAATGTTTTGTAATTATTACAAAAATAAACATATATTTGAAAATTTATAACACAACATGAAATGACAATAAACTTTACTTATGCGTTCCTAATACAAATTGAAATTTTCAGTCTTTATTGTGATAATAAGATAACATTTTGTCAATATGATAATATAAAGATGGCAGCATTTGCCCAAATCAATTTTATATAATTTTTAATTTATATTAATTTTATTATTATTAAATATGTAAAATATATTAAGTGTTATTTATAATAATATTCAAATTAATAAATAAATCAATATTATTATGTAATATCTATTGATAAGTTGTTTTAACTTTATTTATGGATAAAATATTTTTCTTCAATTGTATTTTAATATTAATATTGCGTTACCGTATTGCCTATGTAGAAAGAGGTCATTATGTTTACTGGTACAATAATGACATTATTGTACTGTAGTTGTTTATTATATACACCACTGATGGCAGTACTGAACATAACTGCATCAAATTGTAGACTAGGTATAGAGGGGAGACAGCTTATGCCTGTCGAAAGATCTATAGCTATAGTTTGCCTCAATCAGCTGATTTTTGGGCATCGACCAGCTAAGTAATGTTCCTTTATAGGAAATTGTGTGCAATTTCTGTATTACACGAGCAATTTTCTTGTGCAATTTTGTTGCGCAAGAAAATCCCACAGAAAGTTGCGTCGTATAAAACGTGCATAAGAAATTCATATTAAGACCCTTGTCGCATATATTTCGTCACCTGATGATGGCCTAACAAGCCGAAATGTACATTGTATAAGTTAAATAAATATATTTTGAAACAAAAAACCAAGAGTCGTGTGTTTATTTTTATTTTTTGAATCTATTCCACTTTTAGATTTTTATTATTATTATTATTATTACTTTGACTTTATAATTGCCAGTATGATAAAAACAAACATTTTTTAATTATGTTTCAATTTTTTTTCCTTTCTTTTTTACTCCATATGTATTGCAATAAGCACGTTCAGTGGCAAATGGATCGGCGGTACACCATTTTTTAGTGGGCCGGTTGCAGCAAAGGCTGCGGGGTGGTTTATTTATATGTATTTTGGATTATCAATTTTTTTAAAGCATTAATAATTTTTTCTCGAAAGTTGGCAAGTTAGCAAAATTATATAATTTATGTTGGCACTACACTAGGGGAATCTTTTGTGAAAATTTTATTAAAATCGGATAAATACTGTAGCCTTTATAAATTTGTAAACTTTTAAAATAAAACGGCTTTAGATTTAAGTACAATGATACAAATAATATTCACAGTAAATAACAGAACATAGACAGAAGTTAACAAATAAGTAACTAGATCATTAAAATTATAGATTTTTAAAACTTTCATCTAGTTCTAGTCAAACGTATTTTATTGTGTTTCTTCTAGAATCTAGAGCAAATATTTTCTATAACGCACCAATCAACATAATGTTCAGAAATTTGAATAATTGTTTATCTGATTTTCATATTTTTCATGAAAATTTACATTCACTAATTATTAGTTTAAATTAGGCAGTCCAGAACACGTGATCATACGTCATACAATATGGTTGCCTGATGAACATATTCAAATATTGACATATAGTATAACACAAATTTTTTGCGAATTATTTCAAATATATTACTTGGTTTTTGGTTTAATTTATGAAAAGTAGTAGTAATAAAAAATTAAATGATATGTAAAAATTTAAATGCATAAAATAAAAATTAAACTTACTTTCTGGAAAATATATTCATATTTTTTAATAAAACTACAATATACACGAAATTAAGTAAAATGCATACAACTGTTATATAAACATATACCAATGTTGCCATCAGGCAACCATATTGAATTATGGTCTGACGACATTCTGGACTGCCTAATAATTAAGTTGGTCATAATAATATATTTGTATACGTATTATAGCCGGTCGGCATAGCCGAGCGGACCCGCTCGTACCTGTGCGGGCCCGGGTTCGAATCCCGCTTGGGGCATGGATGTTTGTAACGTCTTTGTATCGTCCAAATACACTTTATCTATAAAGCGTCTACTGGATTGATAGTCTTTGCTACCGAGTCCATTTGTGTAAAAATAAAAAAATATTATTATAAACTGATTTGTCATATACAGAGTGTCCAAGATAACTCTGTGTGCATGGGGATCTCCGGAACTGTTAAAGGTACGATCTCGGTTAAATTAGATAAAAGTTGCCTCATTAGTAGGCGGGTTTAGTCATCTTTTGTTTTTTCCAAAAAATTCTTCAGGTTACTATATATTTACAAAAGTGCAAATTTTGCTGTTTTATATTTTCGCTTATAACTCTCGCATGCAAAACGATACATTATTTTGGTTTGCACTTTCTTAAGACACTTTTTACACAGAATTTCCAGAAGTAACCAGAATTTTTGTGCCATGTACCGTTTTCGAGATTTATGATGCAATTTTAATTTTTCTTATGTAACTATTATTTCAATGTGTGTCACTAAAAATATATTTTTTCTCTCTTTCCAATGTTCCATGTTTACCTATTCACTGATTTGTCAACAGTTTCAGCCAATGGCAAATTATCAATTTTGTTTTAATTTTGTAGTATGTGAAGGTAAATATCTGCATTTAGATTACCTTGAAAAATTATAGGTCCAATTAATCTATATCCCAAAATTCCGCACCAGACATTAAACCCAAATTTATCTTGGTATCTCTTAGTGCTTCCCTGACAAGTCTTGGATTTTGCAAGCTCAAATAATGAAAATTATGACGACTAAAAAAACCGTTGTTTGTAAACCTACTTTTATCAGACTATAATATTTTGCATTGAAAACGCGGGTAATTTCTGCATTTATTTTGATACCATTCAAAAAATTGCAATCTCCTTTCATTGTCTCCCGATAGAACACCTTGAGGTATGTGTACCATATATGCAGGGTACTTGTATTTTCTTAAAATTAATTGAGCAGAAGATTTTTTTACATTACCATAATCTCATTTTTTTCATTGGCAGGTTTTACAAAAGCACCGTAGTCAAACAAATTCATTTTAAATATCCTATACATCAATACACTGGGTTGCATTCTTTTAGGATATAAATTTAAATGCAAGGCCTACTCAATTTTCAACTAAAAAAATAAATTATTACTTTGCAAAATAGATTTTTTTCAATTTCCCATGTTATTATTTAAGATAAAGTAGGACTATGTTATATCATTGGAAAGAGAGAAAAAATATCTTTTTAGTGACACTACATAAAAAAAAATGAAAATGGCATCACAAATCTCGAAAACGGTACATGGCATAAAAATTCTGATTACTTCTGGAAATTCTGTGTAAAAACGTGTCTTAAGAAAGTGCAAACTAATATAATGTATCGTTTTGCATGCGAGAGTTATAAGCGAAAATATAAAACAACAAAATTTGCATTTTTGTAAATATCTAGTAACTTAAGGAATTTTTTGGAAAAACAAAAGATGACTAAACTCGCCTACTAATGAGGCAACTTTTATCTAATTTAACCGTGGTCGTATCTTTAATAGTTCCGGAGATCCCCATGCACACAGAGTTATCTTGGACGCTCTGTATATCCTGTCTTGTAATTGGTTGTATAACTGTTGGGCAATAAAGTCATTATTATTATTATTATTTCACGTTATTATTATAAGTAAAGTTCATATTTTGTCAATTATTATTATTAAAATTTGTATAAAATTAGATTTATTTATGAATGTAACTCAAACACTTAAAGATAATGACATAGTCGTATTTTTTATTTTATCAATATATTGAAATAAATACTGAGATAATATTGTTTATATAAATGGAAAAACCAAATTGAAATTGCAATCAGAATTAATCGAGCTATTATTATAAAATTATCTTTTGATTGTTATCATAATTATATTTCAATCAAATTTTCAAGTACAGAAATTTTATTTTATATCGTATTTTTTATTAAATTAATTGAAAAATTTATAAAGAAAATATAATTAAATTTTACAGCAAATTTGTATTTTGATTTTTTGTTTCCAGAAAAACATGATTACTAATTTAAGTAATTGTAGTTGTCATATCATTTAAAATTATTCACCATTTTAAACAAATATTTAGTTAAAAGAATATATATATATATATATATATATATATATATATATATATATATATATATAGTAGCGTAGCCAGGGGGGTGTTAAACCCCCCCCCCCAGAACCTGAACGACCAAAAACATACGTATGTCAAAATATGAAATATGTTATTTTACTTTCATATTTATAAAAATATTTTTTTTTTATTTTTTATACGAATTATAGTATTATCTTTATTGATTAATATTAGTAACCCCCCCTTGACAAGTTTTCTGGCTACGCCACTGTATATATATATATATATATATATATATATATATATATATATATATAGAGTGTTAGTGAAAGTCACTGAAGAGGGTGCTAAACCAGACGCAACTTTTCAATTTGTAAACAAAAAATTTATATCAGATTCAGATTTCAATAAAATCAAATAAATATCATATTTGAAACTTTCTTATTTATTTAAATTACATATTTATTTCGAAAATATTAAAATGTATATTTTATTCTATTTGGTTAATTCAATTTAATTAACTTTTCAATTATTTATAATATAACATTGTAAAAAATTTTTCAGATCCTATTATATTAAAATAAAACAGCTTTAAGTTTTAGTTCTGTATTGATATTTATTAATTATCGACGTTTCGACGAACTCAAAGTGCGTCTTCATCAGGAAAAAAATAGGAAATTACTGTAAATGTTATTTGTAAGATTTATCCTAATGAATATGTACGTTGAGTTCGTCGAAATGTCGATTATTAATAAGAATGAATAAAGAAAAATCAACCACCAGGAAAAGATGGAAGTATAGTGTTGCTGAAGACGCAAAACTAGCAGGATTCAGGAGTTGGAGTAGAACATCTAAGGATAGGGGATGCAAAGTTAGTGGAGGCTAACTCGATTTGGGCTGTAGCGCCATGGGAGAGAGAGAGAGAAAGAGAGAGAAAGAGAGAGAATAAGAACAAATAAAGAGCGAAACAGAAATGCATATTTTATTAGTACAACAAGTAATTGTTGACAATTGAAAATTAAGCTGGAAATTAATATTAATGTAATAAAATAACACTATTACACATCACACTATTACATATTAAAAAAAAAATATTTTGCAAAATTTGTTATGCAAAATTGATTATGATATTACATGTTGAGATTATACACATGCTATTAGAGATTTTAAGCTGCAAAAAATAGCAATATGAAACATATTTCGAATTAAATTTAATTGCAAACAATATAAGCATTGCTAATTTCGAATAAAAATTGTTATTGTATTTGGAATAAATATTTTCAGTTAAAAAACTCATAAATCAAATATTACGAGTATTTTATCACAAACATAAATCAGTTGTTAAATATAAATATTTTTATTTGCAAGTAATTTAAATTTTTTTTTGTCAATTTTATGAAAAATAAAGATAACAATAATTAGTCAAATAAATATTTATTTTAAAACATTAGTTTTTACATAAAAATATAATAAAATTTGCATATTGTTAAATTTGAATTGGCATAAAATATTAGGTATATTTTGTCATGATATGATATGACAGTATATTTAAATATAATATTATCTACTAGTAGACATATCAGAAGATTAGAATTATGATTAAGAATTCAGTTTATAAAATGTACAAATACATCATACGAATTAGTGATTCGAAAGTTTTAACTCAATAAACATGAAATTATATCTGATTTTAGTATTTTGTGTCGCCTTCGGAGCTGGTATGTTACCAAAATTTTTCTTAATTATTTTATAATAACGATTAATATTTATTTTTTTGAAAAAATATTTACTAGCAATATTATTTAAAAAACGCAATTTTATAAATTATTATAAATTTAGTCTAAAAATGAATAAATATTTTCTATAAATAAAACGTAGTAGGTATATTTCAAATTTTAAATATTTGTTTTAAATTTTGGTTCAGTATTTAATATTTTAATATAAAAAAATTTGCCTGTATTTATAATTGGTTCACTTCTATTTTATTTTTTTGATTAAATAATTGTATATTAATTAGTTTAAACGTTTCAATAATTATTTAAATTAAAAAAAAAATAATATACCACGGCATAAAAAGTATAAAATAATTTCTCCTAGCCCCATACAGATTTATAACCCCATACAGAAAAACGTGGAGGAACGACAGCTACTTCCTACACACCTTAATATTATCTATTTGTATGGGAGTGCTAGGAGAAATTATTTTATACTTTTTAGTCCGTGTTAAAATCGTGGTATTAGAATTTTTTTATTTAAATAATTATTTTCTGCTTTTTACTCTAGTTTAACTTTAACTTTACTTGTTTAATTAATTTAATTAATTATAATTTAATAATTATAATTACATAATTATAATTAATTTAGTTAATTAATTAACTTTAACATCGATTGCATAATTTGTACCGGACAGACAAACAAACAAACAGACAGACAAGAAAGCGAGTTAATAAAAATGTGTTAAAATAAATTTGTGTTACAAACTTAAACAATAATCGGAATCGCAGATGGTTATTCGATGTTATAGTATAAAGTAGATTACTTAATCGACTTTATAGTTATTATTTTAATATATGACCAAAAACTCAAGAAAATCTATATTGAGTTTAAATTTTGTGTTATTGTATTAAACATTTTTTTTTCTTATATTATAACTATGTACCTTTTTAATGTTGCATTAACATTTTAACTCAATAATATGATTATAATGTTATTCTGAACAGTGTAGTTTTTGGCTTTTATTAGTTTTCAAATAAACCTTTTCACTTTTCCTCAACTATAGTTGGGCTATTGTAACTTAATTAATTAAATCTATTTAATATCATTATTTAACTTAATATTTTCCAGCTCGCAAAGGTTTTGGCGAAGGCGAGCAGGAATGGGGCTTTTCTGAAGTTAGAGAAGGAGCTTTTATGTTTTGGTGGTTCTATTATACAACAGCTCCTGTAGATCCAACAACTAAACCAATTTTAATTTGGCTTCAAGGAGGACCTGGTGCATCATCAACTGGCTATGGAAACTTTGAAGAATTAGGACCTTTAGATTCTAATTTGAAATATAGAAATTCAACATGGGTATGTAAATATATTTATTACTTCGAAGATTTAATTTCTAACGTAGTAAAAGAATCGTTCAAGACTTATTATATTGGAATAAAATACGGCTTTCGGTTATAGTTCTCTATTAATATTTATTAATAAACGAAGAACTCCACGTACTCAACATACATCTTCATCAGGAAAAATGATACAAATGACATTATTAATAATCATAAGTTTATTTATCTAGCATATGTTAATAATGGTATATATTTGACGAGTACAATTATTATATGTTCCGTACATGTACATTTACAATAAATAACAAGTTACAACGTAAATGTCATTTGTATTATTTTTCCTGATGAAGACGGACATTGAGTTCGTCGACACGTCGATTATTAATAAATATTAATAAAGAACTTTATTCTAAAACCGTTTTATTTTAATTTAATTTGTATTTTCAATTGTATAAAATATTATTTTACAACGCATATATTTCTTCATGGTTGCAAATCGCTAAGAAAATTAAAAATGGTTCGGTTTGCGGTTTCTGATATTTTGCTGTTCCGGTTTTTGTCCTGGTTTAACAAAATGAAACTGGAACGGTTTGAAAACCGGTTTACAAATCCGATTAGGTTCGATTCAAACGGTCCAGATTTGCTTTAGATAATGCAAAACTAAAATTATTACTTTAACTATTTTAAGCTTAAGGCATTTAGAAAATCTGATTCAGTTTATATTCCAGTTCGATTTGCAGCCTTGTATTTTCTAAACAAATAATTTTTAAAATATTAAATTTTATTATTATTATTATTTATGTTTGTTACTTTTTCAAAATTTTAAATTGTATATATCAATTATTGAATTTAAGACAGATATATCAACGTTGAAATTTATTCAATTATGTTTGAAAAAAATCATAAACTGTAAAAAATATTTTACGAAATTTTTAGGTTAGAGATGCCAACGTATTATTCATAGATAACCCAGTAGGAACAGGATACAGTTATGTTACATCCAATAGTAAACTTACAACAACTAACAAACAAATTGCACGTGATTTAGTTGAAACGATGAGAGATTTTTATAACAAAAATCCTAAGTTAAGAGCATGTCCATTGTACATAACTGGCGAATCGTATGGAGGGAAAATGATTGCTGAATTTGCTTTGGAATTATACGAGGTAAATTATTAACTTTATACTCATAATAACTTGCAATATTAATATGCATCATTTCAGGAACTTAAAAGTGGAAAAATAGAACAAATTCCATTTGAAGGTGTTGCATTGGGAGATGCTTGGATTTCTCCAGTTGATTCTGTTTTATCTTGGGCTCCATATCTTCTTCAATTGGTAATTTTTTTTACATCTATTAGATTTTGAAATCACTTACATTATATTTTCATCAAATTAAATTTTTATTACATTTATTTTTACTTTAATACTTAATATTTAAAAAAAAAAAAATTAGTTTTATGAAAAAATTTTGTGCAAGAATTATGATTATAATATTTTGCTTCTTTATTCAAATTCAAATTAAAAAAAATAACAGAACATTACGTAACCAAATAAATCCTATAGGTTTAAAGTAAAAAAGGTTTACGTTATAGTTCTGTACAGAGCTGGGCAGTACTTAAAGTAAAAGTACTCTAAGTACGTACTTTAAGTATTTAGTACTTAGAGTAAGTACTTTACTTTAAGTACTTTTCCAATGTGACACTTAATACTTGTACTTATGGCTATTTTATAAGTACTTAATACTTAAGTACTTTTGTGGTACTTAGAGTACATAAAAATAGTTAAAAGTTTATATATATATATATAAATATATATACACCAGTAGTACTTAAAGTAGTACTGATACTTAATACTGTAAGTGCATTTTATAAAAGTACTGGTACTTAATATTTAAGTACTTTTTAGAAGTACTTATCCCAGCTTTGGTTCTGTATTAATATTTTTTAATAATCGACGTTTCGACGAAGTCAGGAAAAAAGGTACAAATGATATTTAGCGAAAATAGCAGAACATAGAAACAAATTATTACGTAACAAAATTTAAAAAAAAGGAAATATCAATCACTGTGACTAGTAACTGATTTAAATAAAATTTGGTTTCCATTAATTGAAAATTTATAAATGTTAGATCAAGTTACTTATTTTGTTACCTAGTAACTTGTTTCTATATCTAATGTCATCTGTATCATTTTTCCTGATGAAGACGGATGTTGATTTCGTCGAAACGTTGATTATTAATAAATATTAATACAGAACTTAAACCCAAAGCCGGTTTATTTTAATATAATGAATGGGGAAGTTTAGCGTGATTGAAGTTGCGTGTAAAATTATTTTTTCTCAAATATATATATAAAATAATAACAGAAACTGTCATTAAAATTTTTGATAATTGTTTTATTTATTTGTTATTAACAATTTTTGTAAGGACATTACTGACGTCACAAGGCCACTGTGCGCAAGCGCAGAAGAGTTGGTGAGATATAATTTTGAAAACGTATGTAGTAAACGTTGATTTTTGTTGATTCGGTTACGCCCAGTCAATAGCTTGTATCGGTAACCATGGCAATACATGTAGATATCGACATAAGTTTTGCGATGACATTACTGACGTCATCACGACATGTTTTTGCAGTTTTTAACAAATCTGGGCATCTTCGAGAAAAATGATAAATTAAACATCACTTTTTAAGCCAGGTCCAACCAAATAAAAAAATAAAAAAATACGCTAAACTTCCCCATTCTGAAAGATTTTTTACTATGGTTTTACTATAAGTTTGTTCTAAATTTTATTAATGATATTTTGTAAAACTTGTTATAGAAATAGATTAGTGTATGATGAGTATGAAATTGAAACAAAAAAATGTTGTAGCAAAAGTTGGTGTTAGTCAGCTAAGATAGTTCAGAGATTTATATGAATGATTGTGGACGCCCGATGAGTAGTACATGGCGTGATTGTTTACTTGATAAATAATATTTATATAAATTTATAATGCGCCTTGTATACGCAAATAACATTTGCAATTTAACAAAAAGGAATAAACAGAACAAGTACAATATATAATGTTATATTCTTAAAATTTATTTCAGAAAAATCACCTAATTAAATCTTTATGAAAACTATAAATTTGTATGATTAAAAAAAATTAAATTTCAGGGTTTTGTTGACGACAGAGGTTACCAAAGAATTATGAAAGTTGCCAAAGATACGGAAACTGCTGTTTTAAATGGCAAGTGGGAAGATGCCACCGATCTTTGGGGCCTTACAGAAAATGTGATTTGGCAAGTAGCACACTATGTTGATTTTTACAATGTGTTGACTCCAATCAGCTCTTTTGGAAAAGGAAAACATGGAATTCCTGCATTACCAGGTCCATCAAGAAAAAACACTAGAGATTTGAATAATATTATGAACGTACAAGTTAGAGAAGCTCTAGATTTACCAAAAGATTTGTATTGGACTGAAAGCAGCTCGATTGTTTTCAATACATTAAATGGAGATTTTATGAAACCAGTTGTTCATATTGGTAAGTACTAATTTATGTATTGAATTTAAAATTACAAATATAATCAGTATAAATTTAAATTGATTAGCCTTTACTTTGTGATTCATATTTACTAAATATGATAAAAAAATAAAACAGAATTACTTTGTAAAATAGCACAATATTTATTAAAAGTTAGTTACTGCAGTTTCAACCGTTAGGTCATCTTAGGTGAGTGAGTGGGCGACAAAATATTTGTTGATGTATACCTATATACACACTAAAATTACCTGCTATCTGATACTAACATTGAACAAAAGCATTCTTAAATGTGAACACCATATTAAATTGTTGAATAACTTATATCAATAAAATATATAATAAATATTATATTTATATGAAATAAAATAAAATAAAACACTCGGTTGAAGTTTCACAAAATTAAAAAGTTATAAACTTTATTAGCTAATTTCGGCAGTTATGCCATCATCAGAAGTTATAATACAAAAAAGTATAACAAGTGTCTATATATATATATACATTTTATCCATACATATTTGAAAACAAACAAAAAAGAGGGGGGGAATTATTTTGAAAATTTATGTAGAAAAACATCTGTAAAAGGTGAATTTAACAAACTAAGTTGATCGTTCAGTAATTTTGCATCTGTACCTAATGCTTTCTTAATTTCAAAGTTTTCCAAGAAGGTGAGTTTTAATCCTTTACAATGTAAATGTAAAATTTTCAAGTTTTCTATGGAACAATTATGGTTAAATTCAATTAAGTGATTTGCTAAATTAGAATTGGTTTTACCATGTATAAAGCTATTAATGTGCTCTTTAAACCTAATCTTAAAACTACGGCCTGTTTGGCCTACATAAACAGAATTACAGTCATTACATTCTATTTTATAAATACCTGATTTATACAGTTTGTTGTTACACATTAACTTATTATTAACAAAAATATGTTTCAGAGTAAATTTATTGTAGAACGCTGTTGTTATATTTAATTTTCGCCAATTCATAGCTAGACTAAAACTAAGATCTTTGACATAATTTAATTTTTTATAAATTTTATTAGAAGGTTTCTCCGTTGTTACAGGGTATATATCTTTTAAAATTTTTTGTTTGTGTTTCTTATTTACTAAGGAAGTGACAGTTGACTCTTTGTAACCATTGTTTTTAGCAATATTTAAAATAATTAAAAGTTCTTTGTTATAATTTACTTTATTCATCGGAATATTGACTAGTCTATAAGTTAAACTATGAAGTGCAGCTAATTTTGTACCCCAGGGGTGATAAGAATTTGCCGGGATTATTACATCCGTAAAAGTATCTTTCCTAAAAATGCTAAAATCCAATTGACCTGCAGTATTATGAATTGTAATGTCTAAAAAGTTAATCTTGCTATCAATTTCTATTTCCATAGTAAATTCTAAGTTCTTATCTGCTGAGTTTAATAATTTAACAAGTTGTTGTAGTTGGCGTTCAGTACCTGTGACCAGGCATATCACGTCATCTACATATCTGTACCAAAAATGTATATTTTTAATTAAATTGTTATTATAGTTGAGAAATTTGTTTTCAAAAAAATTCATATAAATTTCAGCTAGCAAAGGGGACAACGGAGAACCCATGGCTAGACCCTCATTCTGTTTATAAAAACTATCATTAAAATAAAAATAATTTTGACTTAAGCAAAGTTTTAATAGTATTAACAGTTCTGAAGAAATTAACGAATTAACGTTATTCTGAATTAAAAGATCATTCACAATCTCTAATAATTTTTTCGTCGGAATACTTGTGAAAAGACTTTTGACATCAAAAGATACTAATTTGGCGCTAGGAGGTATTTTTAAATTTTGTATTTGATTAATCAACGTTAAGCTGTTTTTTACACCGTGTGTTGAAGAAAAATTAAGAAGTTCTACAATTTTAAAGTTTAGAAATTTACACAATTTGTAAGTAGGTGCATTAATGAATTGAACGACTGGTCTGATGGGAATATTTTCTTTATGTAATTTGGGTAACCCATATAAAATTGGAGCTAAGGGGTTCATTGTTAATAATTTATAGTTTTCATTTTCCGGAATGAGATTTTTACATAATTTTAAAGTTGATTTAAGATCTGTTTGAAAAGTAGTCGTCGGGTCCGATTTGAGTCTAGTAATCTGATTATCATTTAAAAAACTGTCAACTTTTTGAATATAATCAGCCCTATCAAGAATCACAATACTATTACCTTTATCTGCATTTGTTAAGATTAAATTATTACATTTAATTTTATTTTTAATTGATTTTATACACTTCTTTTCAATTAAAGACTGTTTATTTACATTTTCTTGCGGTTTACTCAAGTATTTCTTGAACGTAGATAAGGAACTAGCTATGTCTTCAGGGGATAGATTAAAAAGTGCAACATCTGAATCTATTACTGACTTTATAACTTCATTATTTGTGTTTCTTGAATGTGGAGCAAAGTTGAGTCCCTGTTCTAAAAGATTAGTTTCTTCATTATTGAGTGTGGTATTTGAGAGGTTAACAAGCCTTGGTTTAAATGTAGTTGGGGGAAAGATGTTTAACTCTGAAGACGTATGTGTGTTAACTTTAAAATTATCACTGCACAACTGAACTAGTTTTTTATTTAGCACTAAGTACCGTTTATGACACTCGGACTTAACTATTTCACGAACTTTTCTGTCAATCATGTCGAACCAAATAGGATGAGATTTAGCGGCTAACTCACAGTGAATTAATTTAAGATGTAAGTTAAGATTATACCTTCTAGAATATTTATTTTTAATCTCTAGTTTTAGCCACTCTAATTTCGCCAAATATACCGCTTTGTTGGAACCGAGTGTTCAACCGAGTGTTTTATTTTATTTTATTTCATTTACAATGTTTCACCGAGTGCCAACAGCAACTTCAATTGATTTAATTATATTTATAGATTGCTGTGCACAATATAAATGTATTATATAAAAATATAATATTTATTATATTTTATTGTTACAAGTTATTCAACAATGTAATATGATGTTCACTTTTAAGAATGGTTGTTTTCATTGTTATTAGTATCAGATGACAGGTAATTTTAGTGGGTAAATATTTTGTCACTCCACTCATTTATGAGTCTGAAGATGACCTAACGGTTGACACTGCAGTAACAAATTTTTAATAAACATTGTGATAACATAGTAAAAAGTCTTTCAGAACTCATTATATTAAAATAAAGATGTTTTAGGTAAAGTTCTGTATTAATATTTATTTATAATCGATGTTACTACGAACTCAACGTCTGTCTTCATCAGGAAAAATTATACAAATGATATTTTTTTTCTAATGAAGACGGACGTTGAGTTCATCAAAACATATATGTATTATAAATAAATAGAGAACTTTAACCTACACAATATTTATTTTAAATATTGTGATATTTTACAAAGTAATTGTGTTTCGTTATTTATCTTAATATAATCAGTATATTTCATGATCATGAATGTGAATTAAAATATAATTTACTTATTTTACTCAATAAAATTTAATTTAATTTGATATTTTGTTTACAGTTGAATCATTGTTAAACAATACAGACATCAAAGTAGCAGTTTTCAACGGGCAATTAGATCTCATTGTAGATACTCCAGGTTAGTAATATATACAAAAATTGTTTCATAATTATGGAAGCTTCTTGATTCCAATGTCCAGTGGCGTAGCCTGAAACTTGTCAAGGGGGGGGGGGTTACTAATATTAATCAATAAAGATAATACTATAATTTGTATAAAAAATAAAGAGCAATAAAAATTATTTTTATAAAAATGAAAGTAAAATAACATATTTCATATTTCACATACGTATGTTTTTGGTCATTCAGGTTCTTGGGGGTGGGGGGGGGGTAACTCCCCCTTAACACCCTTCTGGCTACGCCACTGCCAATGTCAAACAGGTTTCTTGATTGTGGAATCAATACTATACAGTTTCAGCCACCTCACCATTATTGTAAAAAAAATCCTTTTAAAAGCTGTGTTGGGTGAGAAAAAATATTCCATTTGAGTTTATAAAAAATTATCATAATGAAAGCGCTAATGAGGGGGATGAGTATTGGGTTAAAAAAAAAACTAATTAAATCTTGCGTTTTTTGTTTAAAGCAGATTGCTAACTATATTTTTATTCAAAACAGTTTGATAACATTGTACATTTATATTTTTTGACTGATAAGAATCACAAAACCCGTTAACCATGATCTTGCCTCGCTTTTCTTTTTTTGGAAACAAAGAATTTCTATGATTTTATTGCATAATCGTCCAATTCGTGCAATAGAATCCAAAAATACATCTACTTTTTTTCCAAAACGTTAGAGGTGTTGAATATCAACTACTACATATTGTTGCTGACGCTGACGGTTTAAGTAGACGTAATATCTAACTTAAACACACTTTTCTGTAGTTTAAACCTACGTGCAATAGTTTCTAAATACTTCTTACATGATGACATAAAAAGAAAACATTACTTAAACTATTTTTTTAATTGACTAGGTCAAATGGAATGGATTGAAAATATGCAATGGCAAGGAAAGAACAGTTGGCTATCAGCTTCAAGAAATCCATTGGTATCTGACGGTATAATTGAGGGTTTTGTAAAAAAATCTGGTAATTTTGCAATGTATTGGGTAAATCGAGCTGGTCACATGGTACCTGCTGATAATCCAGCTGGAATGGATGTAGTACTACGCCAATTAACTAACGATTATCAGGGCAACAAAAGAGTAATTAAAAACTAAAATAAAATTGCCATTAAATATAGCTAATTAATTTACAAATAATATTTAAATTGTACTCTACTCTTCAAAACATGTATTTTCATTTAAATTCACTGAAACATATCTTAGTTTGACACACTGTGCATAGATGCCGACAGTATGCAGTTTTAAATTATGTTGTAATAAACGTATTAATAGTTATGTATTAAAACATATTAATTTTAAAAAATTTGTATTTGTTAATTTTTAATGGATAACTACGTTGTAAGAAATTTTTGGTTTTTCTTTAATTTTTACAGAATATTTTCTTCTCTCAATTTAGAATCATATTTAATATTGCAAAGTAAGTTATTGCATATTATTGAATTAAAATGTTAATGCAACATTATAAAGATACACAGTTCATATATAAGAAAAAAAAATACTAAAAAAAAAAATAATATTTGATACACATATTATAAAGTTTAAACACAATGTAGATTTCTTGAGTTTTTAGTCATATATTAAAATAATAACTATGAAGTTGATCAAGTAATCTACATTTTGTTTACACTATAACAGCGAATAAACTTCCGCGATTATTATTTAAGTTTGTAATACAAATTTATTTTTACATAAAATATTATTTAATACACGGATATTGATCGATCGTTTAAATTAATTAATTTATAATTATTTAATCAAAAAATAAAATAAAAAGTAAACCTATATAAACAAATCCAATTTTTTTTTTGTATTAAAATATTAAATAACTAAAATTTAAAACAAATATTTAAAATTTGAAATACAAGTTTTTAGTATCTTTTTATTCATTTTCATTTACCTACAGTAATTTATGTAAATTGCGTTTTTGTTATTTTCATAGATAAAATAATTTAAATAATAAAAAAAAATGATATACCACGTTTTCAACATGGACTAAAAAGTATAAAATAATTTTTCCTAGCCTCATACAGATTTATAATCCCATACAGAAAAACGTCAACAATAGTTTCTTGTACATTCTTAATCAGATATGCAATTTTGTTTCACTCTTTTTTTTGTTCTTATTCTCTCTTTCTCCTTCTCTCTCCCTCCCTCCCTCTTTCTCTCTTTCTCTCTTTCTCTCTATCTCTCTATCTCTCCAATGACGCTACGCCTAAATCGAGCCTTGGCCTCCACTAACTTTGCATCCATTTTTTCCTGTCCTTAGCTGTTCTTCTCCAACTCCTGATTCCTGCTAGTTTTGCGTCTTCAGCAACACTATCCTTCCTTCTTTTCCTGAGCCTACCTGCTGGTCTTGATCTGTGCCATTTACTATCCAATACTTTTTTGAAATTTCTTTCTTTATTCATTCTTATTACATTATTATTAATATTCGACGTTTCGACGAACTCAACGTGTATCTTTATCAGGACAAGTCATACAAATAACATTTATAGTAATTTTCTATCTTTTTTCCTGATGAAGACGCACATTGAGTTCGTCGAAACGTCGGTAATTAATAAATATTAATACAAAACTAGAACCTAAAGCTGCTTTATTATAATATAATGAGTTTTTAATGATTTTTTTTACAATGTTATGTTATAAATAATTTAAAAGTTAATTAAATTGAATTAACAAAATGAAATCAAATGTATATTTTAATATTTTGGAAATAAATATTAGTAAAAATAAATAAGAAACTTTCAAATATAATATTTATTTGATTTGATTGAATTCTGAATCTGATTTAATTTTTTGTTTATAAATTGAAAAGTTGCGCCTGTAACGCCCCGGGCGATTGCAGGGTTCGTCAGATGCTTCCGCCGACCAAGACTTTCATTAACAGCCATATATGTATATTTTTTTAACTAAATATTTGTTCAAAATGGTCGAATAATTTTAAATGACATGGTAACTACAGTTACTTAAAATTTTAATTATGTTTTTCTGGAAACAAAAAATTAAAATACTTTAATATTAATAAGTCATTATTCGTAAAAAATGGTGTATTAAAAATGAATACGTTTAATGATTTAAGCTCTCTTGAAATTTTAAATCTATCTAATGCTAATATAAGTAAAATTGAACCTAGAGCATTTGTTAGGTTAAATAATTTAAAAGATTTACAACTGGAACATAATAATATTCTTAGTTTAGAAAGTAATTTATTGTTTCGTTTAAAGTATAAGACACATATATAGTTGTCCAAAAATAATATTTCCTTACTGGAATTAGAATTATTTGTTCCAGCAATATCATTGGTTAAATTTGATTTATCTTTTAACGAAATAAGTAATGTGACAAATATAAAAATACAAAGTTCAGCTGAACTGGATCTGAATCTTCAAAATAATTTTATTGATCTGAATCTTAAAAATAATTTTATATCAAATATTAATCTCAACGAATTCGCAAGTTTAAACATTAATACTCTACATTTATAATATAATTTCATACTTGAACTGTATCCAAATTCATTTCAAGGAATGGCTGATGTTCAGTCGATCGATTTGGGTTTCTCGTCAATAAAAACGATCAATCCGGGTGCGTTTAACGGATTAAACAAAACAATTGATTTAAATTTAAGTTTTAATAAAATACAAATATTGTCATGTAAATTATTTGATGAGATAAATAATTTACAAGAACTATATCTAAGTTATAATCAAATTGAAAATGTTACAGTGTGCGCATTTCAATGTTTGATTAATTTAAAAAGATTACGATTGAGTCATAATGATTCAAGCTATTTGAAAATAGGGACACTTTTGCCTTTAAAAAAATTAGTTTATTTAGATTTGTCTTATAATAAATTTAATACAATCGATGAGAAACTAATACATCCACTGGTACAAGTCAATCAAATTGATATTAGTGCAAATTGTTTTCAATTTTTAAATCTAGTTGTATTGTTCAATCATTTGAATTCTTTGAAAAATATTAATCTTTCTGGAAATTTGTGGAATTGTAATAATCTTACATTAATATTGAAATATTTTAAAATGAGGAATATAACTCATTCCAGTAAAATTACAAATTACGATACCGAAAATATTGATGGTATATAATGTTATGATTATAAAGATACTGAAAATGAAACGAACAGTCAAAATTTTTGTGAAAAATGATAATGAACACAGAGAAAATTTATCTAAAAATATTCAGGAATTACAAACACCTAACAATAACGTTAATAATATCAATAATAACAACATAAATAAAACCGAAAAATTAAAATTTTTTGTAGATGATACTCAATAAAACTTTATCCAAAATTATTCAAGAACTACCTAATATTAATAATAATACCAATAATAATATAAATAATATTAATAATAATATGAATAATATTAATGATAATATTTCAAAACAATTTGTGATTCCAGTTTTGTTATGTAATATTACGTTTTTAATAATAATAAGTTTTGTTTGTTATAAAATAATATGTTTTGGTATTAAATTGTATAAAAGTTATAATAATAATAAAAATTCCATAAAAAATGCATATAGTATTTGTACAGAAACAGTTGAATTGTTAGCTGTTAATGAAAATTTAGTAGCAAATAGTTTATTAATAAATTAAAAATTTTTGTTATAGTAATTTAATTATATCTAATTTTGTATTCCAAGTATGAATTGTAAAAATAAAATAATTTTTATTTTTATATAACATAAATGTAAGTACCTCTAACTAAAGATATTTTAGATTCACAACCCATTTCATAATAAATATTTTGACTTGTATTCGCACCCCACCTTTAAAAGTAATTTTTTGACAAAAAGTACTTTTAATGTTTACTTAAAATTACATACGAGAGTTGACTTTTATATATCGGAATTAAAGATCAAAAACAAATATTTGTCATCGATAATGCTTTTTATTATATTCTCCATGAAAATAAATAAACTTTTGTATGCGTATGAACCGATTTTAGAAGCACTTTTTCTACTCCGATTGAGATACTGCCAAAACATGCATTTTGAACACGCATCAACTGTTTTTTCAGATGTCGAAAAACGTTGACCTTGCAATTTATTTTTGATGTGCGAAAATAAAAAGAAGTCATTGGATGCCAAATCAGGACTATACGGCGGATGACTCATCAAAATCGACGTTTTGAGTGCTCAAAAAGTCACTTGTTCGAGCCGATGTGTGAGAGCTCGCATTGTCGTGATGGAGAATGATCCGCTTTCGGCGGTTAGTTTTCTTTATTTCTCCGACGATTTCTGACAAACAAATGGTTGTGTACTATTCAGAATTGACTGTTCTAAGTTGCACTAATGGTACGGTTGCAACAAAAACAAGCGACCATTTGCTTCGAAGTGCTTCGTGCGCAAACAATTTTCGTTGGATTTGGTTCACCTTGATAAACCTGCACAGTCGACTGCTGTTTATTTTCGGGCTCATACGGGTAGATCCACGATTCATCACCTGTCACTATGTCATAGATATGTTTTGAAGCACCGCGAGTGTATTGTTTGAGCATTTTTTTATGATCAATTGACAGAACCTTTTTTTTGTCAAATTATGTAGGATTCAACGCAAACAAATCTTTTTGACGGCCAAATGTTCATGCAATATTGATTGTACGATGGTCAAACTAATGCCCAAGGATGCCTCAATATCACCATAAGTCACATGACGATTTGCAGTATTAGTTCACGCACAGCATCAATGTTTTCCGAAACAACAGTCGATTTTGGACGACCTTCACGAAATTCGTCGTAGAGCAAACTACCGCCACGATTGAATACAATAAACCATCGATACACACTGGTCCTAGATGGTGTTTCATCGTCAAAAGACGAATTAAGTTCATCGATGTACTGCTGTTGATTTGATCCACGTCAAAAGTTGTAAAAAATAATCGCACGAAAATGTTCAGGATTTAATCGCATTTTTATGTCCGAGACGAATTTTTCAAGTTAATGTAAACAACACAAATAGCGTTTGTACGTCAAAACGTTCTGAATAGATATATCGTCAAACATATCAAACTTTCCGATAGAGACGTCAGTTTTCAGATCGCAGCACTAGGGCTACCCAATCTCAACATAAAAAAGGCAATCCCCATAGTTTTTATATATGGATATGAAATGTACTTAACAATGTGCAATGTGTTTAAAGAATTATACAATTACAAAGAGTTATAATTATAAAGAATTATAGAGGAGTGTAAAAATTATGAAAATTGTATTATTATGGTAAAATATATGGAAAAACTGATATTGACAAATGTAAATTGTTTGACTGGTCATGATGAAAAAATATATACAAAATGCCATTACCTTGTAGTTTTGTGATCTTATGGCGCAGTTGCCGCGAAAGTAAAAATCCCGGGTTCAAACCCCGGCAAGGTTAATGTATTTTTCATTATTAAAAAAATTAACTAGTTATTTAATTAATTCATCAAAATAAATTAATCTCAATTTAAGTAAAAAACAAATTACTATAATTTTAACTTAATTTAATTTTAAATTATTTAAATTAATAACTAAAACTTACAAGTAAGTAAGTTCTCCTGATAATGGCGTAACAACCGAAATACGTATTGAGAAAGAATAAATATTTTGAAACCTAACCGAGTGTTTTATTTATTAATTTAATTAATTTAAAATTAAATTAAGTTAAAATTATTAAAATGTTTTAATGAGTGCCAACATCAACCTCTATTAACTTTATAAATTACTATAACCTAATATATATCTTCATCTTGAAGATACTGTAAATATTTGCAAAAGTTCCCCCCCCCCCCCCATCACAACAATAATATATTAACAGAGCAGATTGAAATAAGAAGAGAAGTACAATATAGAATTATATATATATAACAGATACACACATCAAGGCAACTACTGCTGATTTCAATAAAATATGGCTTCCTTTAATTAAACGAATTGATAAATAATTTATGACCTAGTCTACTTCTGCATTTGTTACACGTCTAGTAACTATGTTCTGTGTTTCTATTTACTATCTCTCTCTCTCTCTCTTTCTCTGCAAAAGTCTGATTTGTGAATATCTCTATCTTCGTCCTGATTAAGACGTGCGTGCACGTTGAGAGAGTACGTACGTCGATTATTAATAATAAATATGAATAATACACAGAACTACTACAAATTTTAAACCGTGTTTTATTTTGGCGTAATAGTTTTCTCACTATTATTAAATACACATTGATATTGTAATCATATAATAATTACAAAATCGAATTTTTCAAACAGTATTTGCCCGACAAAAAAAAAACATCAAATTTTTATTCCAATATGCTTTAATATTTATGGGTTTATCCATATACTTTTAAACTTGTATTAACTATAAATTTATGTACAATAACATTATTATTTTAATTTCCAATAATCATAATACAATTTAAAAAATATATATGTATTGGCGTTAATTAAATATATAAAGATAACAATAAATCAGCCAGGTAATGAAGTCTATATAAGATCGTACGATTATTACTTTAATCTCGTGATTAACTAAAATCACACATATATTTTATCTCACTCAGCGTGCACAGACACTTGATTTTTTCATTTATCATTTTCATTTTTACGGTTAAAATCATTCCTTATCTGAAGTTGAAACGAAAAAATATTATCTACAAATGTTTATCGCACAATTATACATATATGCCTAATACAGTTTTCGAATTAATTGTAAATATTTTGCAGAATCAATTGAAATATTAATGATTTAGGAATTAAACACGAATTTAGGGAGTTGTAGTAGTTCTGTATTACTTAATATTTATAGAGTGGTACCTAGGTATACGTCTGTTTTAGAATACGTCCAATTTGGAATACGTCCTGTTTGGACGAAACAAATTTTGCTCGGTTTACGACAACTATTTGATATACGACTTAATTCAACTTTATTCAAATTGGTGTATGTACTGCTCTTTTAGTGTACTAGATCTTCGCGGTGCCACGGTCTCTATAACTTTGTTAAATTTCTTCTGATTTTAATTTTTAAGTAAGATTTTATTATTTTATTAATCAAGAGAAGTTTTTTTTTTACATGAGAACGGATTAATCATTTTTACATTACTTTTTATGAGAAAGGTTGGTTTAGTATACGTCCTGTTCGGTATAAGTCCAAACATCAGGAACGGATTTAGGTCGTATACCGAGGTTCTACTGTATTAATAATCGACGTATGTACTATTCAACGTGCACTCACGTCTTCATTACACTGTACAATTTTTTTATGTAATTTTACTATAAAAAGCCAAGGGTAACAAAAATGTCTTGTCATATCGTGTAATTTTACATAAAATGTAATTCTACAAAAATTGTAATATTACTGAATATTATCTATAATATTACTTAAATTATTTTCTAAAAATGCTATTATAATATAATTATAATTTTAGTGCTATACAAGTAATATGAAAAAATACAAAATGTTATCTGTTGCAGCACAAATTTACATAAACTTTCGTGAAAATATTCAAAAAAATATGTAAATCTGCTATTCTATTTTATGTTATATTTTAATTATATAATAGTTTTATGAAATTTACAGAATAAATGTAGTAAATTTGCATTACAGAGAAAATTATATCATTTTTACTATAAAAAAATATGTAAATTCATAGATTTTTTTACAGTGCAGGAAGACAGTAAACACACACAGTAAAGACACACAAATCAGACATTTACAGTAAATAAGCAAAATACAAGTAACTAGACTATAATTCAGACTGCCGTTTTAGTTATTGCAGTAGTTATAGCAGTAGTTGTAAGCATAAGAAAATACATGTAAGCTTATGGGAATACAATGCGCATGCGTGGTTATTGCAGTAAGACATAGCAGTAGTTGTAAGCAGCCAAACATTGAACTAGACAAACTTTCTGGTTAAAATTTTACATAGTCGTAGGAATTGGCCAATCAGAGTTGAGTGAAAAGAGATAGCACTATTTTTATTTAGAAACGTCAAACAAATGTCAAACAAACGTCAAATTCATAAAATATATTTAAATGGCGACTTTAGAAAGCAAAATTAATCAAATAATATTTAATTATTATTAATATTATTATTATTATATTATTATTATGATTATTTAATTATTTTATTTATTTATTTTGTGTCAAATGTGTCATTGCAGTACGCATGCGTATGTAAAAATTTCACTAGCATCACAAGCCAGTGTGAATGGTCAAGTATGCTTACAACTATTACTACGGCAAAAGCAAAAACTACAACCGCAGTCTGAATGATACTTAAATTTCGTTTGGGAACGTTTGCAGAAAGAATAGTCGATATGACAAAATTCTCTTTTTAACAAGTTTTTATTATTCCTTTCTGTCCGTTTGTTTGTTTACATACACAACCACACCATGTATTCAAAAGAGTGTACCACAAACTCTTTCCACTATTGTGATTTTAACGATTGAGATAATTCTCATAATCTTCACTAATTACCCTAGTCATTGAGTCGGCATATATCGCTGTCGTCAATGACCGGCCAGTTTAACAACAGACACGTGTTTCGCTCTGTCGGAGCTCGTCAGTGTGGTGATTTGATCAGTGTCAGAAGGCACTGATACAGGTGTAGAAAACTGGCTGGCTATTAAACCAAGTAGAAAGTGATGGCGCACAAGAGTAGTAAAAAATACTACCAGCGCCATCTATACACAGTGCAATGATTCGGCACTTAACAATATTAAATAAATAATGTGTATCGTGAAAAATGAATATAGTGATTTTAACGATTGAGATAATTCTTATAATCTTCACTAATTACCCTAGACATTGAGTCGGCATATATCGCTGTCGTGAAGATTATGAGAATTATCTCAATCGTTAAAATCACTATATTCATTTTTTACGATACACATTATTTATTTAATCTTTCCACTATCCCGCAATTAATTTTCCCCAAACATTCTTATTCAGACAAACAACTCATAGAGAAAACAACTACATAAAATACAGAACACACAAAAGACTAAGGAGCAGAATAAATAATTATTTACATAAATTAATATTTTTAATATACCACGTTTTCACAACAAGCTAAAAACTATAAAATAATTTCTCCTAGCCCCTCCCCCACACCCCCTCATACAAGAAAAGTGGGGCACATGCAATAGATAATAATAAGGAGTGCAGGGAGTAGCTGTCGTTGCGCCCCATGTTTTTTCTAAATGGGGGAGGGGGGTAGGAAAAATTATTTTATGCTTTTTAATTCATTTTAAAAACGTGGTATATTATTATTTATCTTATTTAAATCATTTTCTTGCCTCAGATTGCTTAGCCTCGGCTCTGCTTCAGCCGTAATTATTCGAGCTTAAACACAAAGAAAAAATCGCTTTCTACTCCTCGTAACATAATATTACTATATTATATGTTTATTCGAAAGAAACTTCTTAATTATTCAAAACCAATTAATATAGGTATATATTATACATTGCATATTTTGTTTATGAATTTAATTAATGTCTCAGCCAACATTACATTACATTACATTACAAATGAACTTATTAGGTAACGCTTAATTAACCATATAAATACCCGTGCTAGATCCCATTGTTAACAATATGTTTTGTGTATTTGATTGTATAATACATATGAGGGCTATTTATATTAAAACCGCTCCTCAAAATTCACCCATCAAAGAAAAAAACTGAATTCTGTTTAATGTTTAATTTTTATTAATCAATTTCAAGGTCAGCACATAATTGCAAGGTCAGTTAAAATTGGAAAAGATTGCCCAATCTGTAAATTTAGTTTTTTTTAACACGTTTTTATTAACTCGCTTGCTGTTCTGTCTGTTTGTTTGTTTGTTTCTTTGTTTGTCTGTTGGGAACAAATTTTGAAATCGATTTTAAACTAATTTCCCAATGAGCTGGAGACTTGAAATTTTAAACATAGCTCAGAACTGGATGACAATGCAATATTAACTAATTAATTCATTAATAACATTATATATATATATATATATATATATATATATATATATATGTATGTATATAAAAAGTGCCTAAAAATATCACATTAGAAAAAAATACTACTATAAATTAGTAGGCAGTTTTGAAAAAATGAAGGTTTTTTTTTCGCCGAAATATTGAATTTTGTCTTCTAGAAAATGTCAAAATAAAATGAAAACAAAATGATATAAAAATCTCTCGTACAATACTCCCGCACTAAAATCTATTTATTCAGCCATTAGTGGATACGCTTAGCTATAGTTCAGTGGACGCCAACATAATAGTGATATAATTAGTGACATCAGTGTCATTAGTGAGGTCAGTGCAACATAATATTTGCCACTTTCTACCTTAATATTAATAATTATTTAAAAAAAATTAATATGTAATCAATGAATATATTCGTAGTACTCTTGTTATACTAGTAATACGTTGTACACATTCAATTGTTTAATAAAGTACGTTGTCGTTACAGACAACAAGGGTTGTCTGTAACGACTTCAAGGGAAGAAGGCACAAATTGGTGCCGAAAGCTTGGTGAACATCGAATGAGTTGTTGATCTTTCATTAACACTTCGGCTGCCAAACCCATCATTGAATTTCCTCTGCACATAATTTCAAGTCATTATAACTTCATTATAATTTATTATACTCGTTGGAGATAAGTTTGGACGTCGTCACAATATTAATACTAAGAACTTTAACAATATTTTTTTTATTTGTAAAGTGAGCAACACTTTATTCCAAAAATTAGAAAAATACGAATCTATTACTTTTTAACATATAAATATATTTATTTAAAATATTTAAATAAAAAACCACGTTCTTAAAACGAACTAAAAAGTAAAAAAATAATTTCTCTCCTACAAAAACGTGGGGAGCATGCCCCATTTTTTTGTTCCGTTTTAAAAACGTGGTATATTAAAAATATTTTTTTATTTAAATATTTTAAATATATTTATATGTTAAAAAATAATAGATTCGTTTTTTTTCAATTTTTGGAATAAAGTGTTGCTCACTTTACAAATGAAAAAAAAAATATTGTTAAAGTTCTTAGCATTTATATTGTGACGACTTCCAAACTTATCTCCAACGAGTATATATGGTATCCGGAGAATTCACCGAAAACAATTCACCGAAAACAATTCACCGAAAAACAATTCACCGAAGTACCAATTCACCGAAAAACAATTCATCGAAAAACAATTTATCGAATAACCAACTGAAATAGAATTAAATTAAATTAAAATTAATGTTAGAAAGTGGTTAGGTTAGGAAAGGTTAGGTTATTAGGTTGGTTTAGGTTTTTTTTTTCAGTATGTATAAATAGCCAATTGCGTATACATACCGTATGTATAAATAGCCTCATTCTTAATATTATGAATATTAGGAATGTCTTTAAAAAAGGCGTATTTTTATTTTTTATTTTTTTCTTTAACACTTTACGGAGGGGTGATGGGTAGGTTAGGTTAGATTAGGTTAGGTTAGGTTGGGTTGTTTAATTCTATTTTATTTGGTTATTTGATAAATTGTTTTTCGATGAATTGTTTTTCGGTGAATTGGTACTTCGGTGAATTGTTTTTCGGTGAATTGTTTTCGGTGAACGGTTTTCGGTGAACGGTTTTCGGTGAATTGTCCGCTACCCGTTTTTCATATATGAATATTATTTATATCCAAAATAATGTAATAATAACTACAAAATATTTAAAATAAAACACGGCTTTACGGTTGTAGTAGTTCTGTATATTAATATTTATATTTAAAATCAGACGTTTCGACGAACTCAACGTGCACTCACGTCTTCATCAGGAAGACATAGATAGACACATTTCTTCCTGATGAAGACGTGAGTGCATGTTGAGTTCGTCGAAACGTCCGATTTTAAATAAATATTAATAAACAGAACTACTACACAGCGTAAATTGGTAAATTGAGTCAAAAAAATATTTTTGTGTACCATACATGTTGCCAAAGTTTGACAAATTTTTAAGTCAAGTTTTGCGGAGTGTGGTGGAGAGCGAAATGGTTTAAATGGTCTACCATTTTGCATGACCTTAAATATGAGACTTCAAATTTATTCGGACACATAATTTTATTCAATTTCGTTCAAAATCGGCCGAGTTACGAGTGGCGCTTTTTTTTTGGCGAATGTAAATGTTTGAACAAAAAAAAAAAGATTCAAAAATAAAATTAAAGACATATTACTTGATTTATCGATGAATGCCTCCATTTTTATATTGGATAATTTAGAATGTAAATTTGGAAAGTAGAAAAACCAATATATAATTGTTATATTTTATTTTTTATTTTTGGCGATTAATTTCGGCTAATAGCCATTATCAAAGCCTCCTTAATTATTGAAAAGTAATTCTGTGTCTGATTTATAATGTAATATTTTGTGATTAGAATTAAATTGAATAAAAAACAGTATTTTATTTATTTTTTACGTCGCGTCATAGTTGACGCAACGAGACTTGACTACAACTATGACTCGACGTAAAAAATAAATAAAATACTGTTTTTTCTTCAATTTAATTCTAATCACAAAATATTACATTATAAATCAGACACAGAATTACTTTTCAATAATTAAGGAGGCTTTGATAATGGCTATTAGCCGAAATTAATCGCCAAAAATAAAAAATAAAATATAACAATTATATATTGGTTTTTCTACTTTCCAAATTTACATATTACTTGATTTGGCGGCTCCTTTTACTAAAAAAGAATTTATTGATTATTTTAAAAATTAAATTAAACAATATTTGTAATATTGTAATTTCTATTTGTATTTTGACATGTGTAAGCACTTTCACGTTAACATAAATAAATATTATTATTATTATTATTTGTATTTATTTCTTCCTGATGAAGACGTACTACATTGAGCTCGTCGAAACGTCGAATATAAATAAATATTAATACAGAACTAGAACCTAAAGTAGTTTTATTTCAATATAATAAGTTCTGAAAGATTTTTTATTATGTTAAAAAATACATTTTTCAAAAAACGGCTTATATTATTATTATTTGTATCATTTCTTCGTGTTGAGTTCGTTGATCAAGTCGAGTTCGTAGAAACGTCAATTATTAATAAATATTAATACAGAACTAGAACCTAAAGTAGTTTTATTTTATTATAATAAGTTCTGAAAGATTTTTTACTATGGTAATAAATACATTTAAAAAAACGGACTAGTGGCATTTTAAGTCTGGTTATTTTTCTGAGTAGATAATAATTAAATTAGTATTTTGCTAATTAGCAACAATATACTTTACCTCTCTCTCTCTCTCTCTCACTCTCTCTTTACCCCACTCGCCCCTGCCATCCCCACTCTTATAGTCACCAATCAGATCTTTAAACTTTGACTAGTGTATAGATAAACGTTTAGCGAAATTTACAAAACTTGCACATTACATAGGTAAAACTGTAAACTTGAACATAATTTTGTGTAAACATTAATAAAAAGAATTTGCGTTCGTATATTTCTCGTTTATTATTAACATAAAAACGTAAGTTGCCAAAGTATCATTACAATTTTGTGTGCGGAAAAAAAAAATTAATTGAGTAATTTGATAATTTTTGGGATAAAACTTGGTCATGAACAAGAGATACCATGCCGGCTAGTTTGAAATATTTTTCGTTTTTAAAATATTTTCTGTCGCGTAAAAACTTAACAATTATTTCGTATATTGCCATTTTAATGTTGCTATTATTGCAAAAAGACTTACCCGAGTGCATTTGACAAAAACGAAAAAAAAGAAGTGAGATTTATTACGTCTGTGTGTGTTTATATACTGAAATAAATTCAAACAAAAAGGTAAGTAACTTTTTTTTTTCTTCTATTTTACATTTAAAATGGTTTTTGATGCCTATGCTGTTGTATGGTAGAGAGTGTAGCTGCGAAAGCATAAAAGGAAAATAACTGCTAGTGCGAAATATGATCACTAGTGGTGTATGGAATTAGTAAAAATGTTCAAAGCAAAAAAAGCTTTAGAATTCTGTTCTGTGTATATTTTATTAAATAATAGACGTTTCGATATACTCCACGTATATAATTATCAGGAAGATACAGTGTTGCCAATTTTCCGCAAAAAAATAACTAAAATTTGTTAAAATTTATTATGGCTACATTATTTATCAGATTTTGATCAAATTTTCACAAAAGATTCGCCTAATTCCCACATAAATTATATAAGTATAATAAAATACATTGTTGCCAAAAAAAAGTTGTAAAAATTTATTATGGCTACATCATTCATCCGATTTTGATCAAATTTTCACAAAAGGTTTTTCTAGATAAATTATATAATTTTACTAAAATTCAGTGTTGCCAAACTTCCAAGAAAAAATTATTACAAATTTTTAAAAATTCATTAAGGGTACATTATCTACTAAAAACCATCATGTTAAGTAAAAAAAAATATTTTTAAGCATTTATAAGTTGATGAAATAAGTGGCCTATATATGGGTTTACCCATATTGTTAACTTATTTACTATACTGTTCACAATTTGTTTAAAATTCTTAGAATTTTTGTTTTGTTTAATATAAATATTTCATATTATTAATATTATGTTACATAATTGTGTATATATAGGTATAAAATGTATACCTAATGATCAATTATCAATATAAACAGAAATGTTGACAACGTGATCAACTAAACTAATTAAATTGAAGAAACATGATAAGAATTTGTGTTATTATTGACATAGTTACAACTTAGCTTAAACTGATATTAAAAGTTGAGTTCGAAAAGTAATTTTAGGAAATAGAAAAAAATTAGTTTATCAACGAGATCTTAATTTCAGATATCTAATATAAACAAATTTTAATACGAATAACCTTATTTCCAATACATTGGTTAGATATATTGATTAGATATCAATTGTAAATAATCACATTTCTAGAAATACATTTACAATATATTAGAATAAAACAGCTTTAGGAGGTTGTAGAAGTAGTTCTGTATTACTTAGTATTTATTAATAGAGACGTATTCTGTTAACCCACTCACATCTTCATCAGGAAGAAATGATATTTGCAAAACCTATCAATATTAACAGCAGACTGATAAGAGAAGCAATAGAATTATGTATAAAAATAATACATTTTTAAAAATTTCAGTAATTTTTTTCTCAGAAAGTCGACAACATTGTATTTTAATAAAATTATATAATTTTTTTAAATACTCGAGACATAATATATTTTTAAAAAGTTTTTTTTTCTTGGAAAGTCGGCAATATTATATATTCTATAACTGTATTTTTACAGAAAAATGTAATAGTACGTTAATTATCGCAGTAAAAATTACAAAATGCTGCTATTTTACTGTTAATAGTTATGTAAAAAAACATAAATATATATTACATTTTTTAGGGTTAGTAGAATATTTTGTAAACATTCCGAGAGAAAAATTACTAAAAAATTTAAAAATTTATTATGACTATATTATTTATCCGTGATTAATCGAATTCTCACAAAAGATTGTTTTAGTGCCCAACATAAATTATATAATTTTAATAAAATTCAGTATTGCCAATTTTCGAGAAAAACGTTTTGTAAATCAATTATGGCTACATTATTTATACAAAATTAGTCGAATTTTTACAAAATATTTATTGTTATAAACTTATTAATCTCGATTGTTTAGCAAGTTTTAAATCTAATATCAACAAATTTTATCATCTCAGATTTGTTGTAATATTTTGTTTACGTTGATTTTCTTACCAATAAATATTAATTGTTTTTGTATTTATTATAAACAATTCTAGCAATAAATTACTATTTTTTTAATTTCACTTATTTACATTTTTGTTTAAATGTTTATATTTGTTGGTAAAAATAAAAATATTGTAAATAAAAAACAGGCAAAAAAATGATAACGTAAGCTTAATTATTTTTATTAGCTTATTTCTTAAATAATTTGTTAAATAATTTTTTATAGAATTAAATGCTGAATATACTTATAGCAGGTTAGATGAATTTGTATATTTGGGTAGTTTATTGTCGAAAGATGGTTTTGCTTTGATCCATGAAATTGAAACAAGGTTAAATATGAAAAATAAGATTTTTACGGGGGGCGGGCGGGTATGTGCTGTAAATAGAAGAAATTGGGTATGAAATAGATTAGTTTAGTAATGATGATTGTGAAATTGAAAAAAAATTTTTAGCAAAAGCTGGTGTTAGTCAGTTAAGATTTTGAAGTCATCTTGAGCGAATGTCTAATGAACGTTTTTTTAAAAAGATTTATATAAATGATTTTGATGTTTATGTTTTCCCGTGGACGTCCGATGAGTAATTGGAGTGGTATATGATTGAGAGAGTGGTGTGCGTGAGCGGAAGTTTTCAAATAGTGGGAATAGAAAAGAATATGTATGAGAGGGATTATAAATGTGGATGAAGCTAAAATTACTGGGTCTGGATATATATATATATATATATATATATATATATATATATATATATATATATATATAGGAATGTTTGGAGGAGGCTGATTTCGGGATAATGGAAAGAATTTATGCCACATCCTTTTTGGGGTACATGGTATGATTGTGTATGTATGTATATAAGGTGATTTGGGTGCTAGGAATATAAATGTATCCAAAGAAACCACCCCAATGCTATTTTGGTGGTGCCTACAATATAAAAATATATCTTAAATTTATGTAATTTTACATAGGTTTTAACAGTAAAAATATCAACATTTTGCAATTTTATTGTGATAATTTACGTTTTTTTATGAGATTATTTTATGAGATTTTTATGAGTTAATTTTATGAGAAATTGAAGGGTTTCGTGCAAAAAGTCCCGAAGTGACATTTTTGTCGTTGTAATTAATAAAAAAATTTTTCCCGAAAACTACAAATTGTTTTTTTTTACTTCCACCATAAGAAAACAAAACTAAACTACTCAAGCACACATCTCCGAAAAGGATGCAATAAAAAACGATATAATAAAATTTTTATATCAAAATTTAATCTAAAAACTTTAATATCTCAGAACTATAAAAAATCACTTAGGGACTTTTTGCACGAAACCCTTCAATTACATTCACAAAATATGTAAAATTATATAAATTACTTTTAAAATTATATAAATTTTTTACAGTGTATACGTTAATGTTTGGGTAGTAAATGTTTCGGGGCTATGAATCGTTAATATTTTTCGTTCCGGTTCAATTAATTCAATTTTCATGCCGGCAAAAATAACGGCTTTTCTCGGTTTTCGGTGATTAATTTTTAAATTTTTTCAATGTTTTTATTTGTATTAAAAATTTATTTTCTACCATAATTTAGAATATCTTATATTCATACTTTTATAATATAAGCATATTATATAAATTGATACAATAATATAATATGAATAATAATAATTATTAATTAATTAATATATATGATAGTAGGGATTATATGCCGAAATTACGCCGGAAGTGACGTCATAGATAAGAAACTTGAGCTCCCCTAACCCCACCTAGCCCCACTCAGCATGACCTTGCATAACCTAACCCAAGTCAACATAGATGGTGCCACCATGAACTCTACCTCACCGACAACCAGTCCTCTCGCCACTAGATGGTGCCACCATGAACTCTACCTTACCGACAACCAGTCCTCTCGCCACTAGATGGTGCCACAATGCACGCTATTTGCTCTCGCCAATAGATGGCGTCGACATGTTTATTTAAAATGAAACATGAATCATACATCGAACATACATGAAATATACATGAATAGACATGAATAGACATGAATAGACATGAAATAGACATGAAATAGACATGAAATAGACATGAAATAGACATGAAATAGACATGAAATAGACATGAATAGACATGAATAGACATGAAATAGACATGAAATAGACATGAAATATACATGAATAGACATGAATAGACATGAATAGACATGAAATAGACATGAAATAGACATGAATAGACATGAAATAGACATGAAATAGACATGAAATAGACATGAATAGACATGAATAGACATGAAATAGACATGAATAGACATGAAATAGACATGAATAGACATGAATAGACATGAAATATACATGAATAGACATGAATAGACATGAATAGACATGAATAGACATGAAACAAACATGAATAGACATGAAATAGGAAGTAAAAAACAAGTATTTTTTAACTTATTTTATTTTCACATAAAATTTTTTTCTTGTACATATAATAACAATTCATGGTATTTGTCACTATCAAAACCTTCAAATCGCAATATTTTTTCCACATTTTCAGAATTTGCAATGTATGTTTGAGCAAAATCAAAAGCGGGATTGAACATTAACAAATAAGTTACAATATGTACTTCATAATCAAACACCTTGCTATAGAAATAAATATCCAAAAATTGTGGATCTTCTCCCTCTTCGATTGGTACACTTATAATTAAATTATATTTTCCATCACGGATTTCTATTGTATTGTCAACGAATTCCAAGTAACACTCGGAGAGCAGCTCAATTGCTGCATGCGAATCGGTTATAGTAAACATTGTTTACTGTTTAGCAGATGGAATGAAACATGTATTTTAGCCTCTCAGCTAATTTAGGCATACAAAATATAAAGTTAAAACAAGTATAAAATAAGCGTTTATCTAGTATTATAGATACATATTAATTTAGTAATTGGTGATACCTCACCCGGTCAACATGTATTTTATTTGTTTATTATTATTATTTTGTTATGCTAACGCGTACGAATTTAGCAGTGCTAGAAATTATTTATTTAACTATGGTTATTTAAATGATACTAGAGAGTTAATGTATATGAATGAATCAAGTACGTCATATATTTCTGCTCTAAAAACATTTCAGAGGCGGTACAATTTAACGGAAAGCG
This sequence comes from Clivina fossor, assembly GCA_963966155.1. Classification (NCBI taxonomy): domain Eukaryota; kingdom Metazoa; phylum Arthropoda; class Insecta; order Coleoptera; family Carabidae; genus Clivina; species Clivina fossor. Next base: position 8,259,949 of record OZ014555.1, on the reverse strand, counting down.
GTTCACTTAATAATGAAACTATAAAATTACTGAAAACACCAAGATGCGGATTTAGTGATAATATATATAGTTATAAGGTTGATAATGTAAAATGGCATGGTCAAAATATATCTTGGAATTTTGACAATTCTAATGAACATTTACTTTCATTAACTGAAGAAGTTTTTAGAACATGGTCACAATACATACCAGTTACTTTTTATCGCAATACCACTCATCCAAACATTATAATTTCGTTCGGTATTGATGTTCATTATGATTACTCAAGAAATCATAGGTGTTCAGATAACTTTGATGGCAGAGGGGGCGTGCTTGGGCATGCAACCGCACCTAGAGGTAATTCTAATAATTCAGTTGATATACATCTAGATTATAGCGAAGACTGGGATCAACATATACGCCCTACCAGTAAAACAAGCTTATTTGAAGTATTAATACATGAAGTAGGCCATTCTTTAGGCATACAACACTCTACAAACCCTAATGCATTAATGTATCCCTATTATACTTCACGATTTGATGAAAACGGTAAATTTTCGCTGCATTATGATGATATTAATGCAATTCAAAAATTGTATGGAAAGAAAGTAAATACGCCATTAATTACAACCCCCGAGACAACAACAACAACAACAACTCCCGTATTTACATCAACCCATGCATTGACGACAACAACGGTAGCTGACGATAAAGATTTGGATTACCCCGATTTATGTGAATTAGACTATGTGAATAAATTTCTAATTGTTAACGATTTAATTTATATTTTTCATGGAAAATGGGTATGGTACAAAAAATTAAAACATGAAGTACATTCAAAGCCTATGTTGTTATCAGACCGGTTACATTTTTTACCTAATAATTTTACTAAAATATCAGCCGTTTACCGAAGACCTAATGGAAACATTATAATTATAATAAATAATGAAATATTTAATATACAATACCCATCTTTTGAACTAGTATACAAACAAACACTTGTTAAACGAAATATGAGAGGTATTATAAATACAAATATAGGTGAAACATATATGTTTTATGAAAATTTGTATACAAAAATTAATGAATGTACATTTAAATATGAAGAAAATGGTCTAATAGAAACAAAATTTCCGGGCGTCCCTACAACATTTGATGGGGTATTCCGATATACAAACGGAAGATTATACTTTTTTAAAAATAAATTTTTTTATGAATATAATGAATTTACAAATATTGTAGAAAGAACTGGCCAATTTGACTTGTCACTATTTAACATTAATTGTCCAAATGTTGAAATATTACAACAGTTGAAAAATATGTTAACTAAACTAATAAACTATAAATATTTTTCTAATTAAACATTGGAAAATATATGTATAATTGTATGTATGTATACGCTTAAATAAATAAATAAACCAATTATAACTGTTTTTAATTATTTTTTATTTTTTATTTTTATTACAAAATTAACCTAATTTAATATTCATTGTTGATATGAGTGCTTTTGTTTGTCACGAATAAATTGATTAAATCAAACATACATCAAACAACCCTCAAACATATATCATACATACATCAAACAACACTCAAACATACATCATACATACATCAAACAACCCTCATGACAACAATACTGTAATTCATGAACCCAATCTCTGTGTATTTATGATGCGATGTAGTATATGTATATCAGATAACACAAGCACTAACTGTAACAAATGTGGTCCTAGAACAATCATACTAAAATCAGATGTGATTGCAAACTTTATGTTTTACATTCTTGAGTTACGTAAAGAATTTTAAAACGTTGTGTGTATCGCACACAACGGGCAAGCGTTCGATCATCAGTTCATACTTAAATACGTGATTGAAAAAACACAACACACACCCGAACTAATTATGAGGGGCACGAAAATTCTTATGCTAGAAATTGAAAATGTAAGATTCATCGACTCGTTGAATTACTTTCCAATGGCACTGGCTGCACTCCCTAAAGCTTTTGATCTGACATCGTTGAAAAAAGGTTACTTTCCACACCTGTTCAATACCAAAGAAAATGAAAATTATATTGGTCTTCTCCCTGATGTTTCGTACTACAGCCATAATACAACGAAGCCAAGTGAACGGACTAATTTTCTGAAATGGTACGATGAAGCCAAAGACAATGTGTTCGACATGCAAAAAGAAATCGTTGAGTATTGTGTCAGTGATGTAGAAATTTTAACACAGACATGTTTAAAGTTTCGTAAATCTCTGTTAGATGAATGTAATGTATATCCGTTCACGGAAGCAATTACTATTGCCTCAGCATGTAATCTGGTATTTCGACGCAATTATAGAAGGTAAATATTTTAATTGTTTGCTAGAGTTAATAATGTATTGCGGAGTGCATATGCATCGGCTCACATCCGAGCCTATGCATATGCAACGTGCACAACACTATTAATAAAAAATGTATTACACATACACAATAGCCGTGAGAAAAACAACTATATAGAAAATTATATAAATAGCGAAGGTGTACAGCTCGAGTTTGCTAAAATTGTCAAGAATGCTGGTTTGCGATCGCTCTCAAAATTAATTTTGAACTCGTTTTGGGGTAAATTTGGACAACGCGAGAATCAGCTAAAAACTTCTATTATTAGAGACCCTAAAATCTTATATGATTTACTCACAGACCCTAGTGTTGATGTAAACTGTATACAAGAAGTGAACGATGAGACAATTGTTGTCAACTGGGAACATAAAGACGAGGCCATGGACTTGTTATCAACAGTCAATTGTGTCATTGCATCATACGTTACAACACAAGCGAGACTTAAACTATATAGTTACCTTGAAAAACTGGGTGAGCGAGTTTTATATTATGACACAGATAGTGTCATTTATGTATCTCGTGAGGGTGAATGGGAACCTCCAACTGGATCGTTTCTTGGTGACATGACCGATGAACTGGAAGATTATGATGTAGGCAGTTACTTACTGAGTTTGCAAGCGGAGGACCCAAAATGTATGGATATACGGTGTTCTCCGCTTGCAAACTCAGTAATGTAACTGGAAGATTATGGTGTGGACAGTTACATTAATGAGTTTGCAAGCGGGGGACCCAAAATGTATGGATATACGGTGTTCTCCGCAAACGAAAATAGAGTACTGCCGCCAATCTGTAAAATGAAGGGAATAACGTTAAATTATGAATCATCTATGCATGCTAATTTTGATACTTTAAAAAAGATGATTATTAGTAATGACCACTCGCCAATTACAATAGTATCGCGCAATATACGCCGTACAGAAAATCATGACGTCATTACAAAAACAGAATCAAAAGTTATGAAACCTAGGTTTTCGAAACGAAAATGAGTTGATGATTTCGATTCTGTACCTTACGGTTTTAAAAAACCTAAATTATAGTAAAACAAATCATTTGTCATCTGCAAGTCACAATGACCCAGTCACAGACCGATAACAGTGCAGAAAATTATTTATGTTCAAATAGAGAAATAATTGAAGGCCAAGAAATCAATCATATTCTTGAGAAAGATGTGAAAAAAAGACATTGTAAATTGTGTTATCAAAACAAAGCTGCCGCATATGGCCGAAATTATGCACAACAAAGAACTATAAAAACTAAATTAAAATGTAATGTATGTAATAAAATTTTTTGTATGAAGTGTTTCTTTGATTCACATATATGTACTTTTAAATAATAAATAAAATAAATTACAGAAAATTTGTTTTTATTCTCACCTTCACAACCATTATTGAGTTGATATTGCATATTTGCTATAAATAATTTGTCTTCACACAATAGGTTCCTCTTAGTTCAAAATCTGTAACAATTGTAATATGTAAAATAAAATTCTAAAAGTAACTAATATTTATCTCGTTTGTGTGACACAGATTTCAATTGGTATTTTATTGAAATACACTTTACATGTAAACAGTAACACATGCGCATTCAGAAGTTAGAAATCCAGCCACTTTTATGACATATATAAATAAGAGCTATATCAGCTTAAATGACTGAACATATAGTTATATATTTTAATATATTGAAAACAATTATTGACCGGTAAAATTAATTAATAAAATTGAAGAACATACTTTGTGTAAGAAGTTGAATTAGATAGTAATAATCTAATACTGGATTTCATTATTGATAATGAATTCCCACCTCCAAGGTTTCGGAGAAACATTACAAACAAAGTATGTGTAACAGTACACTTATATACAATTAACCTGCACTACTGTACACAATTTAACTTTGAGGTAACAGCAGGGTTTGTAAGCCTGTCTAACCGATACCTATTGGTAAACTGTTGTCTCTAATTTAGAGTAGTATCGCATACAGACTAATATTATAAGTCACAAACATGTGTAAGGTATTGACGGCTGTACAAAATCAAACCACCATGTTATGCTATCAAGGACGTCTCCAAGTCTTTAAGCTTCTATAGTTAATTCAAGAAACAGAGTCTGGTATGCCAAGATGGTAAACATCAAGGGAGGGACCAACTTATTACCTGCACAACCATAGTTACCATAGTAAATTTAATCATGCCAACACCGAATGCCTATACACAAACTTTAAATAGTTAAATTTTTATAAAATAAAAATAAACAAATATAAGCAAGGCCAGAGCTGTAACGTAATTAGCGACACCGCAACCGCAACCGCAAGCCTAGCCCGAGTACATAACGGAACTAGCTAAACCGCAAAATAAAAAACATACAAAGTATGTTTAATAAAAAATTATTTCATTTCATTCATGTACCCGGAAGGGTGTGGCACAAACTCTTTTCATTATCCCCCGAAATCAATCGCCTCCAAACATTCCTATCCACACTCATAATTCCTCTCATACGTGCTCTTTTATTCCTACTGCATGGAAACTTTTGCTCACGCAAAACACTCTCAATCATACCACTCCAACTACTCATCGACCGTCCACGCAAACGTGTAACATCAAAATCATTCAAATAAATCTTTTTAACCAAACATTCATTAGACAGTCGCTCAACATTTCCGAACCATCTTAACTGACTAACACCAACTTTTGCTACAACATTTTTCAATTTCACACTCAACATACACTAATCTATTTCGTACCCGATCTCTCCTATTTACACCGCATACCCCACGTAAAAAACTCATTTACAGAATAGTCATTTTTCGTTTATGCTTTTGCAACCAAACCCAACATTCACTACCATACATCAACGTAGGCACCAAAACTGCATTGTATATACTCAAACGGGCTTCTTTGGAAACATTTACGTTCCTAGCAAAAGTTCCCAAAACAATCAAAACCTTACAACCAGCATTTACTCTCCTTTTCAATTTCACGATCAAAACGACCATTTCTAGACAGTAAACTACCCAAATACACAAATTCAACTACACAAGCTTTAAATATTCTACATTGTATATCTATATACAGTGAATGCAGTTGTATTAAAATAATTCTTAATACAGACAAAACGGAACAATTTAATATAAATAATAAAGTATCTTATACATTCTTTATAAATTAATAAATATTTTAAATTTTATTTTAATAATATAAATATTATACTTATCTTTTTAAATAGAACTCGATCGTAAATTTTGTAGTATTTGGTTACAATCACTTTTCATAAATTTTATTTCTTCATTACACACAACTTTGAATTATTTAAACACAATCAATTTGTAAAAATTAATAATTTTGAATAAACTATTATATAAATAAAGTTTTCCTTTTCACTACAATAATTATTTTGATGTTACATATATTACTGTCAACAAAACACTAAAACAAAATCGTATAAATTAAAGAGATGTTAATATTTTTATCTGCTTCCGTTGGAAATGCCCATATCTAAAACTTATCATAACACACATCCTGTAGTATTAGAAAAAACAAAGTTGTAGCTACAAAAGTTCCAAAACAAAAACCAGTGGTAACTTAACTTTATGGCATGAGTTTTACTTACATTGTTCTATACATGTGATATAATTAAATTAACAAATAATTATTACTATCTAAAATGAATCAGACGCATATTCAACCCAATTTGTATATAGAAAAAAAATTTATAACTTTGAAAATAATGATCGGACATATTTAATGTTTATATATTATGAATGTACACACTAAATAGATTTGCTGAGGACATACTTCCGGTTCAAGTTAATTTTGCTGTTTCTTGAAATAATTAAGTGTTATATACCATTTCGCATTAAATCAGGCACGTACATTACGAATTCAACAATATTTTTTGGAAAAAGGGCTTTATAAGGGCAGTTGACTTAAAAAATTATTTTAGCGATGTGAAACATGAAAAAATGAATTCCTCGAATCCGAAAACATATGAAAACATGTATCACAAGTCTATATTACTTTTAGTTAAATATTCAAGTTATGACGTCACAACTAAGACGTCACTAAATTAAATTCATTGATTTTTACAAGTAGGGTATCGATTTCTACTAAATTGACCCCACAGATTACGAATCCATTATTATTTTATCGATCTGTAATCACTGAAATTAACTAAAAAAATTTATAACTTTGAAAATAATGATTGGACATATTTAATGTTTATATATTATGAATGTACACACTAAATAGATTTGCTGTGGACATACTTCCGGTTCAAGTTAATTTTGCTGTTTCTTGAAATAATTAAGTGTTATATATCATTTCGCATTAAATCAGGCACGTACATTACGAATTCAACAATATTTTTTGGAAAAAGGGCTTTATAAGGGCAGTTGACTTAAAAAATTATTTTAGCGATGTGAAACATGAAAAAATGAATTCCTCGAATCCGAAAACATATGAAAACATGTATCACAAGTCTATATTACTTTTAGTTAAATATTCAAGTTATGACGTCACAACTAAGACGTCACTAAATTAAATTCATTGATTTTTACAAGTAGGGTATCGATTTCTACTAAATTGACCCCACAGATTACGAATCCATTATTATTTTGTCGATCGGTGATCACCGGTGATGGTGTATGGTGGAATTTAACTAGTTAATTTCACATGTGAAATTAACTAGTTAAATTCCACCATACACCATCACCGGTGATCACCGATCGACAAAATAATAATGGATTCGTAATCTGTGGGGTCAATTTAGTAGAAATCGATACCCTACTTGTAAAAATCAATGAATTTAATTTAGTGACGTCTTAGTTGTGACGTCATAACTTGAATATTTAACTAAAAGTAATATAGACTTGTGATACATGTTTTCATATGTTTTCGGATTCGAGGAATTCATTTTTTCATGTTTCACATCGCTAAAATAATTTTTTAAGTCAACTGCCCTTATAAAGCCCTTTTTCCAAAAAATATTGTTGAATTCGTAATGTACGTGCCTGATTTAATGCGAAATGGTATATAACACTTAATTATTTCAAGAAACAGCAAAATTAACTTGAACCGGAAGTATGTCCTCAGCAAATCTATTTAGTGTGTACATTCATAATATATAAACATTAAATATGTCCGATCATTATTTTCAAAGTTATAAATTTTTTTTCTATATACAAATTGGGTTGAATATGCGTCTGATTCATTTTAGATAGTAATAATTATTTGTTAATTTAATTATATCACATGTATAGAACAATGTAAGTAAAACTCATGCCATAAAGTTAAGTTACCACTGGTTTTTGTTTTGGAACTTTTGTAGCTACAACTTTGTTTTTTCTAATACTACAGGATGTGTGTTATGATAAGTTTTAGATATGGGCATTTCCAACGGAAGCAGATAAAAATATTAACATCTCTTTAATTTATACGATTTTGTTTTAGTGTTTTGTTGACAGTAATATATGTAACATCAAAATAATTATTGTAGTGAAAAGGAAAACTTTATTTATATAATAGTTTATTCAAAATTATTAATTTTTACAAATTGATTGTGTTTAAATAATTCAAAGTTGTGTGTAATGAAGAAATAAAATTTATGAAAAGTGATTGTAACCAAATACTACAAAATTTACGATCGAGTTCTATTTAAAAAGATAAGTATAATATTTATATTATTAAAATAAAATTTAAAATATTTATTAATTTATAAAGAATGTATAAGATACTTTATTATTTATATTAAATTGTTCCGTTTTGTCTGTATTAAGAATTATTTTAATACAACTGCATTCACTGTATATAGATATACAATGTAGAATATTTAAAGCTTGTGTAGTTGAATTTGTGTATTTGGGTAGTTTACTGTCTAGAAATGGTCGTTTTGATCGTGAAATTGAAAAGGAGAGTAAATGCTGGTTGTAAGGTTTTGATTGTTTTGGGAACTTTTGCTAGGAACGTAAATGTTTCCAAAGAAGCCCGTTTGAGTATATACAATGCAGTTTTGGTGCCTACGTTGATGTATGGTAGTGAATGTTGGGTTTGGTTGCAAAAGCATAAACGAAAAATGACTATTCTGTAAATGAGTTTTTTACGTGGGGTATGCGGTGTAAATAGGAGAGATCGGGTACGAAATAGATTAGTGTATGTTGAGTGTGAAATTGAAAAATGTTGTAGCAAAAGTTGGTGTTAGTCAGTTAAGATGGTTCGGAAATGTTGAGCGACTGTCTAATGAATGTTTGGTTAAAAAGATTTATTTGAATGATTTTGATGTTACACGTTTGCGTGGACGGTCGATGAGTAGTTGGAGTGGTATGATTGAGAGTGTTTTGCGTGAGCAAAAGTTTCCATGCAGTAGGAATAAAAGAGCACGTATGAGAGGAATTATGAGTGTGGATAGGAATGTTTGGAGGCGATTGATTTCGGGGGATAATGAAAAGAGTTTGTGCCACACCCTTCCGGGTACATGAATGAAATGAAATAATTTTTTATTAAACATACTTTGTATGTTTTTTATTTTGCGGTTTAGCTAGTTCCGTTATGTACTCGGGCTAGGCTTGCGGTTGCGGTTGCGGTGTCGCTAATTACGTTACAGCTCTGGCCTTGCTTATATTTGTTTATTTTTATTTTATAAAAATTTAACTATTTAAAGTTTGTGTATAGGCATTCGGTGTTGGCATGATTAAATTTACTATGGTAACTATGGTTGTGCAGGTAATAAGTTGGTCCCTCCCTTGATGTTTACCATCTTGGCATACCAGACTCTGTTTCTTGAATTAACTATAGAAGCTTAAAGACTTGGAGACGTCCTTGATAGCATAACATGGTGGTTTGATTTTGTACAGCCGTCAATACCTTACACATGTTTGTGACTTATAATATTAGTCTGTATGCGATACTACTCTAAATTAGAGACAACAGTTTACCAATAGGTATCGGTTAGACAGGCTTACAAACCCTGCTGTTACCTCAAAGTTAAATTGTGTACAGTAGTGCAGGTTAATTGTATATAAGTGTACTGTTACACATACTTTGTTTGTAATGTTTCTCCGAAACCTTGGAGGTGGGAATTCATTATCAATAATGAAATCCAGTATTAGATTATTACTATCTAATTCAACTTCTTACACAAAGTATGTAGTAGGTATGGCGGTGATTGAGCGTGGGAAAATTTTTCGTACCGTGGGAACTTTTTACTGATAAGGATTCCTTTGATGTATGCCGCCGACTGTGCAGGTGCTAATTAGTTTTGCACACCTGGTGGGGCGCTTCAAACCTAATAAATTTCGTCCAGCCCCACAGTCTAAAAGATTGATTGATATTGATTATCAGCACTGCGACTGTGCCCCTCAATAGGGCTTCGCCCCCCAGGACCCCATTGTTGGGGCCCCATTGTTGCTTCGAAGAAGGCTCCGATGATTCTATTAACAGAATAAATTTGGTGTTGTAATAATTTTGAGATATTGATTATTGATTGATTATCGATTACCTCGTTGATTACCGCTAGTTATAGATTATGTATATTTGTACATATGCGAAACGCCTGAGTTAATATAATTAATTAAATAAATAAATAAATAAAAATTTGTCGGCGTTGGGGATTGAACCGCGGTTCTGTTGTTCTGTGGCACACCAGCCATGTCTTTTAGCCTCTCGGCTAAATGAGACATACGAAATATTCTGTTAAACAAGTATAAAATAAACGTTTATCTACTCATGCGCCACGTCCGTTCATCGGCAGTGAAAATATGTATTTCATGCGTGGGCGTTTATCGCTAATGTAAATTTAATTTTAATAAAATTGTAAGTCAGGGCGAAATTATTAAAAACACATATATACACACACACATACATATACATTCATATACTAAAACACCCCTACGCACATACACAATCACGCCATGTACCTAAAATGGTCCAACATAAATTCTTTGCATTATTTCACCAAACAAACCTATTCAAACATACATACAAACATGCATATATATATACGTAAATACATACAGACATACGTTTGTACAAACGTACATACATACGTACCAAACATACATGAAAAACATGAAATATACATGAAATCATGAAAAAACTAAAATATACAGCATATACACACCCAAATACACACACACACACACACACACACACACACACACACAGACACACAGACACACATACACATAAACATAACATACATATAAACTCTTTTCATTATTCTCAAATCGGTCTCCACCAAACAATCCTATCCAAGCAAGCAACTTTAGCTTTATCTGCAACCATAAACCCTCTCGTACATGCTCTTCTATTCCTACTATTTGGAAACTTTACTCGCGCACCCCACTCTCATTCATACCACTCCATCTACTCATCGGCCGTTCATGTAAACGTACACCTTCAAAATAATTCATACAAACTTTACATGTATATATGCATTTATAATATACGTATACTGTCAAAACCTATAGTTTATAGAAAGAAATAATTACAAGCGCATACTCATAACAAATTGATGTTGTATCACCTTTTTCGGACGGAAATGACGTCATAGATTAGAGATAAGGAGCTCCGCTAACTCAACTCAACATAAACACACACACACACACACATACACACATACACACACACACACACACACACACACACATAAACACACGCACATACATATATCAAAACATTTCTATGCAATCAAACAACTTTAGCTTTATCCACATACATAATCCCTCTCATACATGCTCTTCTATTCCTACTACATATACTACTATTCATACAATTACAACTACTCGTCGGACACCCACACAAACGTACACCTTCAAAATCATTTATATAAATTTTATATACACATATATACAGACATTTATATTATACTTATTTTTAATATTTACAATAAATATTTAAGTTTATACAAAAATACATACATACATGCATTTATATTATACATAGAGTGCCAAAAATAAGATTATAGTTTTAGTCAGAAAAGACTCCTCATTTAACCTAGGGGTACTTTCGTTGAAGTTTAAATGTTTTTTAAATAAGTCTCGTCGACATACAGTTGTTACATAATATTCACTAGTATTAATCTTGAACACACAAAGTGTTGAATATTTTTCAAGACCTACTGGATCGCAAATTATTTTCGGTTCCATTGCGGTAATATATGACTTCAATTTTTCTTCTTTTTCTTTGTATTCATTAACAAACTGATTAATATAGTATTTATTAATTATTTTCGATACTTTTAAAGCAAACATCACGGAAATCCAACAGGCGATGTGAACAATTATATATGGATGAATATAAGTTCCTCTAATCATTGAATCGTATTGTTGTGTAAGTTGCATAATTCCCATCGGCTCGGAAGTGAGCCGGTGGATATACAGCCTGCAATTCTTTGTTAACTTCTAATAATAATTTTTGAGATTGATCATTTCGAAGCCAATTTTTAAATTGTTTACCACCATATTGACATAACTTTGTAGCGTTGACATACCTGTTTCTATAGTCATTACTTTTTATCATAACAACTATAAAATCACCATACAATTCCCTATGCTACTCTTCATTTTCGGTTTTTTAATCAACTAATACGTTACTCGATATTGATATATTTCAAACTGTAGAAACTAAAAACTAAATTTCTATATTAATATTTATTTATAATATACGTTTTGATGAACTCAACGTCCGTCTTTATTAAGATAAAAAACAACAACAGCTAAACAACAGTTAAACATAAAGCTAAACAATAGCTAAACATACAGTTGGACATACATCTAAACAACAGCTAAACAACAACAGCTAAACAACTAGACACATTCTACATACATACATACGTACACATTGATATATCTGCAATAACAACGAAACAACAACAACAGCTAAACAACGGTTAAACATAAAGCTAAACAATAGCTAAACATACAGCTGGACATACAACTAAACAACCACAACAACAGCTAACCAACTAGGTACATTCTACATACATACGTACGTACGTACACATTGATACATCTGCAATAAATTTTAAGTTATCTAACATTTGTAATAAATTTTAAGTTATTATTAAATTTTTAATTCTGAAACTACATGAATGAAACATACATCAGACATACATAAAACATACATTAGACATACACAATCACGCCATGTACCCAAAAGGGTGTGGCAAAAACTGCTTTCAACATTCCGAAATCAATCGCCTCCAAACACTCCTATCCAAACAAGCAACTTTCGCTTTATCCACATTCATAATTCCTCTCATGCATGCTCTTCTATTCCTATTACTTGGAAACTTTCGCTCACACAAAACACTCTCAATCATATCACTCCAACTACTCATCGGACGTCCACGCAAACGTATACCATCAAAATTATTCAAATAAATCTTTTTAACCAAAAGTTTATTAGACATTCGCTCAACATGTCCGAACCATCTTAACTGACTAACACCAACTTTTTGCTACAACATTTCTTTCAATTTCACACTCATCATACACTAATCTATTTCGTACCCGATCTTCCCTATTTACACCACATACGCCACGTAAAAATCTCATTTCCACAACAGTCATTTTCCGTTTATGCTTTTGCAACCAAACCCAACATTCACTACCATACATCAACGTAGGCACCAAAACTGCATTGTATATACTTAAACGGGCTTTTTTTTTTGAAACATTTACATTCCTAGCAAAAGTTCCCAAAACACCCAAAACCTTACAACCAGCATTTACTCTCCTTTCAATTTCACGATCAAAACGGCCATCACTAAACAGCAAACTACCCAAATACACAAATTCATCTACCTGCTCTAAACGTGCACCGTCAATATATACATTAAATTCAGTCATCAAATCACCTTTCTCAAAAACTAAAACTTTGCACTTATCAACATTCAACACAAGATTCATATCTTTACCAACAACATTAATTCTATCAATCATCCTTCTCAGTTTTTCTTCAGATTCAGCCAAAACAACTACGTCATCAGCATATGCTAAAGCAGGTACAACACAATCACTTATTTGTATACCATCATTACCACAGAAAGCTTTTCAAAGAAGTACATCCATATATAAATTAAATAGCCAAGGAGACATTACACAGCCCTGTTTGACGCCAACATCTATACGATACCAATCACTTAAACAACCATCAACTTGTACAGCAGCTTCACTTCCATCATACAGAGCTTGAATTGCTCCTAAAATATTACCATTAACACCGTACTCGCGAAGCACACCCCACAAAATTTCCCGTGTCATAAGCTTTTCTTAAATCGACAAAGCCACAGAACACTTTTTTTATTTTTATCAAGTGACTTTTCGACAATCATACGAAAAGCAAACAATTGATCCACACATCCTCTCTCTGGGAAAAATCCACCCTGAACGTCACTAATTTTTAAATAGTTAGTGCTCTAACCTTATGAATTATTATTTTACCAAATAATTTACCGGGAACACTCAGAAGACTAATCGCTCGAAAATTAGACATACATAAAACATACATAAACATACATAAATAGACATGAAACATACATCAGACATACATAAAACATATATAAACATACATAAATAGACATGAAACATACATCAGACATACATAAACATACATAAATAGACATGAAACATACATCAAACATATATACGAAACATACATACATTAATATTTTATACGTATTTTTAAGTATTAACTAGATTATTAAATTTTAGCACAACAATACATACATATATTTATATTATAAGAATTTGTAAGTATTAAATATATTATATTATTTTAATTAATTATTATCACATCCTGTATCTAAATACATACATATGTACGTAAACACACAAAACACACATGCACATACATATACATTTATATTATATGTATTTTTCGTATACCCAAAAGGGTGTGGCACAAACTCTTTTTATCACCCCGAAATCAATCGCCTCCAAACACTCCTATCCAAACAAGCAACTTTCGCTTTATCCACATCCTGTATCTAAATACATACATATGTACGTAAACACACAAACACACACATGCACATACATATACATTTTATATTATATGTATTTTTCGTTCAATCTGCTACACCTCAATGGACACTACACTGTCATCACAAGCTTAACGGCCGCATTTGCGTGCGGTTATTATTGCGAGGCATGTCACGTACCTTACAATACGAAAAACAAACATCGTTGTGGTGCCACATGTCCGTGTTGCCAACAAGCTCCACCATGTGAACCTGCAGACAATATATCGTGCATAGATTGTCGACGGGAGTTTCGGTCGCCTCAATGTTATGAGAATCATAAAACACCTAGGTCATGCGGTAATGACACAATTTGTAATGTGGTGAAGCGTTGCACAAAGTGTTTCAAAACCATCAATAGAAAGTTGAGGCCACAGCATATATGCGGGGAAATCTTTTGCAAAATATGCAAAGGTTTTCGCCCAGCCAACCACTATTGCTACATCCGGCCGAACAATATGGTACCGGTAACAGAGGGCATTCTATTTGTGTTTTTTGACTTGGAGACGAGACAGGAAACACAAATTGACGACAACAATACTGTGGTTCATGAACCCAATTTGTGTGTGCTAATGCATCGTTGTTGGAACTGCATTAATGAACAAAAACTATATTTTTGTCAAAAATGCGGGGTTCGACAGCGTGTTATTAAGGACAACGTAATTGAAGAGTTTTTGAATCACATTATGGCAATTCGGAAAGAATTTCAAAAAGTTGTGTGTATAGCACACAACGGTCAGGCGTTCGACCACCAATTCGTATTGAAGTATGTCATTGAACGCACACAACACACACCTGAGCTTATCATGAGGGGTACGAAAATACTAATGTTAGAGGTGGAAAACGTTAGATTTATCGACTCGCTCAATTACTTTCCGATGGCGTTGGCTGCACTCCCCAAAGCGTTTGATCTGAAATCACTGAAAAAAGGGTACTTTCCACATCTGTTTAACACCAAAGAAAACGAAAATTATATTGGTCCCCTACCCGATGTCTCGTACTACAGCCCCAGACACAATGAAGCCAAGTGAACGTACCAAGTTTCTGCAATGGTACGATAAAGTCAAAGAAAACGTGTTCGACATGGAAAAAGAAATTGTTGAGTACTGTGTCAGTGATGTAGAAATTTTGACGCAAGCATGTTTAAAGTTTCGTAAATCTCTGCTAGACGAGTGTAATGTATGCCCGTTCACGGAAGCAATTACTATTGCCTCGGCATGTAATTTGGTATTTCGACGAAACTTTCTCGAACCCAAAACCATAGGTATCATTCCACGCGGCGGTTATAGACATGCAGATAACCAGTCAGTAATAGCCCTACAGTGGCTGATACACGAAGAGCAACAGCGAGGTATAATTATTCAGCACGAGGCCCGATGCAGAGAAGTTATTATAGAAGGTAAATATTTTAATTGTTTGCTAAAGTTAATAGTGTATTGCGGGGTGCATATGCATCTGCTCGGATCCGAGCAGCTGCATATGCAACCCGCACAACCCTATTAATAAGAATTTTTGTAATACACATGCAAACTATTATGTTTTTAGGTACACATCTAAAAGTTGATGGGTATTGCGTGGAAACGCGTCAAATATTCGAATTTCATGGTTGTTATTACCACGGCCATGACTTATGCCAACCAACCCGACGTAACGAACCACTGTATGAATCACCTGATGACACATTAGACTCACGACTTGAAAAAACAAGAGGGAAGACAACAAAATTAAGAGCACTCGGTTTTGAGGTCCTTGAGATGTGGGAGTGCGAGTTTAGGAAGTTAATGAGAGTAAATAAAGAATTAAAACAATTAGAAACTCACCCACTATTGGTTCACACACCACTCAACCCTCGTGATGCCTTCTATGGTGGGCGTACAGGAGCCACAAAGTTGTATTATAAAGCCAAACCGGGAGAGAAAATCAAGTACATCGATGTATGCTCCTTGTATCCCTAGGTGTGTAAGTACGGTAAATTTCCTGTTGGTCATCCTCGAGTGTATGTTGACGATGATTTTAAAAAAGCAGGCATTAACACTGACAACGTCAACGGACTCATTAAATGCAGGATCTTGCCTCCCCAGCACTTGTACCATCCAGTTTACCTGTAAAACAAAACAATAAATTAATGTTTGTTTTGTGCCGTACATGCGGTGAAAAAATGTATTCGGGCGAATGTATACATTCAAAAGAAGAGAGAGAGCTCTTACAGGTACTTGGGTTGTTGACGAAGTAATTAAGGCTATTGAGAAAGGATATGAAATACTGGAAATTTATGAGATATGGCAGTATAATATAACGCAATATAATAAAGAAGAAAATATTGGGGGCTTGTTTACTGATTTTATTAACAAGTTTTTAAAAATTAAGCAGGAGGCAAGTGGTTGGCCATCTGATTATTCGACTCTTGAAGAGAGAAATAAATATATTGAAGATTATCTCGATAACGAACACATACAGCTCGAGTTTGAAAGAATAGTTAATAATTCAGGACTACGAGCTCTTGCAAAATTAATTTTGAATTCGTTTTGGGGTAAATTTGGACAACGCGAAAATCAGCCAAAAACTTCTATTATTAGGGAGCCGAAAATCTTATATGATTTACTTTGATAAGGATTCCTTTGATGTATGCCGCCGACTGTGCAGGTGCTAATTAGTTTTGCACACCTGGTGGGACGCTTCAAACCTAATAAATTTCGTACAGCTCCACAGTCTAAAAGATTGATATTGATTATCAGCACTGCGTATGTGCCCCTCGTCCTATTGAGGGGCACATACGCAGTGCTGATAATCAATATCAATCTTTTAGACTGTGGAGCTGTACGAAATTTATTAGGTTTGAAGCGTCCCACCAGGTGTGCAAAACTAATTAGCACCTGCACAGTCGGCGGCATACATCAAAGGAATCCTTATCAAAGTAAATCATATAAGATTTTCGGCTCCCTAATAATAGAAGTTTTTGGCTGATTTTCGCGTTGTCCAAATTTACCCCAAAACGAATTCAAAATTAATTTTGCAAGAGCTCGTAGTCCTGAATTATTAACTATTCTTTCAAACTCGAGCTGTATGTGTTCGTTATCGAGATAATCTTCAATATATTTATTTCTCTCTTCAAGAGTCGAATAATCAGATGGCCAACCACTTGCCTCCTGCTTAATTTTTAAAAACTTGTTAATAAAATCAGTAAACAAGCCCCCAATATTTTCTTCTTTATTATATTGCGTTATATTATACTGCCATATCTCATAAATTTCCAGTATTTCATATCCTTTCTCAATAGCCTTAATTACTTCGTCAACAACCCAAGTACCTGTAAGAGCTCTCTCTCTTCTTTTGAATGTATACATTCGCCCGAATACATTTTTTCACCGCATGTACGGCACAAAACAAACATTAATTTATTGTTTTGTTTTACAGGTAAACTGGATGGTACAAGTGCTGGGGAGGCAAGATCCTGCATTTAATGAGTCCGTTGACGTTGTCAGTGTTAATGCCTGCTTTTTTAAAATCATCGTCAACATACACTCGAGGATGACCAACAGGAAATTTACCGTACTTACACACCTAGGGATACAAGGAGCATACATCGATGTACTTGATTTTCTCTCCCGGTTTGGCTTTATAATACAACTTTGTGGCTCCTGTACGCCCACCATAGAAGGCATCACGAGGGTTGAGTGGTGTGTGAACCAATAGTGGGTGAGTTTCTAATTGTTTTAATTCTTTATTTACTCTCATTAACTTCCTAAACTCGCACTCCCACATCTCAAGGACCTCAAAACCGAGTGCTCTTAATTTTGTTGTCTTCCCTCTTGTTTTTTCAAGTCGTGAGTCTAATGTGTCATCAGGTGATTCATACAGTGGTTCGTTACGTCGGGTTGGTTGGCATAAGTCATGGCCGTGGTAATAACAACCATGAAATTCGAATATTTGACGCGTTTCCACGCAATACCCATCAACTTTTAGATGTGTACCTAAAAACATAATAGTTTGCATGTGTATTACAAAAATTCTTATTAATAGGGTTGTGCGGGTTGCATATGCAGCTGCTCGGATCCGAGCAGATGCATATGCACCCCGCAATACACTATTAACTTTAGCAAACAATTAAAATATTTACCTTCTATAATAACTTCTCTGCATCGGGCCTCGTGCTGAATAATTATACCTCGCTGTTGCTCTTCGTGTATCAGCCACTGTAGGGCTATTACTGACTGGTTATCTGCATGTCTATAACCGCCGCGTGGAATGATACCTATGGTTTTGGGTTCGAGAAAGTTTCGTCGAAATACCAAATTACATGCCGAGGCAATAGTAATTGCTTCCGTGAACGGGCATACATTACACTCGTCTAGCAGAGATTTACGAAACTTTAAACATGCTTGCGTCAAAATTTCTACATCACTGACACAGTACTCAACAATTTCTTTTTCCATGTCGAACACGTTTTCTTTGACTTTATCGTACCATTGCAGAAACTTGGTACGTTCACTTGGCTTCATTGTGTCTGGGGCTGTAGTACGAGACATCGGGTAGGGGACCAATATAATTTTCGTTTTCTTTGGTGTTAAACAGATGTGGAAAGTACCCTTTTTTCAGTGATTTCAGATCAAACGCTTTGGGGAGTGCAGCCAACGCCATCGGAAAGTAATTGAGCGAGTCGATAAATCTAACGTTTTCCACCTCTAACATTAGTATTTTCGTACCCCTCATGATAAGCTCAGGTGTGTGTTGTGTGCGTTCAATGACATACTTCAATACGAATTGGTGGTCGAACGCCTGACCGTTGTGTGCTATACACACAACTTTTTGAAATTCTTTCCGAATTGCCATAATGTGATTCAAAAACTCTTCAATTACGTTGTCCTTAATAACACGCTGTCGAACCCCGCATTTTTGACAAAAATATAGTTTTTGTTCATTAATGCAGTTCCAACAACGATGCATTAGCACACACAAATTGGGTTCATGAACCACAGTATTGTTGTCGTCAATTTGTGTTTCCTGTCTCGTCTCCAAGTCAAAAAACACAAATAGAATGCCCTCTGTTACCGGTACCATATTGTTCGGCCGGATGTAGCAATAGTGGTTGGCTGGGCGAAAACCTTTGCATATTTTGCAAAAGATTTCCCCGCATATATGCTGTGGCCTCAACTTTCTATTGATGGTTTTGAAACACTTTGTGCAACGCTTCACCACATTACAAATTGTGTCATTACCGCATGACCTAGGTGTTTTATGATTCTCATAACATTGAGGCGACCGAAACTCCCGTCGACAATCTATGCACGATATATTGTCTGCAGGTTCACATGGTGGAGCTTGTTGGCAACACGGACATGTGGCACCACAACGATGTTTGTTTTTCGTATTGTAAGGTACGTGACATGCCTCGCAATAATAACCGCACGCAAATGCGGCCGTTAAGCTTGTGATGACAGTGTAGTGTCCATTGAGGTGTAGCAGATTGAACGAAAAATACATATAATATAAAATGTATATGTATGTGCATGTGTGTGTTTGTGTGTTTACGTACATATGTATGTATTTAGATACAGGATGTGGATAAAGCGAAAGTTGCTTGTTTGGATAGGAGTGTTTGGAGGCGATTGATTTCGGGGTGATAAAAAGAGTTTGTGCCACACCCTTTTGGGTATACGAAAAATACATATAATATAAATGTATATGTATGTGCATGTGTGTTTTGTGTGTTTACGTACATATGTATGTATTTAGATACAGGATGTGATAATAATTAATTAAAATAATATAATATATTTAATACTTACAAATTCTTATAATATAAATATATGTATGTATTGTTGTGCTAAAATTTAATAATCTAGTTAATACTTAAAAATACGTATAAAATATTAATGTATGTATGTTTCGTATATATGTTTGATGTATGTTTCATGTCTATTTATGTATGTTTATGTATGTCTGATGTATGTTTCATGTCTATTTATGTATGTTTATATATGTTTTATGTATGTCTGATGTATGTTTCATGTCTATTTATGTATGTTTATGTATGTTTTATGTATGTCTAATTTTCGAGCGATTAGTCTTCTGAGTGTTCCCGGTAAATTATTTGGTAAAATAATAATTCATAAGGTTAGAGCACTAACTATTTAAAAATTAGTGACGTTCAGGGTGGATTTTTCCCAGAGAGAGGATGTGTGGATCAATTGTTTGCTTTTCGTATGATTGTCGAAAAGTCAGCTTGATAAAAATAAGAAAAAGTGTTTCTGTGGCTTTGTCGATTTAGAGAAAAGCTTATGACACGGGAAATTTTGTGGGGTGTGCTTCGCGAGTACGGTGTTAATGGTAATATTTTTAGGCAGCAATTCAAGCTCTGTATGATGGAAGTGAAGCTGCTGTACAAGTTGATGGTTGTTTAAGTGATTGGTATCGTATAGATGTTGGCGTCAAACAGGGCTGTGTAATGTCTCCTTGGCTATTTAATTTATATATGGATGTACTTCTTTGAAAAGCTTTCTGTGGTAATGATGGTATACAAATAAGTGATTGTGTTGTACCTGCTTTAGCATATGCTGATGACGTAGTTGTTTTGGCTGAATCTGAAGAAAAACTGAGAAGGATGATTGATAGAATTAATGTTGTTGGTAAAGATATGAATCTTGTGTTGAATGTTGATAAGTGCAAAGTTTTAGTTTTTGAGAAAGGTGATTTGATGACTGAATTTAATGTATATATTGACGGTGCACGTTTAGAGCAGGTAGATGAATTTGTGTATTTGGGTAGTGTTGCTGTTTAGTGATGGCCGTTTTGATCGTGAAATTGAAAGGAGAGTAAATGCTGGTTGTAAGGTTTTGGGTGTTTTGGGAACTTTGCTAGGAATGTAAATGTTTCAAAAAAAAAAAGGCCCGTTTAAGTATATACAATGCAGTTTTGGTGCCTACGTTGATGTATGGTAGTGAATGTGTTGGGTTTGGTTGCAAAAGCATAAACGGAAAATGACTGTTGTGGAAATGAGATTTTTACGTGGCGTATGTGGTGTAAATAGGGGAAGATCGGGTACGAAATAGATTAGTGTATGATGAGTGTGAAATTGAAAGAAATGTTGTAGCAAAAAGTTGGTGTTAGTCAGTTAAGATGGTTCGGACATGTTGAGCGAATGTCTAATAAACTTTTGGTTTAAAAAGATTTATTTGAATAATTTTGATGGTATACGTTTGCGTGGACGTCCGATGAGTAGTTGGAGTGATATGATTGAGAGTGTTTTGTGTGAGCGAAAGTTTCCAAGTAATAGGAATAGAAGAGCATGCATGAGAGGAATTATGAATGTGGATAAAGCGAAAGTTGCTTGTTTGGATAGGAGTGTTTGGAGGCGATTGATTTCGGAATGTTGAAAAGCAGTTTTTGCCACACCCTTTTGGGTACATGGCGTGATTGTGTATGTCTAATGTATGTTTTATGTATGTCTGATGTATGTTTCATTCATGTAGTTTCAGAATTAAAAATTTAATAATAACTTAAAATTTATTACAAATGTTAGATAACTTAAAATTTATTGCAGATGTATCAATGTGTACGTACGTACGTATGTATGTAGAATGTACCTAGTTGGTTAGCTGTTGTTGTGCTTGTTTAGTTGTATGTCCAGCTGTATGTTTAGCTATTGTTTAGCTTTATGTATTAACCGTTGTTTAGCTGTTGTTGTTGTTTCGTTGTTATTGCAGATATATCAATGTGTACGTATGTATGTATGTAGAATGTGTCTAGTTGTTTAGCTGTTGTTGTTTAGCTGTTGTTTAGATGTATGTCCAACTGTATGTTTAGCTATTGTTTAGCTTTATGTTTAACTGTTGTTTAGCTGTTGTTGTTTTTTATCTTAATAAAGACGGACGTTGAGTTCATCAAAACGTATATTATAAATAAATATTAATATAGAAAATTTAGTTTTTAGGTTTCTACAGTTTGAAATATATCAATATCGAGTAACGTATTAGTTGATTAAAAAACCGAAAATGAAGAGTAGCATAGGGAATTGTATGGTGATTTTATAGTTGTTATGATAAAAAGTAATGACTATAGAAACAGGTATGTCAACGCTACAAAGTTATGTCAATATGGTGGTAAACAATTTAAAAATTGGCTTCGAAATGATCAATCTCAAAATTATTATTAGAAGTTAACAAAGAATTGCAGGCTGTATATCCACCGGCTCACTTCCGAGCCGATGGGAATTATGCAACTTACACAACAATACGATTCAATGATTAGAGGAACTTATATTCATCCATATATAATTGTTCACATCGCCTGTTGGATTTCCGTGATGTTTGCTTTAAAAGTATCGAAAATAATTAATAAATACTATATTAATCAGTTTGTTAATGAATACAAAGAAAAAGAAGAAAATTGAAGTCATATATTACCGCAATGGAACCGAAAATAATTTGCGATCCAGTAGGTCTTGAAAATATTCAACACTTTGTGTGTTCAAGATTAATACTAGTGAATATTATGTAACAACTGTATGTCGACGAGACTTATTTAAAAAACATTTAAACTTCAACGAAAGTACCCCTAGGTTAAATGAGGAGTCTTTTCTGACTAAAACTATAATCTTATTTTTGGCACTCTATGTATAATATAAATGCATGTATGTATGTATTTTTGTATAAACTTAAATATTTATTGTAAATATTAAAAATAAGTATAATATAAATGTCTGTATATATGTGTATATAAAATTTATATAAATGATTTTGAAGGTGTACGTTTGTGTGGGTGTCCGACGAGTAGTTGTAATTGTATGAATAGTAGTATATGTAGTAGGAATAGAAGAGCATGTATGAGAGGGATTATGTATGTGGATAAAGCTAAAGTTGTTTGATTGCATAGAAATGTTTTGATATATGTATGTGCGTGTGTTTATGTGGTGTGTGTGTGTGTGTGTGTGTGTGTATGTGTGTATGTGTGTGTGTGTGTGTGTTTATGTTGAGTTGAGTTAGCGGAGCTCCTTATCTCTAAT